>JAPKLW010000247.1:522758-556623 GCA_026898455.1 Plectranthus barbatus | reverse complement strand
AAAAACTCTCTTGTTTGCTCTTCGAATGCTGGCCACCTTTGGTTGAGTAGGGCTTCCCAGCCAATATTCTTCAATAGAGTCACGACATCATCTTTGATGCCCAAAGCAGCCATAGTCGTCGGGCAGGGGTACTTTGAGCCCTGTACTACACACTTGCTCAAGGCTTTGAGCGTCTTGTACTCCTCATCGGTGAAATTAGTGGGGCGTCGGGGTGCCAAATTCTCTACAAAAGGTAGACAAAAAAAATCAATCTCCAACACATTCCATGAATCACCAAAGCACCAAAATTCCACCATAAATCATGTTCATGAAAAATCAATACAGCAAAATCAACCCCCTCATTCACATGAGTACATTCCAAAGTTAACAATGTAAATGAAGCCCCCATAGTGCAAGTAACATCAATTATCCCCAATTTCTCAAAAATCACATTTCATCACATATAGAATCCAGAAATATGCCCAAGAATCGTAGTCAATGTATACTTTAAACATCAAACATTCAGTGGGACATTCTATCAAACACCTTACGTGCATCTCTCAACAAACCCTAGGCTAGAACTCCAAACACCAATAATCCCCCAATTTAATCGATTACACTTCAACAATTGAACAAAAACATGGAATAAATATGAATTAAACATGCAATAGGGGTAGAAATTACCTTATGTCGCCGGAAAAGTGAAGAAAAACAAAGGGGAGAAATTACCTTAGCATTCGCTCTGTTGTTCCTTTGTTGAGGTATAGTCGATTCATGCACAGCATTCAACTTAGGATTCCTCTGCTGAGGTCCATGAGTTGTATGTTTAGCAGATTCTGACTTAGCCCTCTGCTGAGGTCTAGCAGACGAATACCTAGCAGTCTCTGTACAAACCTTCTGCAGAGATCCGTTATGCGTATTCTGTGATCGTCCATTCTTTTGCTTAGCGATTGGCGTGGCACTGGATGATTCAGCAAATACGACTCCTTTTCCTTTTTCAGCAGAAATATTTTTAGGCGATACAAACACGATTGGATTCTTCTTAGAAGAATCATCATAAGATTTTGATATCCTTTTCGAGGATTCGTATCCAAGCCCAGACTTATCCTTATGGTGTCTTTGTTGGCTTACAAGGGCATCAAGAGCAGCCTTGCTTGATGCGTACATGCAAATGCAGTCCTCTCGTGGATAATTTTTTAAAGCAAGATTTTCTTTCTCTAGAGTTTGACATTTGTCAGTTAGTTGAGAGAAATCTTCTTTTAATTTCAAGAATTTCTCACTTTCTAACCTCATTTTCTCAACTTCCTTGGTTAGGTATTGAATATTTTGTTGAAGTGAGAGATTTTCACCTATGATTTTGTTTTTGATCTCATATATTTTTGAAAACTCAATTGACAATTTTGTAAAGTAATCTTCCTCAGAATCAAAAAATGATTCCTCCGATTCATCTATGATAGAAATGCTGGTTGGGTTTGTAGATAATACCTCACTCTCCTCAGCAGCGAGAGCTGATTCATTGTTTTGCTCAGCATCATTGTCTGCGTCAGCAAACCGATCTTCAACGATGTTTGCCATCAGCACGAACAATACTTTCTCGCTATCTTCTTCTTCTGAGGAATAGTAGAACTCCTCATCATTTTCAGGCATATCAGCACTCTCCGTCCTGGTCAGCAACGCCTTGGTCACTACTTTAGCAACGCGTCTTTCAAATCTTTGTTTCAGGCGTTCTCTTTCCTCTCTGCTGACCTTCGGGCAGTCATGCTTCAAATGATCTGGAGAACCACATTCAAAACAAGTTCTAATTTTTCGCTCTACTGAGCGGTTAGATGATGATTGTTCACTTTCTTTCGCCTCTTTCTCAGCTTTTGCTTCATTTAGCATCTTCTGCATCTTTTTCATCTGTTCTTCCAGTTCATTGATCTTCAGATCAATAGATTGTGTGCCTGCACTGGAAATAACTTCCTTTGCGGGTGATGCTGGAGCAGATCTTTCTTGCTTATAGAAAGGCTTCTTCGTCTTGAATTTGCTGAAGTCCTTCTTAGCGAAGTATGCTAAATCCTCAGAGTTTCCAGCAAAATTTGATGCCGCTTGTGCTACCGCTGTTTCATTCTTCTTTGACTGCTGTATAATAAACTCGTGAGCTTTGAGTTGAGCAAATACCTCAGATGTAGTCATGTTGTTGAGATCTTTTTCACTCAAACTCGTCACTTTTGCATACCAGTCATCTCTTGGATATAGTTTGGAGATGATTTTGTTGTTCATCTCTCCTTTTTCATACTCTTTTCCAAGATTATTGAGTTCACCGATTATTGTGTTGAAGCGCTCTTCCATATCCTGTATGGATTCGCCTGCAATCATAGAAAATGATTCGTACTTATCAACAGCTATTTGTAGTTTATTTCTTTTCATTTGATCGGTTTCTCGCGATGCTTCACACACATAATCCCACATTTCTTTAGCAGTTTCAAAGTCAAGAGATTTGTTAGCCATTAGTTTTGGTAAGGAATCATAAATTAGCTTCTTGGCTACATGTTCCAACTGAGCCCTCTTTTTGTCTTCCGTGGTATACTCTTCATAGGGCTTTGGAATCATCTGTGGTCTTGGTTCTTCACCAGCAGCAGGAGCACCTACAAAAATGTTAGGTTTCATAATCTTTATTGGACCTTTAGTCAGAACATCCTCCATCTCAGGATGGATGCTTTGCAGATTTATGAGAGCCAACTTCTTCCACGACTTGAAGTTCTCCTTGGAATACTTCCCGAGTGCATGACGAGTCAACATCTTGTCTCCTGAGCTAGATAGGCAAAACACAGAGAAGCAGATAAAAGTGCAAGGAAAATGTAGATCTGGTCTTAAGCGACTCAGAAGCAGTCGGTTTCTCAACCTCCCGCTCTGATACCACTTGTTGGTCCTTAAATATCAGAGTCGTCGTGTTTAAACAGAAACATGAAATGCAGCGGAATAAATATACGTCACTTACACTTTATGTCTTCTCTTTTAAATATTAGTTAAGCTCAGAAATGGGTTAAGTTTCTTCACAGTTATACACTAGCAATATGATTGCTAGGTTTCAAATCACGTGTGTAATAAAACAGTAAGAGAACACAAGATTTATAGTGGTTCGATCCAACAAGATCTACGTCCACTCCTTAGCCGATACGCTAAGAATTCACTAAATATGTAAACAGATTACAAGGATTCGCCTTTTACAGTTAAGTAGGCAGTGAGCTTTCGGCCTGGCTACTTGACAGCTATCCTCCGATAATCTGGACTCCTCACATGATGGTTTGGTCGGGTCAAGGGCACACCTTCGAAACTCCTGTCTTGCCTGATTTGGAAGTTTTATAGTCGTTTCCTGACTTTTCTTGAATGTGGCTAAATGCCCGTCTGAGTCTAAACCTTATCAGGTGTTCGACTGTTTGATTCTTTCTGAAAAAAGAAAGGAATCCTAATGATTGAGAGTTCTTGAATACACTCAAGAATATCTCCAATGGAGTGTCAGTAAATCAATGACCGACACTCCTAGTTGTTGAGAGATTTTAATATCCTTTCACAATGCTCTCAACTGACTACTTTTTCTTTGTTCACTTTGTCAAAGGAATCTTTTTGCTTTTAGTGTTCGTAAATATCTGAAGTGAGAAAAGCAGTAGTAGTAGTAGTCTTTCTCTTTTGGATCTTCCTTTTATAGGTGGAGATTCAAATCTTGAATCTCCATATCCGTTAGACACAACTTTTCTTTTTGTCCGAGAGTGATAAGACTTGTTCAGTCGCTTTTTGTTCTCGATATGTACTTTCCGAACTTCTTCGGGAAAGTTTCGTCCTTTGTGTGTACTTTTTGTCAGAACGGCAGTAAGGCTTCATCCTTTGGCATTCTGCTATGCTATTTATCTTGATTTGCTGAATATTTCCGTTGACACTCAAACATTTGACTTCTATTCTGCTAGCATCCTTCAGATTTATTAGCAAATGCTAAAGCCTTAGCACTCTGCTAACACATGTCTTCTAGCAGACGCTGTCCTTCGGTATCTGCTAGGAATTGCGTAAGTCTTCTAGCAAACGCTTTCCTTCGATGTCTGCTAGGAATAGCGCATGTCTTCTAGCAAACGCTTTCCTTCGATGTCTGCTAGGAATAGCGTATGTCTTCTAGCAAACGCTTTTCCTTCGATGTCTGCTAGTCTATTACAACTCAATAGATGACCTATACAGGACATTACATGATATGTTAGACTTATCTAGAGTTCAGCAAATGATCGACCAAATGCTAAGGTTTGATTCAACAAAACCTTTTACAAATGAATCCTAAGGGAGATTTTAGGAATAATTTCCCAACACGTACTAAACGTAAATGTTAGCTCTACTTACTGCGAGCCATTATGATTTGTGCCCTGATAATGAAAGATATTTTTTGTATACTGCAAAGCATTATGATTGGTATATCGGTAAACAGTTTTGTTTGATAAACTGGTAATCATTAATGTCTTGTATACAATGAAACAATTCTCTTGTCTGATTAATAAACATACAAAGTGATCAACGGTATCTTTTTATCTCGACGATAGGGAGATCATCAATGTGTGGGAGATCAAAAAATATTGTATGGATCGCTTGACCTAACGAGATATAAATGGTTGTCACAGTTGAAATAGTCCCAAGATAGATTGTTGGATTAGGCTACAACACATTAAGTATTTAGTGGCTTATCTTGGTTACTAGATGTGCTGGTACGTTTAGTACATATTGATAGGACCTAACTAAGATCAACTCTTTTATCTAAAATTAATAGAATCTTGATCTCGATGGCTTGATAGAATCTTAAGTCTAACGAAGGATCCGAAGTATAATAGATTTGTGTGTCATTTTGAGTTGCTATGATGGAGGTTCTTACATATACTTGTATATATATATTTCTTGGGTGATAGCAATTTGTATATGATTGTCTATGACTAGAATTAGGTAACCATATCCAGTATAGGATGGTGACATTCCCTAAGCAGCTTAGAAGGTTCATTTCTGGTAAAGTCTTGCAGGCTGATTAAGTTCTAGCATAAATTAAAAGGTTAAGTGGTGTAACTTAGGAATAAAATATATTAATTAATTTTTGAGCTAGTGAGAGCTCAAATTAATTAATGAATGTTTGTAGCCTATGCATCCCATTTCTTAAAACGTTGTAATAATTGGTTAGGTCAGTATTGATTCTTTGATGCCATGAATAAATATTAATTAATTAAACTCTTGGTTGAATAACAGTAGAAAAAACTGAATAATTCGCGACCAAAAATTTGATCGCGAAATCAGCTAATTCCGTCGCAAATCATCTTTTGGCTACAGATTCGCGACATGAAACGGCCGTCGCGAATTCTCTTATCGCTAAATATTTTGCGACAAACCTAATTCCATCGTAAATAATTTGTGATGGGAATACGATAAAGTTTTAATCGTGAAAATTTGCGATGGACTGGAGACTAAAATTTTTGTCGCTAATTTTTGTGACGGATGTTGGTTGCAAATATTTGCAACTAAATTTTGCGACGGATGTTGGTTGCTAATTATTTGCAACCAACTTTTTGTCATAATTCTGTCTCCATTTACTGGGTCAATTTCGCAACTAAAATTGCAAATAATTAGCAACCAACTGTCCGTCGCAATTTTTTTTTTTTAATTATTATTCTATTTTTCTTTTCTATATGTTTATTCACTACCATTTTATATACAAAACCAACATACTAATATAACAAAAACTCCATACAAAAATCAAAACAAACATACATTATAACAAAAATTTGCAACCCACATATCAAACAGATAAAAGCTAGTAGAAGTATCTTAGAACACTATATGGGAAATTGCAGAATTGGTGTTCAAACTTCAAATACATAAATTCATGAAGAATTAAGATTAAGCAATTTCAAAACTTTAATGATTGTGTGTTCATCACAAAATTGGAGACACACGCACTAGCACATGTTTGAGATGAATTTCAAGTCTGAAACAACAAAAGATGTTGGTCATCCTGCAACAGAAAAAATCAGATATCAATAAACCAATTTTTCACTAGTTATTTGATTTTCGAAATTTAGCACCCACCCAAATAGGAATGTTGGGATTGCATTAATGAAAAAAAAAAGTAGGATGTCAAAATTAAGTTGGTTTAGTAAAGTTCCCAAAATGCAAAATGATTTGAATCTAGCTATATATGGAATCTTGTAAACTAGAAAATCAACTAGTGATTTAGTTGATTCACGTTCACAATCAGAAGCTATCTGAAGTTGAGGTTCAAAATACTAAAGTGGAGCCACTAAAAAAAACTAGTACCTTATCAAAGCTAATGAAATGTGATCGTTTTGACTACTTTGAAGTTCAAAATACATTAAAGTTGAATAACAATGATCGGCACTGCTTCTCTGCAACTGAAAAAAACTAACACTAAGATCAACTAGTGACAAACAAAGAAGTCAACACTTGATCACTGAAATTACTGAAATTACTCCAAAAAGCATTGTTGTTCACAATGCCACAGACGTTGCTAGGTTTGTGGTATGTCTTGACCTAATTATTAGTTTGCAAGTGTGGCGTAGCTACGCCCCTGCCGCATGGAACAATAATACATTATGCATAAAATACACCTTTTTATTTTTTGATGAACTACTATTTATGTTGCCTTTAGACTATCCTCATATGACCCAACCATCGAATAAAATACTTATTTATTTTTCTTCCACTATACAACCAACCAATTAATATTTTTTACGTCCCAATTAGTGACCCAACACAACCTACCTTTTCAATTAAAATATTACTTTCTTTCTCTTACAATATAATATGAAATATTAAAAATGTATATTATTATATACTAAAAGAAAATTTGCTTAACCAATAATATTTATTTTAATTAATACAAATAAAATAAAAACTAACAAAATATAAATACATATTAACATTTAAATTGTTAACATTTTTGTAATTTTTAAATTGTTATAAATATAAATATATAATTTAAATAATATTTATAAATATATAATATAACATATTTAAAAGAAAATAAATGCAACATTGAAACATGTATCATTGAAACGTGTGTGTTCAGCGAAAAGTGGATCCACGCAGCAAAAAGTATTTGGGCGCTCAGGATTGGTCTGCAGCCAAGGTCACGCAAATAAATATTTTTTCCATTTAATTTTAAAGTTCTAACTCATGAGAGAGGTATGTAGTCAGAAGTTGTGAAAAACAATGGATCAGCTATTCTTAAGGAAGATCAGCACTCATATATGTTTGAATGATCAGGTTCAAGAATGGTTGACTTATGATTAGACATACAAAAATAAAATATAATATTTCTTACTTTCATTAGCCTTCAGCCTATATAATCTGATTCTAAATGTGCAAGAATCAAAGGGACAAAACATATCCATGCATAAGAACTTAAACATACATGTATAAAAATCAAAATCAAGAAAAATTTAGTGCACCTTGCAAAAAAATATATAAGCTTAGTAAAGTAAATTGAAAGCAAGAACAAAAATAAAATAACAGTGGCTAATTGGCAATAATAAAATAACAGTTGCTAACAAGAACAGGGGAGCTCTCATGATCATCATGACTAAGTTCGTTGGTGTAATGCTTTCACTACGATCACAACCAAATTCAATACTTCCTTAGCCAATTCTGATGAAATGTAGTGCCCGAATTTACCAAAATGTTTGTTAATGTTAGAGTGTAATGAAAGTGTAACATATGTAAGGACATAATTTCAATGCGCAGCGGATAACTTTGTCTGTGATTTATTTCTAAAATCCAGACTGCCTAATGGCAAAAATATATTTCACTAGTGAAAACAAATTTTTACACAGGAAATAAAAATAGACAAAATAACTCAAATTTCCTCTAAGTTCACTCCTTAGAGTAAATTTGATTACATGACTTACTAACCTAAACTAATCGATCTTCAATAGCGTTTCCTCAATCTTAGGATTCACTCTCCGGTGATTGCCTCTACACTCTAAAGAAGATATTCGAAAGGTCGAGATTAGTAAGGGTGGAATATGGTAAGCCTTGAGACTTTTTCAGGAAATTGTAATCCTATCGCACAACGTCTTCAAGCCATGATCTTCCTTTTATTCTTTCTCACACTTGGAGCGCACGATCTCACAGCCCACGGCCGCACTTCGTTCAGTCGTGTGTTGTGTAGTCCTCCCACGTCCACTTGCTTGATGAAAATAATCATAAAGCTGCTCACCAACTCACGTAGGCGGTGGTTAAGTCGTGGGGCGCTCCCTGAAAAATAGGACCAGAAACAAAAACAAAATTGAAGTCAAATGATATATCCCTACAAATTAGGAATCAGGTTTAACTAATTTCACAAGCAGCAGAGAGAAAGTATAACATTAACAAAAAAAATATGTTAGACATTGATGTTAAACTTTTTCAAAGTTTAACATCAGAAATGTCTAACATCATCATATCTCCCCCTTAATCTAAGACTTTTTCTGCTGCCATTCCTCAAACCAAACACATTCATGGTTTAGCCATGATAAAGTATTCAAATGCAGGAAAGTGGATCATCCACAACATATAAGTATGGTTCATCCATAGCAAACTAAATAAAGGCAACTAAATTAAACTTCAGCAAAAATAAAGATAACTTAATTTAAACATCAGAGTTAAAAACTACTCCCCCTGAGTTAAAAAATATCCAAAAACAAGAGCATTTGTTCAGTAGAAACATAAAAAAAAAACTTGTCCAGCAGAAACAGAAACATAAAGAACTAAGAAATTAGAATGGTTCATTCGTCTTCCTCCTTATCCTCCTCGTCTTTACCACCACCAGGTTTGCTCTCCCCCTGAATGGTTGCAGAAAAAGCATCATGTATCTGCAGAAGTGAAGCAGTAAGGGAGTTTAGCTGAGTAATAACGGTGGTAAGGCTGTGCAAAGCGCGGTGAAGAGCCGTTGAAACTGAAGCAGGGGCTGGAGTAGCAGTGGGACTTGGAGGAACAGCATCCTTCATCTCATCATCACTGGGAAGGTATGGAAGTTCTTTGACTCGGCCACCTGTGCGTGTTAGAGTCTGCTCAAACACCAACAACTTTGCATCAGCAATGATATCGCCACCTTGGTCAGGAACTCCATGTTGCATTATAAGCCCATAGATGAGGTAGGGATGGGGAAGAAGAGATCCATCAGCTTTAAGAACAGCCCTGCAGATGTTAGCAAAGATAATGTCTCCTAAATTGAAGGGGAGACCTTTAGCAATGCGGTAAATCATATAGGCTTGTTCTTTTGTAACCAGGGTAGCATTCTTGGTTGGAGTCCAGTTGTGCAGGATGATTTTGAAAAGAACAGCATGCTTGTAGGTCAGGTTAGACCCAGCCAATCCCTTACATGGCCACCTTTTCAACTAACCTCCAGTGATTTCTTCCACCATGCGCCGTTCATCTACTGGAGTGGGCTCTGGCACTGGACTGTTAGGTAGACCAAGGAATACATTGATGGTTGCTGGATCCAAGCAAATGATTGTCTTCTGGACATAGGACTTCCCAAACTTCTTTTTCCCTTTCACACAAGCTTCTTCTTTGATGATGTTAGCATAAAATTCATATACTACCTCAGTTTCAAAACCATCCATCTCAGACACTGACTTTAACAAACCTCTACGAGCAAGAAGAGTATCTACCCCATACTTCTGAAAATGTGCTTCATCCTTGTTCCTTTCAATCTTAAAGTTTCGTTTCATGATGGATTCTAACAAAGAATTAGCACCATAATGATAGAATATGTGACTATAGGCCTTTTTGACATCTAAGTCATTGTCATATGAAGCAGAGGTAGGGGTACCTTTCACTGGAGTAGCAAAAGTGGATTCCGACAGAGTTCGCTTGGTCTTTTTAAATTTATGAAGAGTTTCAGCCGCTTCTAATACTGATGGTGACCTCTTTTTTGATGATTTCGGTTTTTGACTTGTGGAGGAGGTTGTTTCAGCCTTTTCTTTCCTTCGCCTTTCTACAGCACTTCGGGAGATCTTCTTCACTGGACTTTTTGTCTTCTTCTCTGGAACAGGGGAATCACTGTCATCTTCTGAACAATCAACCAATTCCCAAGGGTCCATTTTGTAATTTTCATCAGAGGTTATATCATCTGAAAAACCACCTTCATCAGATATATTGATGTTGGACTTTTCTGGTTTGGATGAAGAAAAGTCATCTGTTGGACTTGGCACACGAGCAGAATCCTTCAGGGTTCTCTGTGCATGTTTGATGGGACCACCATGCCCTTGCCTTGGCTTGTCCCTCTTTGTTCAATCGATGTTATCCTGAAACAAACGCCCAGACCTTCGAGTTCGAAAAGGGGGCATACCTGCAGCCTTGAGTCCTTCAGCAATAGCATGCAAGTCTCCTGGATTATCTGGATTGATGGGATTTTCTGATTTGCGGGGAAAAATTTAAGCAATATGTGGCTCGCGAAGGATTTCCTTAGTCTCCTTATCAAAGAGAATATCAGCTTCCAATCGAGTATCTCTGACAGACGATTTGTCAGACTCGGGCATAGGGTTTGGATCAGAGGATGCGGAAGGTTGTGGGTTAGATTTTTGTTGAGATTTAGGCAGCGGAGACGATGGTTTTTCAACCACAGGTTCAGAGGTTGTGATAAGAGGAAGATCAGGGGTTGAATTGATCTGGGTATCAGAGATTTGAATTTGAGAAGGGATTGTTGGAGTGGCTGATTCGGTGATAGGTTGGGAGATAACAGTAGGGTTTTTGGTAAGATTTTCAGTAGGGTTTTCAGTTGGTTTTTCATTCAGTGATTGGGAAGATGAAGGAGGAGGTTTTTTTGGAGTCTGCGAGGGATCAGCCATTTCCGAAGAGAAATGAATAGGGGAAGTTTGAGAAGATGAGGCTTGCTTATCGGCCAGAGCTTTAGAAATGGATTTTTGAAGAGTTTGAAGATCACCGCCGGAGCTGAGTACTGCCTCTAGAAGTTCTTGGATTTTATCTGCCATAGTGATCTAAATAGAGAGAACATAAAACAAACACACGAAGAGAGAGTGGAGCACAGTACACAAGGAGTCGAAGAGTTGCTCTTGGATAAATGCGTTGTGAGATGACTCGAGTGAGAGAAATAAAACAAAAATATATAAAAAAGCAGAGGAACAGTAGAGTGCAAAAAACAAGGAAACCCTGGCCAGAAATTTCGAACTAACAAATCTAAATTAGTTCACTTAATATTCCAAAATTAAAGGATAGGGTGTTTCGTGTTTCAAATGGAATTAAACCTAGATAGGATCAAAAAAACTGGAACCTAAAACTTAGATGGTGAAAGATTTGGGAACAGAAAACATATCCCTGAGAAATAGCAACGACCTACAGTAATAAGAAAAACAACACAACCTATTTAAGAGTTTAACAAAGGTATTGTTAGAGTTGCACATTGTGAAATTATCAACATCCTTCCACAGAGGTTGTGTGCCTAATCAACTCCAACCTCTAGTACTAGTTGACACAAAAACAAACATGCTTTATTTTGATATTTTTCCAACTCACAGTACTTTTTATGTTTTTAGCAATGAATACAACAAACACGTTTTATAGTCTGAAACCTCACACTTGTGTTTCTGACTTTATAACATGACAAAATAAATCATAAAAATAAAAACAAACTCTAACAATAACATTTATGAACTCTAACAGGCACAAAGATATAAGTTATTACTGAGGGGAATTGCACATTCCCAGAGCATTTCGAAGAAAAGTATATCTTTCAAAATCAAAGGCATTGGTAAAAATGTCAGCTATTTGATCTTTAGTATGTATATATTTTAGAGACACTAGATCTTTCTCCACTATATCATGAATAAAGTGGTGCCTAATATCGATATGTTTTGTTCGTGAATGCTGAACAAGGTTCTTTGAAATTTAAATAGCACTTGAGTTATCACAGAAAAGAGTTAAGGAATCAGAATCAATACCATAGTCATTTAGCATATGTTTCATCCATAGTAATTGAGTACAACTGCTGGCAGCGGCAATGTACTCTGCTTCAGCTGTAAATAAGGAAATACAATTTTGTTTTGTACTTGCCCAGGCAACCATGTTCGAACCTATCAGGTAACATCCTCCACTAGTGCTCTTTCTATCGTCCACGTCACCAGCCCAGTCAGCATCACAATATCCTGTAATGTCAAAGTTTGAGGATTTGGTATACCATAATCCCATATTAGTAGTTCCAGAAATATATCTAATAATATGTTTAACAACTTTAAGATGGGATTCTTTAGGTTCAGCTTGGTATCTTGCACATACTCCTACACTAAAAAGGATGTCGGTTCTACTTGTTGTAAGATAGAGGAGGCTCTCAATCATTCCTCGGTAAAGTGTGGGTTCAACATTAACACCACCTGTGTCTTTGCTGTGGTGACAACTTATTCCCATCGGCGTTCTGAGATGTTTAGCATAATCAAGTCCAAATTTCTTGAGTAAATTACCTGCATACTTACTCTAAGAGATGAAAACACCATTTTAAGTCTGATTAATCTGTAGTCCCAAAAAGTAGTTTAGTTCACCAACCAATCTCATTTTAAAAGTATCAGACATACTTTTCACAAAGCTATCAACAAGTCTAGAGTTTGTAGCACCAAAAACTATGTCATCCACATAGATTTGTGCTATGGTAAAGTCTTTTCCTTCAAGTTTGATGAACAGCGTTTTATCTGCATTTCCTCTAACAAAGTTAATCTGTAACAAAAAAATCTGTTAGTCTTTCATACCAGGCCCTAGGTGCCTGTTTTAACCCATACAGAGCCTTTTTCAGTTTAAAGACATGATCAGGTTTGTGAGGATCAATAAAACCTTTCGGTTGTTCAACAAATGCTTCTTCACTAAGAATTCCATTTAGGAAAGCACTTTTAACATCCATTTGAAAGAGAGCAAAGTCTGTTGCACAAGCCACAACAATTAAAATGCGTATAGGTTCAAGTCTAGCTATAGGGGCAAACGTTTCATCAAAGTCAATCCCCTCTACTTGAGTATAACCCTGGCTACTAGTCTAGACTTGTTCCTAACAATATTCCCTTTTTTCATCAGTTTTATTTTTAAAAATCCACTTTGTTCCTATGATGTTTTTATTTGCAGGTCTAGGAACAAGTGTCTACACATCATTAGCAACAAATTGGTTCAACTCTTCCTGCATAGATCTAATCATATGTTCATCTTTAAGAGCTTCAGAAACCGTTCTAGGTTCAGTGAGAGACAAATAGCAACTTGAATGAAGAAGATTAAACTTAGAAGACATACATACCAGTTTTACCATTTCTTTGTAGTTAACAGGTGGTTTTCTCCTGGTTTGAACACCCTCTTTAATGCTCCCTATGACTTGAGAAGTAGGGTGATCTTTCTTGATGTGCAACGGGGGTTCTCTTCTATTTGCATCTCTGAGAATCTCATTTTAGTCTCTGTCAGAGTCTAACTCCTGATGAGATGTTAGACTTGAAGAAGGTCTAACATTAACATCTTTTGGGTTATAGCTTGGCAGTCCCTGGTCCTTATCGAACCTGCTACCCTCTCCCACTTACTCCCATAAAGTTGCTCTCTGTCACCACTGGATACTCGAGTCAGAAGGGGCTTCCTTTAAGCTTCGCTGCCTTTGCTTTCGCTGGATCCGAAAAGACAATCGTAGAGAAGAGATTCTTCCGGATGTTCAAATCAGGATTTCATAAACCAAGAGCCAGAGCAGTTGAGATTAAAATATCTGTATCCGTTTGTGCAGTAAGACTTTATAGTAGGAAGTAATCGGTGATTTTCTAGAGCTTCTGGTTCTTCTTCAATCGGTTGTGATGTATCCATTTGATCTCCTTTGTCTCTCAGTGATCTTGCATCATTAAATACAACATTAGTAGATTCCTGAATTGTTTGAGTTTTAAGATTATAAACTCTGTAAGCACGGCTGTTGGTAGTGTAGCCTAGGAATAACCCCTTGTTGCTCCTAGCATCAAGTTTGTTGAGATAATCACGATCATTTAAAATGTAACAGACACATCCAAAAACATGAAGGTACTTCAGATTTAGCTTCTTTCCATTCAACAACTCATAGGGAGTCATAGTACTTCTTGGGCAAAGGTATACTCGGTAGATAAGATGACAAGCTGCATTAGCTGCTTCAGCCCAGAGTTTCTTTGACAAATGTTTTGAGTTAAGCATGAATCTGACCATCTCTTGAATGCTTCGATTTTTTCTTTTAGCCACTCTATTTTGCTGTGGAGTTTTAGGAGCAGAGAACTCTTGAGTGATTCCTTTCTTGATGCAGAAATTTGAGAAGTCTTCATTTTCGAATTCTCTTCCATGGTCTGTTCTGATCCTGACCACTTCGGCTTGAAACATTTTCCTGAATCTTCTATACAGCTTTCTGAAGAGTTCAAATGTTTCTGATTTCTCCCTCATGAACTTTACCCAAGTATATCTGGAAAAATCATCTGTACAAACAAGCACATATCTTTTTCCTCCAAGATTGTGAACTTCAATTGGTCCCATTAGGTCCATATGAAGCAACTCAAAACATCCATTAGTATTAATGATATTCAAGATAGGATGTGAGGATTTAGTTTGTTTACCTCCCTGACAGTCTCCACACACTTTGTCAGTGTTGAACTTTAGAGTTGGTAGTCCTTTTACAGCATCATACTTTAGAAGTTTTTGAATGCTTCTGACATTTGCATGTCCTAACTTCTGATGTCAAAGCTCTGCTTCATCTAGCTTGCAGATCAAGCATTTTCCTTCTTGATTAGCCTGATAACAGTTGTCATTTGTCCTGCTACCAAACATAACACACTTGTTAGTTTGATCATACACCTCACATACATCTTTATCAAACTTAACAATCATTCCATCATCACACAATTGACTGATGCTATTAAGATTAGCAGTAAGTCCTTCAACAAATAGAACTTGTTTGAGTTTGGGAAAATCTGGAACATTCAGAGTTCCTTTCCCAGAGATCCCGCCTTTCGCACCACCTCCATAAGTAACAGAACCTCCATTCAGTTCAGAAAAATCAGTCAGACACGATTTGTCTCCAGTCATATGTTTTGAGCAACCACTGTCAAAATACCAAGTACCTGCAATGTTAGACTTTGGAGAAGTATAGACAGCATTGCAATACTCTTTCTTGTTTTTCTTACCCACTTTCCTATTTTCATCTGCAATTCGCATCCTGCAGAATAGTTTAATATGACCAGTTCTATTGCAATAGTGACAGATATAAATTTTAGACTTACCCATTCTCATGTGTGCTTTGCTCATATATGTTAGAGTTATGCATGTTAGACTCTGACATGTTAGACTTATCAACAGAGGTCTTAGGCTTACAAAATTTCACAGTATTACTTTCATATTGAAATAAACTGGGATATGCAGAATGAAGTTGAGAATACCCTAGGCCACTGCCATCAGAGGTTTTTGTGGTTAAGATTTCATCCAAAGATCCTTTACCTCTATTAATCCTGTAAAAAACCACATCAGCCTCTTTCACCTTTTCTTTGAGATTTTGCACTTCCAAATCTCTGCGGGTAAGAATGGCTTCCAGTCGAACCAACTGTCTTCTTAACAACAGATTTTCTTCCTTTATTTTGTTGATTTCGGTAGCTTGTTCTTCACACCTTTTATCTACCAAATTAAAATAGGTTGCAACAGCTTCCATTTCCTTAGGTGAGGTGGTAAATTTTGAAGTTTGTTCAACCTAAGATGATACCATAATAAAGTTAACAAATTCTGGAAATTTTTCAGAGTGATCATACCAGTTTGTATTATTCTCCAGAGGTAGATAAGGATCCACTAAATCTCCTTCCATCTCATTAGTTTCATATTCTTCTTCAATCTCCATGTTAACTTCTCCTTCTTCTAGTTCTTCAATCCAAACATATAGAACAACTTGTTCTTGTTCATCGAATTCTCCTTCGGATTATGAATCATCACTCAAAGTACAAATTCAATTTCTTCCTCCTTAGAATCGTAGGACACTCGTTGGCATAGTGACCAAGTCTAGAACATCGATGAAATTTTACATTATCAATGTTAGACTTTTTAGAGAAACCCCTTTTTCCTTTCTTAGATGATCTATCTCCAATTCTTTTAGGAAAGCCTGAAGAGACTGGAGAGTTTCTTGAAAAACTTGTTGTAGAGAGATTTGGAGCAGATCTTCTCCTGAAATCTATGTCTTTGTTGTCCTTCTTCAAAGAACGAACAAGTTTGTTGAACTTCTTTGTTAGCAACACAAGGCTAGGACTTTCTTCATCAACCAATTCTTCATCAGTCTCATCTTCAGGAAAGGTAATTCTGGGAGTACATGGTGAGCTCACATTTTTTACCAATTTTCTGGAATGAAGTGCAATGCTTTTTCCTCGATATTCATGTTTCTGTTCATTCAGGTTTATCTCGAACGTAGTAACAATGCTTACTAGCTCTGAGATTTCTAGAGCATCAAGATCCCGTGCTTCCTCTATGGCAGATATCTTCATGTTGAATCTCTCAGGAGGAGATCTCAGCAATTTACTCACTTGCCTATTATTGCTAATATGCTCCCCCAAAGCTTGTGCTTCGTTTGCCATAGCAGCCAATCGTTCGTAGAATTCAGCAATTGTTTCCTTATCTTGCATTCTGAGATTCTCAAATCTGTTTGTGAGAAGTCTCATCTTTGTCTTTCTGACACTAGCAGTTCCTTCACATTTTGCCTGCAGAATAAGCCATGCCTCTCTAGCCTCTGAACAAATTGATATTAACCTGAAACAGGGGACATCAACAGACACAAAGATAGCATACAATGCTTTAACATTGCAGTTAGAAATAAGTCGTTCTTCAGCAATCCAATGATTTTCTGGTTTCAATGTGGTCCTTTCTTTTGTTGCATCTGTTGGGTCAGGAACTGTCATCTTTGGTGGAGTCCAACAATCAAGGACTGCAACCCATGCACGTTCTTCAATAGATTTGATGTATATTGTCATACAAGATTTCCACATTGAATAATTGCTCCCACTACTCTCCAGAACTGGTGGTCAACAACCTGAACTTGAAGAATCCATTTTGGTAAACTGCACTTCAGGAACAGATACTTAGTACGTTAAGTAAAGGCTCTGGATGCCAATTGATGAAATGTAGTGCCCGAATTTACCAAAATGTTTGTTAACGTTAGAGTGTAATGAAAGTGTAACAAATGTAAGGACAGAATTTCAATGCACAGCGGATAACTTTGTCTGGGATTTATTTCTAAAACTCAGACTGTCTCAAGGCAAAAATATATTTCACTAGTAAAAACAAATTTTTACACAGAAAATAATAATAGACAAAATAACTCGAATTTCCTCTAAGTTCACTCCTTAGAGTAAATTTGATTACAGGACTTACTAATCTAAACTAATCGATCTTCAATAGCGTTTCCTCAATCTTAGGATTCACTCTCCGGTGGTTGCCTCTACACTCTTAAGAAGATATTCTAAAGGTTGAGATTAGTAAGGGTGGAAGATGGTAAGCTTTGAGACTTTTTCAGGAAATTGTAATCCTATCGCACAACATCTTCAAGCCTTGATCTTTCTTTTATTCTTCCTCAGACTTGGAGCGCACGATCTCACAGCCCACGTCCGCACTTCGTTCAGTCGTGTGTTTTGTAGTCCTCCCACGTCCACTTGCTTGATGAAAATAATCATAAAGCTGCTCACAAACTCACGTAGGCGGTGGTTAAGTCGGGGGGGTGCTCCCTGAATAATAGGACTAGAAACAAAAACAAAATTGAATTCAAAAGACATATCCCTAAAAATTAGGAATGAAGTATAACTAATTTCACAAGCAGCAGAGAGAAAGTATAACTTTAACAAAAAAATATGTTAGACTTTGATGTTAAACTTTGAAAAAGTTTAACATCAGAAATGATTAACATCATCAAATTCAGTTTAAAACTTACAGTTGTCTCATATGAACCACTTTTATAAGAGTGAGTGGATCTAACACTTATAATCCCTCTCTTTTAGCCTAAAACTAGGAAGAAAAACAAACAGAGCATGAACAAACTGGATATGGTAGATTGCTTTCTTCCACAGACCGGCCAAATTCACCAAAAAAAAATTTAAAAAATCAAGTCCCATAAATGGTAGTAGGAAAGGAATACCTGAAAGCAATAAAAGTAGCTGCAGGCTAAAGGAAAAGGCAAAGTGGAATACCAGATGAAAACTTATCCTAAGAAAGCCATTCAAACGCCTTCAAAGCCTGCAAACAACATAAGCTTAGTCATGATGCACCGTGAGAGTTGATGCAACAATTAAGCAAGTAATATCAAGACCAAAAAAAAGGTAACGATTTTCAAATTGCATAAATGAGAACTAGATCACATAATCCATCCAACAAATCTAAACGACTTAAAGTGAGACCATTAAACTAAAAATTCCTCTCTCGTTCATAAACAGGAATCAACACCAATAGTTATTTTCTACGTTTACAAAAGTAAGGGGAATATGACTGGGAAACTTACCAGTAATTCCGGCAATACGGCTTCTTTCAACCCAGAATATAATTAATTAATTAATATTGATTCATGCTACCAGAGAATTAATATTGTCCTTCCTATTTGCTACCACATTATGAGGAATGGGTTCCATGGGCTCGGTATCCCCACATTTAAGGTTACATCCATTCATTAATTAATTTATGCTCTGACAAGCCATTAAATTAATTAACAGCTTATATTCCTGAGTCAATCCACTCAACTCTTATCACTTATGCTTGAACTTAATCAGCCTGCAAGACTTTAGCATAACGAACCTTTTGAGCTGCTCAGGGAATTGATAAACACTCATTTTGTGCATTTTATTGATGTGAATCTGCTCATTTTTTACTTTAGATTAAACCATTACGTGGTAATTTCATGCATTATTCATATTCTTTAAAGAATTATTACGTTTGGGTTGGTTTTTGGTTGTTTATGTAGATTTCACGCACAACTGATTTGTTTACAAGATTTGACCAAGTATCATGGGGCCAATCGATGCAAACTTGCATCGGGAAAAGAAAGAAGTGAGGAAAAATCAAAGAAAAAGCCGAAATTCCGTTCGTGACGGAATCGGCGACCCAAAACACAAAATCGACGATCGCCGAAGTTGTTCTGGGTCGCTGATTTTGCAATTTAATCTATTTTTCTACGGCTCAATTTTGGTGACCCGGGTACGAAAACACCGATTGCCGATCGTGTTTTCCGGGTCACCGAACAGGTAAAATTGATGAATTTTTGGCCTAAATCCCATATCTTTCCAGATTAGAAAAAGATAAGTATAAATAGAGGCTCCCAAGACTCAGAAACGTTCTTTTACCCTTATTTTCAAAATTTTAGAGCTAGAGAGAGCTGAAACGAAGCGAGACTTGAAGAGCAAGATTGGAGATTGAAGATCGAAGACCTCGAGATTTGGTTTCCATGTTTTTCAATTCTTTGACTCTTTACTTCTTCGTTTTTATGGAACTTAGCATGATTGGTTAAGTCCTTCATGGATTCTAGGGTTTTCAAACTTGTTGGATAATTTCATGATTGTTTATATGATTCAGTTTTCCTTTTCCATTGATGTTTTAATAAGATCTGAGCTTTTCACTAATTGCATGATATTGGCCATTGAATGTGATTTAAATTGATAGTTTTTGAACAGAGAGGTCTAGGTTATCAATTAGGACGCAGATTTATTAAATTTAATAGGTCAATTATCCGAGAGGAATTTGAACTGTTAAAGGTTTTGAGAATCTAAGGTTTTATCAAGAGTAAAAGTCCTTTTGAGCATCCGAGAGGAGTCACTAGGTCGTTTATCTAAGTTATGGTTTAGAGTCCGAGAGAATCGCCTCATAACATTTATGAGATTAACTTACACTTTTGGAAATTAAATTGGAATTAGATTATATAAATAATTTATTAATCGTTCTCCAAAGTCGGTAACCCTGGAATCCTAGTTTTCCCATTTTCTCTCAAATCTACGAATTTAGTTATCTTTTAATTATTGCTCTTAATATTGCCTAGCTTAAATGCACAAAACTTCTTTACCGATTTGTCTAGATAGTAGTAAGGTGTCTACGTTTTAATGTTTGATTAAACTACGAGCCTGCAATCCTTCAGTTCGATAAATTATTACTTGCCCTCTGCAGTGGTCTGTACACTTGCAGTTTTAGCGTGTTGCAAAATACGCTATCAGGAATGTCAACATCCTATATTGGACGTGATTACCTAGTTCTAGTACCAGAAAGTCATACACAAATTGCTATCACCCAAGATACAGATATACAAGCTCGACTAGAGCCTTTCACTCCATCTCAATGTAACACACAATTTGTGTATACTTCTATACCTTCATCTAGGCTTAAGATCTCATCAAGCCACCAATATCAAGATTCTTAATGTTAGATAAAGGAATCGATCTTAACTTAGATGCTATCAATGCGTACCCCCGCACCAACATACCAAGCAACCAAGATAAGTTGCTCATTACTACGTATGCTTCAGCCTATACTGACAGTTTATCCTTGGACTATCTTAGATATGATAATCATTCATATCTCGCTAGGTTAAACGATCCATACGATCTTTCATGATCTTCTACACACCGTATGATCTCTCTATCAACAAGATAAGAGGATAAGAATGTTTGTGAAACATGTTTGTTAATTCATACAGGAGATTATCATACATCATTCATGATTCCCAGTATATTAACCAATAAACTTGGTACATAATATAATAATCATAATGCTTTCAGTATATAATTCTATAAATCTCCCAGTTACACTCAAAGCAATGTACAGGAGCTTTCCAGAGTATAATGTGTCTAAACTAATCTAGTCATTACATAAATCATATCACGAGGCTGGTTGTGCCCTCAGCCCAATCTAGCTATTTTTTAGGCAGAGCTTTTTTTAATGGATCTACTTGATCCCTAAGTGAGAATGGGAAAAGCCTCAGTCGAATCACATCCTGCGCCACTCTATTCTGCTTGATGGTGTCACACACCTCCACAAACATCTGCAGGTGTACATAAGGATCCTGCACAGCTATACGATAAGCTCGTATCTTGCCTCACTTATCACATTATTTTCTTATATGTTTCTTACATTTACTTCCATTTTTAGTTAATAATCCAGCATGAACTATTTATAAGGGATATTATGCTTGTCATGCTAAGTTTTGTAGGTATTTAAGGCTAAAAGTGAGCAAAAGGTGAAAAGAGCTGAGCTACACAGAGTTGCTGCTTTGATTGACACACGGGAAGTAGACCAAGTTAGAAGACATGCCAAAAACCTGAAGCGATACCTTTGTGTTGATCGACACAGAGGTCAGATGTCGATCGAGAAGCATGGAAAGAGAGGCTCGACATGCATGCAGGCATGTCGATCGACAGGCTCCCTATCAATCGACACGAAGGACAAGCAAGGGTGGTTCGAGATGTTGCATGTGTGTCGATCGACAGGCTCCTTGTCGGTCGACACAGAGGCCCGGGATGGAAATTTTGGCCAGTTTTGGCGAGTTGTGATATTCTAGCCCATTGCCTTTTGAAGATCAAGTTCCTCTCCTATAAATAACACCTCAATTAGCTTAAAAATGGTCCTTAATTTTTGTCTTTAATAGGTTTTTAATTTCAATTTTTAATCTCTCTCTTTTATCATTATTTTTCAGCATTACACTCTTTAATTTTCAGTACTCTCTATTTTTATTTTTGCTTTGGATTCAAGACATTAAAGTACATCAGGGTTCCTATTTCTTTAATGATTCAAGTAAGATATTTATGTTTATTTCAATGTGTAATTTTAATATGTTAGGCTAGAACCCTTAACAGGTTATTGGGTTTTCTCCATCCTTTTTAGCATATGTTAATTCGATTAATTCCAAGCCCCAATTGACTTGGTTCAAATTTTATAGTTTTGATCTTAAAATATATTTTCAATTGAAGGATTGAGATATGAAAATTGGATTATATTCATAGTTATTAATTTGAGACCTAGAGGGAGATAATTAATAACAGGAAAATAAAATTTTGATATAATTGGTTTTTGTCTCAAATGGTAGAATCAATTGTAGGGTTTTCAAATTTGTATCTTTATTGAGATTGATTATCATGTGTATTTGAGACCGAGAGGAGATGATCACTAGTTAATAATCTAGGTTTTAATTGCCCAAACAAGGAGTTAATTCCAAAATATCAGATTTCCCACCTAAGTAATTATTTTGAGTATGGATTGATTGTTTATGCTTGTTGAATTGGATTGGTTGATTTCCCTGGAATCTGTGCTTTTTATTATTAAATTTTATTCCCAAGTTATTTTCTATTTTGATACCAAAACACGCATAAAATCTGAAACCCTTCCCTTTCCACTCACTTTTCCAATTACAACTCAAAACCCACGAAAATTCACCAACTTCTCTCTAAAATCCGACTCCATTACACCAAATCTCATCAAATTCTTCCACACATTACTAACTCATCATCGTTAGAACACTTTCATCCGTTTACTTTTTCAAATTTTGTACAAAAATGTGGAATTCCCAATTTCTAAGGTTTACACTTGTTCTTCCAATTTTGCTTCATTTCCAAGGTAATTTACTTACTCATTATGTTTATTTCCAATTCGTGCATCATATTTCATTGTTTAGTTGATAATGTAGGGTGAACCATGGATATAATGTCTTATTTTCATTTTTCACCATTGAGTTGAGTTTCAATATCATGTTTGGGTTATCTGTAAGTATTGTTGAATACTTTGCATTCCTAAGGCTTAAAACGTTGACTTCGGGTGTTGGATTTTTAAAATTTGCATTCTGTATAGTTAAGATTTGAATCTGGGGAAACTTACTTGTTGATGGGATTAAATTGTTGGTATTATTGTTCCCCGTGTTTGTTTACATGCATTAGTTGAATTATTGTAGCTATACTTGCATTTAGGACGAGGCTAGCTGATGTGGTGGTTAGGCTATGCTAGAAATTCTTATTCTACTAATTGGATTTGTTGATGGTGTTGAGAATGTAGTTGTGATAGTGAACATATATTTAGTTGAAATTGGGAGATGTTTCGTTCTTGTAAGCTTAGTTTGTTTCTCATGTTTCCCTTCAGTTGCTGGTTTTGATTTGTAACTTTGTTATGCAAAATTCAAATGGCACCTCTACGTCTCCCATATTCAACTCGACCGGACGCATATGGAATCCAACTCAGGGGGTTGGACCTCACCGATGGGATCGACATTCTCATCCTTACAATCAATCATATACTAAGATTCCCAAAATCATAATACTATGTGTGGGACTCCCAAGCAGAGATGTAGCAGATCAAATCAGGAATCTTTGTCTACCATTGCAAAAAATTATGAGCGCAGTAGGGATATCTTCAAAATTTCATATGTTCTGGGTGAAGTGATTGAAAAGATAGTCGACAAGGAGATTAGAGATACGTACTCACCATATATTGGAGATTCTCCTGAGCTAAGGGCAAAGCTAAGAAGATGGAAAATTTATGGCATCTGCACTCATCGACTAAATCATGAAGATTAGACTGTCATTACCTGTAGACTCGAATGGTTATATCGGATGTCAGAGGAACAATGTGAAGGGATTTGTGAACTGAATCACTTAATCCATTAGTCGATATCGTTAATTGGAATCTCAAAAGTGAATTTATATGCCTATGATTAATCCTAGCATGCTCTTATTGATTATGCATAAAAGGGGTTTTTGCGGAATACATGGATTATAGAAACCTGAAGAACGATTGCGCAGAGATTTGATCTTCGATCCTTTTTCCCGCGCAGTAAGATTTATTCCTAACAGATTGAGGAATTAAATCTTTGAAATTAAATAATAATTTTCAAAAACAAAGAGGGAGAGAAGAAAGAACACGATCCTACAGATCTTTTGGTCTGTATCACAACTCTAATCCGAATATCTAGTGAAGATTCCCTTCGGATTCCTTTGTCGGTTGAAAAGCAGAATTTCCTCCTCGTTTCTCAGATCTAGTCGATCACACACAGCTCCCAAATCCTGGTTTGTTGTGTTGATATGATCTTGTGGTGTGTGTGATTTGTGAACCTGAGGCCTATTTATAGAAAATTCAGGACTCCTATTGGGCCTGAGTATCATTGGCCATACCAGGGACCAGAATGCAAATAGCAAATAAGGCCTATCAATTAATTAATTCTCATATTCAACCAAGAATATAATTAATTAATTAATATTGATTCATTCCACCAGAGAATCAATACTATCTTTGAGGTACGAGTTTCATGGGCTCGGTATACCCCCACATTTAAGGTTTTAGACATTCATTAATTAATTTAAGCTCTGACAAGCCATTTAATTAATTAAGATCTTATATTCCTGAGTCAATCCACTCAAACCTTTTCACTTATGTTTGAACGTAATCAGCCTGCATGACTTTAGCATAACGAACCTTTTGAGATGCTCAGGGAATGTTACCATCCTATATTGGATGTGGTTACCTAGTTCTATTACCAGACAGTCCTACACAGACTGCTATCTCCCAAGATACAGATATACAAGCTCAACTAGAGCCTTTCACTGCAACTCAAAGTGATACACAATCTGCGTATACTTCTTTACCTTCATTTAGGTTTAGGATCTCATCATGCCATAGAGATCTAGATTCTTTTAATATCAGATAACAGAATCGATCTCAACTTAGGTCCTTATCAATGCGTGCCCCACACCAGCATACCAAGCCATCCAAGATAAGATGCTTTTTACTGCGTATGCTGCACCCTACACCGACAGTTTATCCAGGAACTGTCTCAGCTGTTATAATCATTTATATCTCACTAGGTCAAATGATCCATACAATCTTCCGTGATCTACCACACACCGTATGATCTCCCTATCGACAAGATAAGAGGATAATAGTGTTTGCAACACATGTTTATTAATTCATACATGAGATTAACATATAATTAACCAATCGACCTTGTTTTAACATTTATGTTCCTAGTATATTAACCAATCGACCTTGTATATGATATACCAATCATAATGCTTTTAGTATATATATCCATCACAATGGGCATATGAATATATGGGAGTAAACTCAGGAGATCCCCAAGTAACCAAAGATTATATCCAAGAGAGATTGATGCAGATTTGTTCCTTCCGAAGTACTCCAAGATTTAGTGAAGTTCCACCACTTGAACTAATAGAGAGTCCCTTCCTTTCAATTAATTGGACTCCTGGAGGACCAGTCAAACATTACTGGTGTCCCAGGAAAGAACCTCTAAATAAACTCGCTCGGTGGGGACCTAACGCTGAGGAAAATCAAATTATCAGAGGATGTGAAATTTAGTTGTTGTGTCTTGGAAAACTTCATGCTTGGAATTCTTTGCCTATTGTGAGACACTCCACTTTCGAACCAGCTGAAGTACAATTAGGAGTGTCCAGGCTTTTAGAATCACATGATCATGATGTTCTTCAAAGGGAATTGATATCTGAAGAACAAAGATCTCTTCCTAATGGTGCAGGAGCATCCTCATCCGGAATTCAAGCTGAAGTTCCTCCTAAACCCCATGTAGATCCCTCCACTTCGAACAAGATCATCAGTGAAGAATCACTTTTCCATTCCCATCATAATTGTTCCAAGTAGATCACATCCATCTACCTCTCAAGTTCATGAAATCGTCCAAGCATCAGAGGGGGAAGAAACAAGAAGGAAAGCTGATGAGGAACGGCAAAACAAGTTCGATGCCAACATGGACAAATTTCTTAACTCATTGTCGCTCTTTCCAAACATGAGAAAAAGTAAAATCATCCCCTAAACTACACTTTGATTTATCCATTATTGACTTATTCTGTTGATGTCTGGATTTGTACCTTTGTTTGCATTATCAAAGACTTTTCGAGTTTGCTTCTTGCTCTCCTACATTCTTAATATTTTTAATTGCTCTAAACTTACTTGAAAATTTAATCGAACAATATCTCTCCAAACATATAAGGAGAAGATTTTAAGTACATAGCTGAAATTGAGGGGGAATCTTTTTGAGTTTATAAGACTGATTGTCATACTTGTAAAAACTCTAAAGCTTTTCACTACTCATCAGCTTAGGTTAGAGATGACTTTGACCACACCAAAAAGGGGGAAATTGTTAGGAGATTTGATAGAAATATACTTTCTTTTAGATTATGTTTTGGTGGGTCAAAGAATGTAAAGCCATCTTAGTTTTCAGCTTAGGTGAAAAATGTAAAGTCCTGTATAGGTTCTTTATTGAGTTGTAAGGTGATACTAATCTTGAAAGTAGTCTATTCAAAGAGTCTAGTACGCGCGAAAGACTCAACAGGCCAAAAGAATTCAACACACTTTACAAACCTGGAAGAAAAAGAGTCTAGCGGAGCATCGATTTCATCAAGTACGAATCTAGTATAGTATGGTCAATCGTTCAAACCATATTGAGCAGCAAGGGACCAAGTATACTTCAAGAGATGATGTCATCAGCATGGAGTTGCAAGTATGACAGCATCAGCATAAACTTCCTAGTCAAGGTCCCAACAATTGAAGACAAGAGGAATATACTGAAGAAGAACAGACTTTGAGGATTGGAGAATACACTTTGAGGAGTTGTGAAGCAAGGACCGGACGAATGCGCTTGTTGATCGGTGGACGGGGTATTAACTGACAAGCAATAGATCATAGGAGCACCTATAATCGTTCTCAGCTTAGTGTATTACCAGACCAAGTGTCTGAAGAGTGGAAGTAAGGCGGTTTAGTCCGAACCACTATAAGTCTGTTTATTATTTAGTGTTTTATTTACATATCTGTCAGTATAGTTTTATTTCCTTTGGAAACCCAACACTCAAGTGTTGGAGTATACTCTGAATACTGACTCTAAATTTAAGACGACATCAAGTACCTGAAATAAATTTAACAAACTAAGTTGACAAGTCACCATCAGCTTGGATAAGTGCAAGATTACCAAACTAACAAATAAGATTTTTCGTTGTGCATATACACTATACACTGATACACCGAGACCAACATATATGTTATTGTTTGATGCATTATTTATATTGTTTTCTACATTTTATACTATGGCTTGACATTTTACATGTTATTGGCTTGATTATGCATTTAAAGTTGTTGCTTATTATATTATACCGTTGTTGCTTCAAAAGAAGGAAGCTAATTTTGTAGTGGACTTAGAATTAAGGGTTGTTTAGTAATTTTGCATGTTTAATATAAATACACTTAACTTTAATTTCATTGGTGACTTAGTCATACTTTACACTAATCATGCAATTAGCATGAATACATCATCAAAAGTCACAATCAACAATCAATAGCCATTGATTAAACAATTATGAGTCACTTAATTGAAACAATTGTTCAATTAATTACATAAGAAAGTGAGTAATCCAAGATGTAATTAAACAATGAGACAAAACGAAACACTACTAGCATGAATCAAGCAAAAACCCCAAATTAATACAACATAACCTAGACCTCATTTGAAATTTAGCCTATCATGTTGCTAATACTAATCAGACAATATTTAACCATAAAATTCATAGTAAAGGGGAGATTAGGATTGGAGGAAGCAAGCCGCAAAACATCTTCGATAGAAATGAATTTTCTACAAATTGCATCCACCCACTTCTCTCTCTAATCCCCTAGTTCATTCTAATAGATTATATATATAAATACACATACCTACCTTACTACGTCACACATTGTTGTTTGAATCTAGAAGTTTAATTTATACTATCGTCTCATATATCATTTAAATTGAATAGTAGCAAATTTTTGCATAGTTAGATATTCAATTGCTATTCTTTTCTCAAAAGTATTGGTAGCTCCATATCATTACAAAAGACCATAAATTTATCACTAAAAATAAACTCTATTTAATTACGAAAAAACTTGCGTTAGGCATGTCTAAACGATTTAGGCGGGTTTTATCCATACTCAAATGAGTTCATCCATCCCAAATAGGGTTTATTAATCCTCAATTAGGGTATATTAGATGGGTTTTACTTGGGTTGATGGATAAAAACCCGCCTAAACCATTAAGACTGCCTAACGAAGACATTCCCATAATTTAAATACTCAATTTCAATTTTTGTCTGAAACTTAAACTTATATCGAATTCAACACTACGTTTAAAATTGCACATGTTAGAATTATACATAGTAATTGACAGTATAACATAGACGTATAATCAAATGATTTAATCTTTGAAACTACAATTCCAAGTCAAATACAATATTTTTTAGTCAAATATTTACAATGAATTATGCAATTTGCAATAAAAAAATTCCTAAACTTAGATAATAATAACAAATATTTACAATAAAAAATAACAAAAAATAAAAAAAAAATAATAACACTTAAGTTAAATAAAGTTACATCAATGAAAATAATAAGATTTAGATTTTATCACTATTATTTGATTTAAGAAAACAAATACTAGAGTAAGTTTGATCAAATTATCATGTCATAATTTAAACTTAAGTGGAGGAGGATTATTTAAAACTCATTTGACTTTGAATTTGATGAGTTAGAGACGTGATTTAAGGATTTAGGGTTTACGCGCATTGCCGCAAGCAGACACGAGACGCCCTACCACGTCATCTCTCATCAATTATTTGAATTCATCTATAAATAATGCATGAAACTATAATCTCAAACATCCATAGAAAAAAACAAATTAAACCAACATGAGTTTTTCCGATTCGTTAGGTGCTAAAGTAGGAGCTCTGTTCTTCATAATCACCACTTTGGATAAAATTGTCCCTCCTCAATTCTGGTACGCCATTCAAAGATTTCTCCGAAAAGTGGCCCACTTCGTCAAACCCTACGTAGAAATCACGTTCGACGAGTTCCCGCCGGAGCGCAATGGCTGGAGCAAAACCTACGCCGCCATTGACGCGTATCTGGGCGCCAACTTCTCCAGCCACGGCGGCCGCCTCAAGGGCAACACCAAGGCCGAGGAGAGGAGCGGCCATGGCGTCACGATGAGCGTGGATGACGACGAAGATATAGTCGAATTATACAAAGGAGTCAAGGTTTCTTGGATGAGAATCACGAGCTATCCACGGAACAACGTGATCAGTGTCAAGAGTAGCAGGAAGGACGAGAAGAGGGCTTATGTGCTGTCGTTTCGTCGGAAACACAGCGACGTCGTCTTTGGATCTTACCTGACCCATGTTCTGGACCAGGGGAAGGCGATCATGTCTGCTTAACTACTAATCTTTTCGTGTTACTATCTCATTGCTTGATTATGTTTACTACGTTGCTTGAATAGTACCAAGCAACTTTCTCATTTCTCACGGAGGAACCACTCCATATATATATATATATATATATATGGATAGGGTTTTAATTGAAAAAGGAATTAAAAATAAAAAGGAAAAAAGAAGACAACCACACGTGCGACATATACATCATGTTGTGTTTAGATTATGATGTTACATAATAAAATAGTGGTGCTTGTTTTGACAGAAAGCGAAGGAGGAAGCAGAAGTTGTACACGAATGTGACCGGAGAGGCTTGGGGATTTCCGGAGAAGATGAGTTGGAGGAGCGTCCGATTCCAGCACCCGGCAACGTTCGAGACGTTGGCTATGGATGCGAAGAAGAAGAAGGAGATAATGGATGATTTGATTGAGTTCACAAAGGCTAAAGATTACTACTTGAAAATTGGGAAACCGTGGAAGAGGGGGTATTTGCTGTATGGGCCGCCGGGGACAGGGAAATCCACCATGATTGCAGCCATAGCCAACTTTCTTCACTACGACGTCTATGATCTTGAGCTTACTGCAGTTAAAAATAATACTAACTTGCGCCAGTTGTTGATAGAGATTTCCAAGAGGTAATTAAGCATATAGTTATAAAAAATATAATGATTCTTTGAAAATTATTGATAAATATACTTAATTTACTAAGTGGCCCACCTGAACACCTCACAGTCAAATTTTAAGACTTTATAGTATTACTAGATTCACTTTAAGACATGCATTTACTCGCATTTTTTAATATATTTCTTTATTTAGGTTTGTCAGTACTGATTAAAATAATTGTAAGTCGGCGAATGTAGAAGTGCTCAAAAAGTTTTGGTCAAATATTTTAAACTTTCAACAACTTGAATCTACAGCTGAAATAATTTCTTGAGCAGGGCGATTGTAGTGATTGAAGACATAGATTGCTCCCTAAAAATCACCGGGAAAAGAAAAGGAGAAAACGGTGATCAAGACAACAAGAACGTCGATCCAGTGGAAGAGTTTCTAAAAAAGGCAATAGGCGGCGGCGGTGGCGATGACAAAGACGAGAGCAAGGTCACTCTCTCTGGGCTTCTCAACTTCATGGACGGGCTGTGGTCAGCCAGCGGCGGAGAGAGAATCTTCGTGTTCACGACGAATCATATCGACAGGATTGACGAGGCCCTGGTTCGCAGAGGAAGAATGGACAAGCACATCCAGATGTCTTACTGCTGCTTCGAGGCGTTTAAGGTTCTTGCCAAAAACTATCTGAACCACGACTCCCACAACAAGTTCGACAAGATCCAGGGTTTGCTGTCGGAAACTGAGATCACTACCGCCGACGTGGCGGAGTATTTGATGCCGAAATCAGCAGATATTGGGGCAGATGAATGTTTGGAGAATTTGGTCACAGCTTTGATGCAGAAGGTCAAGGAGGGAGAAGGAGATGGTGACAGAATTGGAGAGAGAGAAGATATGTCGGGTGCAGATCAACGACGGTTTGGTCGCATAAAAACAAGCATAAGGCGGCTTCTCTCAGTCAAATAGGAAGAACTTCAGCTATGAACGATAAGAATAAATCCTATTTATAGGATCTAATTAATATGACGAGGGGTTATGTTGAGTTGTAATATTTGAGTTTCGAAACTCATTAATATAATGTGAAGTGTATTTTCATCGTTATATAATATATCTATATGTAACAGTTATTATAAGTGGATTATTTTTAGTTTTTCTCAAATCGATCACGAGTAGCTATTAATTAATCAGCTAAATTCATGCTATTAGTTGCTGTCGATCTGCATGTTTGACGTTGAAATAATGCATAACAATTAAATTCTAAATTATATTCAAAGCAATGAATGTTTGTTTCCGTCCATGAAACACTTTAAGACGGCAAATGGAACCAAGCCTCGTTGGGGGTGGGCCGGCTCCCATTCTATATTTTAGGAATTAACCTCATTGGGTGTTGTTGATGGGGTTTTTAAATTGGTTCTAATCCAATCATAATTGGTTTAAAAATTAAATCTTACAAATATCCCAGTTATTTTATTAAATAAAAATTGATTATTATTAAAAATTGAAATGCGAGAGAAATAGTAAAATTGAAGAAAGAAAAATATTTTTTCATGTTATTAACTCAACTCTATTTTAAAATATATTTACAGTATTTTCCATATATGCCTCGAGTTTAGTTTAATTATATATATAGATGAGATAATATGATAATAAATAAGTATATTAAAAATAAAAATGAATCTCATACATTAGATCTAATTAAATCAATGGTCAATATCTAATCAAGCAACAGTTAAAGCGCAATCAAGCAATAAATGATCGAGCAACAATACAATCAGGCAACATTGTAATCAAGCAACAACTAAAACACAATCAAGCAACATCGTAAAGGTAATCCAGTGCTTTATTATTTTATCATGGGGGAAATTTTATCACCGGATCCAATGAGAATAATTTTTAGTATGAGAAATGAGAATAAATCTAAGCCTTTGATTTTGTGATTTCAATGCTCATGATCTATTTTACTCTATTATCCTGCAGTGTTGCACAATTAAGGTTATTTTTGTAATTTTAGCTTTTTTTAAATCTGAAATAGTATCTCATCAGATTTTTTATTCATTTCTTCGCGCGATTTGATTTCTTATTCCTTTTTCGTTCGATTTGATTTATATTTCTTCTATCCATCAATTTTTTTCTTTATTTCTGGATTTCGCATTCGTGTTCGGTCTCGATTTTGTTAATTGTGCATGAATATAGTTTAAAATAATTATTTTATTCAGATCGACGTTCATTTTTACTTTTATATTGTGCATCTTTAGTACTTAAATTTATGCATTTTTGTATTTTACAGGTTCATTTATTCTAAAGTGTGTTGATGAGATGAAGCGTTTTAAGGGTAGAACTGTTGATGATATTGAGTTTAATAGGGACTATGCTCGTATTGCTGCTTTGAAGAAGAACATGTTTGAAGGTTTTTAAGGTAGATCGGTTCCTGAAAATATTGAAGTGTTGCCTCCAATTACTGTGAAAACCTAAGACAGTGGAATTCGAATTGCTTCGAGGAATGAGAAAGCTCTTAGAATGTTGGATATACCAATGAGAATGTGTGCAAAATGTAAAAAGTGGACATATCGTGATTCATAGAATTGTGTCAAAGTCAATAAGAATGTAACCAAAAATGCATGATAGCATTCTTATAGATGCACGTAGGATGATCAAAAATGAACTTACGATAGTTAATGCAGTGTAATTTTATTTTTTAATTCATATTTATGTAAAAATGAAATAAATCGAGCTAAAAATGAAGTAAATTGCTCTTAAAATGCAGGTTGTTGTTTGTGTTTAAGTATTTTTACAGTTTTAGCATTTACATGGATGCGCGCAATCTATTTTTATTTCTCATAGTAACTCCTATTCTCACCTGATGAATATATATATATATATATATATATTCATATGAAAAAAGTTATTAACGTGAGAAATGAGAATAAATCTCAATCATCCAATCTTGCATATCAACAGCCAAGATTAAAAAAATTCCGTCTTATTATATGCACTATAATGTTCATTATTCCATTTTAAGGTTATTTATATAATCTTTTTCTTTCTCCTCCAATAAAATTATTAAAAATTCTAAATTATCATAACTCGTTCAATTTAAATTATTTTCTCACATATTATATATTAAATTAAAGATAATTTTATTATCTTTCAAATAAAATCCCTATTGCATATATTTGGTATTTAAAATGTATAATAAAAATAAAAATCAATGATTCTACTACCAAATCATATACCATCGTGCAGACTTTCGTATAATGCAAGAAATTGTACTTATATATAATGAACAATATTGTAGTAAAAATGAAATCTATGATGAATAAAATGCATTATATTCTTTCATAAAATGCATAATTGAAAACGATATAATGAATTTTAAGATAAAATGAAGATATTCTAAGATAAAATGACACGTACATTTAATATTTTGTTTTATGTAATACATTGAGATTAGAATGAATATATGATAGAGATAAAAATGAACATGAACACATAATATTTTGTTTAAAATCCAATTCACATATCATATAAGATATGAATATCTATATTTTGGTGCACACAATATTTTCTTATTAGAAAAATTAGACATTATTTTTTCGTAATGTACAATTAATGAAGGTTTGTTGAAAAATAATGCATCAAACTTACTTTATAATGAATAACAGTTGAGATAATGAATAATAGTTAAAATAAAATATCGTAAGTACAATAACATCAAATTTACATTATAATGAATAACAATAGAGATAAAATGAAGAATAGTTAAGATAAAATGTATGTTACGTGATAACATCGAATATACTTTATAATGAATAACAATTGAGATAAAATGAAGAATACCAATGCTAAAATGAATGTTACATGAATGAAATAACATCAAAGTTACGAATTTGCCCTTTAATGAACAAAAACAAAGATAAAATGCCGAGTTTTTTTTTTTCAATCTGGATCATTGATTGTGTCAAATCAATGATCGCGATTTATTCTCATTTCTCAGGTTTAGTTTCATTCTTACCAGGTCAGCTCTTATATATATATATATATATATATATATATATAAGTCAAGGTACGCAAGAC
>JAPKLW010000247.1:476034-492652 GCA_026898455.1 Plectranthus barbatus | reverse complement strand
CATACCAAATTATAATCAAGTGAAATAAATTTTATTTGATTATCACAGGGACGTTGGCTTTGGATCCCAAGAGGAATAAGGAGATAATGGATGATTTGATTGAGTTCACAAAGGCTAAAGATTACTACTTGAAAATTGGGAAACCGTGGAAGAGGGGGTATTTGCTGTATGGGCCGCCGGGGACAGGGAAATCCACCATGATTGCAGCCATAGCCAACTTTCTTCACTACGACGTCTATGATCTTGAGCTTACTGCAGTTAAGGATAATACTACCTTGCGCCAGTTGTTGATTGAGATTTCCAAGAGGTAATTATGCATACTTAAATTTAAAAATATATAAACACCTTCTTATGCATCCTTGGTAGGAAAAAGGGTCAACATGTTTAATTTGGTCGAAAATTCACCAACTCGTTAATTAATTTCTTGAACAGGGCGATCGTAGTGATTGAAGACATAGATTGCTCTCTACAAATTACCGGGAAAAGAAAGGGAATGAAAAACGATGGAATGGATGATAACAAGAACAACGATCTTGTGGAAGAGTTTCTAAAAAAGGCGGCAGATGGCGGCGATGACGACAAAGAAGAGAGCAAGGTCACTCTCTCTGGGCTTCTCAACTTCATGGACGGGCTGTGGTCAGCCAGCGGCGGCGAGAGAATCTTCGTGTTCACGACCAATCATATCGACAGGATCGACGAGGCCCTGGTTCGCAGAGGGAGAATGGACAAGCACATCCACATGTCTTACTGTTGCTTCGAGGGGTTTAAGGTTCTTGCCAAAAACTATCTCAACCTCGACTCCCACGACAAGTTCGACCAGATCCGGTGTCTGTTGTCGGAAACTGAGATCTCTACGGCCGACGTGGCCGAGAGCTTGATGCCGAAATCAGCAGAAATGGGGGCTGATGAATGTTTGGAGAATTTGGTCACAGCTTTGATGCAAAAGGGAAAGGAAGAAGAAGTTGAAGAAAATGGAGATGACAACAAAACGGCGGGTGCAAAACGACGGCGTTGCGAGGTTTTTGGTCGACTACTAAAAACACGCATAAGGCGACTTCTCTCAGTCAACTAGGAAGAATTTATATATATATATAAGATATATGAATATGTTATAAAAACATATATTTATAGATAAATCCAATATCTAACTAAATGTGCGTTTATAATAATTTCTTTATTTAAATTTGAAAACTTTTTAATACATCAAGGAGAACACTTTTGTCATTATATTTTTGAGGTCATGCGTTATTTAATTTATTGTTCATATATAGGTTTTATATTTTCCTAGATAGGCCATATATTACTGTTTGATATATAGGTCTCATGTTATTGTTTGATAAGCCCGATATTGTTAGTTGATATGTTTTATTCTGATTATCTTTTAAAACAAAATATTTATTGCATATGCTTTGGAAAAAAAGAAATTTATCAAATAATAAATTATATTACTGCAACAAATATTAAAATATAATACAACTTAAATACAAAAACAAAATACCTCCTGTGATGATGGAGATATCTTAGAATTCACGATGAGTGACACTGACAAAATTTGATTAGAGCTGAGGAGAAAATAAGGTGTTTAATATCAACCTGTTTTGGAATATTGATTTCCTCAAAACAAATGTAAAATCTTACAAACTCCAAAGTACCTTTACCTTCCCAAACAGAGCAATATCTAACTTAAGCCAACTTATTAATTGATAATTGGCTAAAGTGATAGCGTGTTAATTTTACATTATGTTATTCTCTGCAAGTGTGCATATCACTATATATAGATGACAAGTATTATAAATATTGAACAAAAGATATGTAAATTCGAAATATAATGAAATTCTCTAATACAATATTTCACTAGTGTTTAGAAACTAATTTGATAAAATGGATAGATTATTAAATTAGACGTGAAAATAAATAATGAAAAAAAAATAAATGAGTAGTTTAGAAGCCTCGTATGTTTCCAAAATCACTCAAGAATGCTTGCAGCTTTCCTAAGACCCAAACATTAGTTTATGCTTGACCGAAGGCATGAAAGGGTTTTTGATCTTATTGAACAGTAGGAATTATAAAGAGTGGAGTCTAGTCTAGAATTACCAAGCTCGAGCATGACAAAAGAATTCGAGGTTTAAGTTCGACAATTATTTAAATAATTTGAGTTCAATTCAGTATATATTGAGTCGATTTCAATTTTTTTTGAGTCGATATCGAATAACTCGCAAGTCTGCTATAATTCATATTTAAGTGCATTTTTGTGCATGAAGACGTCTACTTTACCAAGAAACATTTTAATAAATAGGCAAATAAAAAAAATCATGTACCAAAGATCAGTTTACATATGTGAGAATTTTAGAGTTCAAAAATGTTCGGTATTGCAACCCATGTCCCATGAAGAGAAAAAAGAATTTCCTTAGATATAAGAGTCTGCATAATTCTTAAATATGAAATTTTGTCTAAAAGTAAATCAATGGCGAGCTTATTTGGCTAGTATCATCTATGGGAAACAAAATCACGACTATCCAGTACCAAACAAGCTTTGGGACCGAGTTTATAATGGACTCTGATTTGCATGTTAGAGACTTCTAATAGATCTCGATGCAATTGGATCGGTCAAGGATAGATCATCTTGGTCCCCGATCAGAGTGTTTACAGTGCAACAGAAGTTTTAATGTCCTTGCAATTAACTTGTTGAGGTCTCGACTCAGCAAGTTCTTATAATATATATATTAAGCTCGAATAGTTCTTAGGTTTATTGCAAGTTATACACCAACACTTGGGGTGTTGCCTTTTAAATTGACAGATAAGAAATAAAACAGTAAACAGTAAATAACACAAAGATTATAGTTGTTCGAACAAATGTTCTACGTCCACTCTTCAGTCTGCTGACTGGAAATTCACTAAGATTGATTATACAAGGCAAGACTTCATCTCTAACTATGATATGTGTGTAATTTGTGTTATTTTAGAGTGTTAAATTGCATGATGTGAGGTGAATTAGGTGCAAAAAATGACACACATATCTCTTCTTTTGGTTGAATTTACCTTCACTTGGTGTTTGAGAGTGCAGGGCGTGAAACGAGCAGGAAATATGGGTTTTTGAGCAAAAGTTGGCTAAAGACAAGAACCGTCCCAAGTGGGACAGTTTCATCCCGTTCGGGACCAGCATCCCGTACGGGAAAATGTTGTCTCGTTTGGGACCTTAGCTTGGGAGGCATCGTCCCATTCGGAACTCGAAAATTTGACATGAAAATATGTAGCAGAGGTGTGTCCCGAGCGGGACCATTTTGTCCCATTCGGGACAGAACCGTCCCACTCGGGACCGGGCTAGTTACTTTAATTTTCACAGAATGACATCCCACTCGGGATGAAGTTATCCCACTTGGAACCAAAGCGGGAATTTCTGCTATAAAAGTAGGGGAAATCACAATTGGAAGGGTTAGACTGGAGATAACCTAGGGATTGAAAGAGGCTCGAAGAAAGGAAAAGAATGACAGCTTTAAGGGTGAAAAATGAAAGATCTAGGAGAGGAATCGCCACAGAATTGAGGTCTCAACTCAGCAAGTTCTTATCTATATATATATTAATGTAAGGCCGGATAAAATTTATGGTAATATTGAGTTACATTAATTGTTCATTAATGAAGTGTTTTTTTCATTAATTATTGAGTTAATAATTCTATATATACATAGATATTATATTATATGATTTGATTTTTTCAATTGGTCCATATAAGGTAAATATTGCAATAGGTAATGAATAAACTATTTGATGTTTTATTAATAAATCTATAATATTTATTGAAAATATATTAATTAAAAATAATAATTAATTCAAAACATAGAAAATAAAATTATGTAATTTTATGATAATGCATTCATTGGAGCACAAATAGATTGGATTTTTTTAAAATTATATTTCTCTAATCATTATTCTTTGATGAAAAACAATAACGTTATTTTATAAAATCACGTAAAATATATTTTTTCTAATCATTATAAATTAGATAATATAATTAGGTATGAATTCAATATTTATATGAAATACTATATTTTTTTACATATAAATTTAATCCGGATTTAATAATATTAAACCGTTAATAGATTTTATTTGTATTAATTTTTAAATCATATATATTAAACAGGAAAAAAAATCATATATATATTGGCATTATTAGTATATTAATTGTTTCTATATTTATATGTTTTAGCTAATAAATTTAAAATCACAAACTCAAAATGTCAATGAAAAGATTACAATTGATTTGGTTATTCCAAATTTAATTGATTTTACATATATAAAAATAGATTGAATACATGATTTTATTAATTATGGAAACAATTTAAATATGATTTTACATCAAGTAATCAAATTAAACACAATCCTTAAGTTATGGAAAAAATGATTAAATTTTAAACCTTCTATTGTACTATTGATTCACACTATAAATATGTGTCCCCTATTTACAATTTCATTAGCTCTATATTTTCTTTCAAATGAAAAATCAAATTATGTTTATTTGTTTAGTTTAGTTCACTCTCTCTCTCTCTCTCTCTCTCTATATTTTCTTTTTTGTGTATTTGCGTGAAGTTTCTCAATGCGAGATCAACACATCAATTGTAATTTGCATTTTATGATTCATCATATTTAGATTTTATTATCTTATTATGGTGAATGCTTTTATATATATATATATATATATATATATATATATTTATATATAGAATCTCTTTCACTTTAGCACTTTTCTCTTGCTATTTTGAGTTTTTATGCAACTTCGTTATCCATATGATTAATTTCGCTAATGTGCCAACATATCAATGTGGCAATATGACATTTTTATAATTCTTTTACAAAAAATTAAAATCAAATACAGACATTAAGACTTTAGTCAGTATAACCAGTCTTTTTTTGAATTATAATACATTCAAATTCTTAAATTTTTATGGAGCTTTATATGACTAGATAATGTTAATCATTTTATGAATTATAACATGTTTAAAGTTAATTTTATTTTGTAAATATTGATTTGATTGATCATGTAACGCCCCCATCTAACCTTCCAATATGGAGCCACGTTACATTGATGTTTCAGGTTTTCGATGAGCATTAAAATACTTAAATAAGGAAAAGTCTGAAACTTAATTAAAAATAGTTAAATAGAAGTAGTGAATCCTTCAAGTCAGTTTAACAAACATAAATCCAAACATGAGATATTTAAAAGAGGAAGGTTTTCAGAGAGCGGTGCAGCAGTGTGTGTAGCGTGATGGTGACATGTATATGGAGATACATGTCACAGGATCTGTACAATTTCCTCAAAAACCACTTATTCTTCACCTGCTTGCACCCGCTACTTCCATCCCTGCTGCTTAACCTGCACGTTTTAGAAATAACGCGAGGGGCTGAGTACTTTCGTACCCAATGAGAAACATGCCCGAAACATACATTATATAGGAAACATGCTATGCAACTCACACAGATAGACGTGGGGTTTTATTGAAATGTACCACGCTATCTAAAACATTTTATTTTCACACGCGTGCTATTTGTATGTTATTATATCTGTTTCGGTGTTGTAACGGGAAATTGGCCGGCTTCCGAGTTACGATGATCAGTAAGGAATGTAAACATACTCAACCTACTGTCATATAAGTGCACTAGTCTCAGAATATCCTTTTGAGACCCGATCGTTTAATATTCAACATTTATCAACTCCACATTCACAATTCCACATCCACATATAATAATTTCCATCTTATATCTTCCAGTTCCCATCGTATGGAGTCGCTACTCCATACGTACTAATTGAGTTCTAGCGCAGTTATGAGAATCTGGTTCTAAACTTATTAGTATTTCTCTCTTATCGTTGGGAAACGATAGAGGACAGATATAATAGCACAAAACATGCATAGCAGTCTCATTTCAAATCAAAGCATTTTATATAACACCTTTTTGAAAAGTAAAGTACGAATTTTGCTTTATACTTGAAATAGTTTCCCACCTCGTTATCAGCTTTTGATTAGATGTCTTTTGCTAGTATGAGCTTGATCACTCCTTGCTTTCAAATTCCTACAGTCAAATAAGGTTCTTGAGTCAGTACGATATATCTAGGACAATATATCTTAAGCGTAAATAAACGGGACTCGAAAGAACTAGGATAGAATGACAACTCCTAACAATTCAAGCCTCTGTGTCGACCGACAGGGCTCTGTGTCGGTCGACACAGCCCTGGTCGACACAGGCTAGACTCGATCGACAAACAAAAGTCAACACGACATGCTGAAGGTCCCTGTCGGTCGACACGATTCCTGTCGACCGACATGCTTTCGGTCGACCTCCAAATCAACTTCCTTGTGTTGTTCGACACACCTTTATGTCGATCGACACCAATGTGTCAGCTTGCCAGTCAACTTGGCCTTGTGTTGATCGACACTTTTTGTGTCGACCGACACAAGCGTTCGACTTCACCATTTCAAATCGACCTCCCTGTCGATCGACATGCCTCCTGTCGATCGACAGGAGTCATCTCCTTCACCCCTCTCAGCTGCGACTGCAACTTCCGGCGGCTCACCAAACGGACTCCGATCAAACATGCAATAGCATTTCCAGATTCCCTTGACTTCAAGGACTCTTAATATGCTAACAGATACGAGAAATACGCAAAGATTTGGGAGAAAACGAGACTCACCGGAGCTCTCACGGTTGATGGCGGCGGTGACGGATTCCGGCGTCCAAACTAAGTTTTCTCAACGTCCGAAAACTCTCTACAACCTCAGGAACACGATTCAATCGTTAGAACACTGATTAAATGGGCGAACTATCCAGATTAAAATCAAAACCTTCAAAATCTTAATACCAAAACCCACCTCGCTTCTCTCTAGGTTATCTCCGTCCTCGCTTCACCTCACGACGGCTACTTTATCTCAATACGAAGCTCGTGAGATAAGCTTTTGAATGGTGCCAGTGGTTCGTCGAATGATGGCCGGGGGTGGCCGAAAACTCGCCGGAAAGGTGACGGTTTGGGGGGGGGGTTTTCTGAAAATGAAGTGGCGCTCTCTCTCTCCCTCACTTTCTCTCTCTAAGATATAATATACGCTGAAAAAGCTTATGATATAAATCCTTATCCTATTTATACTCCTCATATAATTATGTATATAATACATAATTTCCAACATCAACACATACATATCTCTATGTATATAGTTATGGAATTGAATTTTAATTTGCAATAATCCTCAATTTTCCCAACATAATCTTTCAAGATTAATATAATCAAATCAAATAATTCTCCTCCTTCAATAATTTCCAAACTCAAACACATAGTTTAGCTTCAACACAATAATAAGCTTCTCTAATCAAATAATTTCATAAGCTTCTCAATAACTAGGGAATCCCTTTTTACATCCGGAAAAACTATTACAGGGTTAAAATAACACGGGGTGTCACATCCTCTCACCCTTATAAAAATTTCGTCCCCGAAATTACAATTCTTCGAACAGGGTGGGATACTTCTCTCTCATCTTGTCCTCTAGTTCCCAAGTTGCTTCTTCTTACCCATGATGGCTCCAAAGCACTTTCACGAGCGGAATAGACTTGTTTCTGAGATCTTGGATTTTACGGTCTATGATAGCCTCTGGTCCCTCTTCATACTGTAAATTTGGGTTCAAAACCACTTTCTCTTGGCGAATCACATGTCCGGAATCGTATACGTACTTTCTCAGCTGGGATACGTGAAACACATTGTGGATGTTACCCATACTCGGGGGTAATGCTAATCTATATGCCACTGGACCAATACGCTCGAGTATCTCGTAAGGTCCAACATAGCGTGGTCTGAGTTTTCCTTTCACTCCAAAGCGTATAATTCCTTTGGAAGGTGAAACCTTGAGGAATACCTTATCCCCCACTTCGAAGCATAACTCGGCTCTTCTTGAGTCGGCATAGGATTTCTTCCTACTCTGTGCTTCTTTGATTCTCTCTCGAATCTGACGGACTATAGTGATCATATCATTCACTGCATCTGGTCCAACCACTTTTCGCTCTCCTACCTCATCCCAATACAGAGGTGAGCGACACTTCTTTCCATACATCGCTTCGTAAGGAGCCATCCCAATTGTTGCCTGATAACTGTTATTGTAAGCAAATTCGATCAGAGGCAAAATCGGCTCCCAGCTGCCTCCTTGGTCTAAGACTACTGCTCTTAGCATGTCTTCGAGAGTTTGAATGGTCCTTTCAGACTGACCATCCGATTGAGGGTGAAACGCCGTGCTAAAGTTTAGGCGAGTCCCCAACTCTTGCTGCAAACTCATCCAAAAATCGGGATGTAAACATTGCATCTCTGTCAGACGTGATTGACTTTGGCACTCCGTGCAGTCTGACTATCTCTCGGACATATATCTGTGCTAGCTTATCTGATCCATAATTCACTTTGATTGGTAAGAAGTGGGCACTCTTTGTTAGACGATCCACCACAACCCATATCACCGTATTTCCTTTCTGTGACCTTGGTAGTCCCGTTACAAAATCCATGGTGATATGTTCCCATTTCCACTCAGGAATGTCTAATGGCTGTAACTTTCCATACGGCCGTTGATGTAAAACCTTAACCTGCTGGCATATCAAGTACTTCTCTACAAACAAGGCTACATCCTTTTTCATACCATCCCACCAGTACTTGGTTTTCAGATCTTGGTACATCTTAGTACTTCCAGGATGAGCGGTATACGACGTATCATGTGCCTCACTTAAAATTTCATCCTTCAATTCCTCGCAGTTCGGCACCAAAATTCGATCTCTGAATAGCAAAGCACTGTCATCTGTTTCCCGATACTCTCCCACTGGTTTGACTTTCACTTTCTGACGCAATTTCTCAATTTCAGTGTCTCTCTTCTGTGCTTCCAAAATTTTCTTCCTCAAATCTGGCACTACTGTCAATACTGCCAAATCATACTTCTTCCTCTCTGAAGGTGATATCACTTCTAAGCTCAACTTCTCAAATTCCCTCATCAAACTGCCTTCTCTCGTGAGCATACAACCTAACTGAGCTTCTCCTTTTCTGCTCAAGGCATTTGCTACTGAGTTTGCCTTTCCCGGGTGATAATTTATGGTTAAATCATAGTCATTCACGATGTTGGTCCCGGATTATCAGGGTATAACTTGGCAGCGGAAACTGTGTTAAATCGTTTCTTGCGCTCTGCTGGTTACTCAGCTGACTGGGACCTTGTCAGCCGGTAAGTCAACTGGCACTCTGAGTACTCAGCTGACTGGCAACTGGCTCGTCAGCTGGTAGCTCAAGACTTAGAATATTTTTAGCCTTGTTTGCACAGTTATATCAGTTTTCAGATATACACCAGCACTTGGGTGCTGGGTTTTAAATCAATATGAAATGCAGAAAACTGATAAAAGACAAAGGATTTATAGTGGTTCGATCAACTGATCTACGTCCACTCTCCAGTCGTAGCACTAGAAATTCACTATAGAGTAATCAGGTACAAGTTGCCTACGATCTATCTCTAGCTGGTGCGACCCTTGTCCACCACTTCGCTAGATCAATCGCTCCCGGTCTTGATTCCTTCTTCAACTCTGTTCAGCTGGTGGAGTGCGAGCACGTCACTTCAACCTCCTTAGCTGACTGCGTGGGTGTTTAGTTCTCCCAAGAACGTATCTTCTTAATACGGAAAAAGCCCATAATAACTCAGGTGCTGGCTGGCACAAGAGCTGCTGTGAACTTCCTCAGAAGAGAAAGAACACCAACGAGATCTGTAACTTACAAGCTGGAAGCTTGAAGTCTCGTGTTTGAATAAATCAACACACGGAAAAGCTTTAAGTAAAGCCTCGAAAGTTTTGCTTGCTTGTTTGAGCGTAATAAATTTTCAGTCTTTCGGTAGGTGAAGAGTATTGAATGTTGATGGATCCCAGGTATTTATAGACGCGGGATCCCATTCAAATTTCTAGCCGTTTGGACTCATCCGGAAAAGATCTCTGTCTTCGCATGTCCTTCTGACGGCGGCAGGTAGGAATTTCCGGAAAGCGCCATGCTTTTGTCCACTTTATCTGACATTGATCTCTTAATGTCAGAACGGCACTATTCATCAGTACGAGGAATCGGAACTGGTGTCTTGAACTGATAGACTTTAAGGTATCCTCCCTTAAAAGTCATACCTTGTCAGTTTATTCCTCAGACGAATCTTCTTTTTGTCTCTAAGACTCTGGGAGAGCAAATCTTGAATTCTGCTGGTAACATCCGACTGGTAGAACATGCTGGTGATCTTTGTGCTGGCAAGTCTCTGCTGGTGACTTGCGTTGGCACAATCTAAGTCTACCAATTTGTCTGATGTTAACTCTTGGAATCTCCCATGACTGGTGGCTTCACCGCTGGTGAACAGTGTCAGTGAGAACACCTATTCTGCTGGTGAGTTTTGTCAGCCGCCTGCTGATGAAAACCTTCCCAACTGGTGAACAGTGACCAGCCAGTAGCTCTTCTCATGCTGGTGAACAGTGCCAGCATGAGTCTTGTCAATCGCTTGCTGGTGAGACTTCTCTCAACTGGTAAGTACATCTCATGCTGGTGAACAGTAGCCAGTATGAGTCTTGATCAGCTGCGACTTACAACTCAAAAGACCTAAACAGGACTTTACATTTGAGATCTAGAGCTATCTAGAGACAACTGACGCTGGTAGGACTTAGGATTTGATCCACCAAAACACCAAACTAGAATCTAAACAAGTAGCTACTGGGGAGAGGAAACTTAGCCAAATTTCCCAACACACGAGTTCTAACCACCTTCTCTGTCTCATATTCAGGTTCTTTTGTTCGAAGAAATACTTCAAACTCTTATGATCCGTGAATATGGCACAATTTACTCCATAGAGATAGTGTCTCCAGATTTTTAACGCGTGAATTACTGCCGCTAACTCCAAGTCATGAGTTGGGTAATTTATTTCATGCGGTCTTAATTGCTTTGACGCATACGCTATCACTTTTCCATCTTGCATCAACAAACAACCTAGCCCATTCTTCGAAGCATCAGTGTAAACTTTGAAGTTCTTATCCGGTTCTGGCACTGCTAGAACTGGCGCGGTTGTTAGCAATTGCTTCAACTTCTGGCAGCTCTCCTCACATTCAGCTGTCCATTCAAACTTAACGCTCTTTTGTAGTAACTGGGTCATCGGCTTCGAAATCTTTGAAAAGCCCTCGATGAATCTCCTGTAATAACCCGCTAAGCCCAGAAAACTACGAATCTCGTTCGGCGTAGTCGGCGATTTTCAGTCCATCACTGTTTGAATCTTGGCTGATCTACCTTAATTCCATCCGCCTAAACGATGTGACCCAAGAATGTCACTTCTCTTAACAAAAATTCACACTTGCTGAATTTGGCATACAACTTCTCATCTCTCAACGTTTGCAAAATTGTTCTCAAATGTTGTTCATGCTCAGCTTCACTCTTCGAATATATCAAAATATCGTCTATGAATACCAACACGAAGTTGTCCAAATACGGATGAAATACTCTATTCATCAAGTCCATGAATACTGCAGGAGCATTCGTAAGTCCAAACGGCATTACTACAAACTAGTAGTGACCGTATCTAGTTCTGAATGCTGTCTTTGGTATGTCCTCTTTCCGGATTCTCAACTGGTGGTACCCTGATTGAAGATCAATCTTAGAGAACACCTTAGCTCCCATAAGTTGATCGAAAAGATCATCGATTCTCGGTAATGGGTATTTGTTCTTCAATGTCAACTTGTTCAGCTCCCGATAATCAATGCACATACGCATCGACCCATCCTTTTTCTTAACGAATAGAACCGGTACACCCCATGGTGACACGCTTGGCCTGATATAACCCATGTCTAACAACTCTTGAAGTTGAACCTTCAGTTCTTGTAACTCCTTCGGGGCCATACGGTACGGCGCTTTAGAAATTGGTGCCGCACCCGGTTCCAGATCAATGGTGAACTCTATCTGCCTGTCTGGCGGCAGTCCTGCTAGTTCTTTCGGAAACACATCTTCAAATTCCCTTACTACCGGAACGTCTTGTACCGTTAGTTCAGGTTTCTCTTCTCCCTCCAAGTATACTAGAAAAGCTTGGTTTCCGGTCTTTGGTAATAACTTCGTTGCCTGAATAACAGATATCACTGGTACTCTCTGTCTCCTCTTGAATCCATGTACAAAAGCCTCCTCATTCCCTTGCTGAGGAATGATCACCCTCCTTTTGTGACACAAAATCGTAGCCTTGTTCTCAGACAGCCAATCCAGTCCTAGGAGTATGTCTACGTCGTAAATATCCAACACATTCAGCTCCGTCACTCGAATTTTATTCTCGCTCATCTTGATTCTCAAGTCTCGGCACGCTAAAGTAGAAGTAGTTGTTTCTCCTGAAGGTATTGCTACGTTCAAGTCATGACTATTCTTTTCTACCTTAAGTCCTAGTGCCTCAACGCATGCAGATGGGATGAATGTATGTGATGCTCCAGTATCAAATAATACCATAATAGGTATATCATTAATACATCCCATACCGGCCAAGTTACCATCGTCTTGGTTCCCATCCAGAGCAAAGGCTCGGGCTCTCCTCGGCTGCTCATTACCGCCCTGTTGATTTCCCTCTTGGTTCCTGGGTGGTGCCTGATTTCCTTGCCTTCCACCTCCTCTATTTCCAGCGTTGCCTCTCCACGGCTGGCGGTGTCCTCTGATAGCCCTTAGGTATTGGTTCGCCGGCCTCTGGAAGTTCTGGCGATTACCTCCTTGTGCTGGCGGCGTAGTGCAGTTGTTGGCAAAATGACCTTGCTCTCCACAGTTAAAGCATCTGCCGGCATTTCCCTGGCAGTTCCCAATATGCCTTCGGCCACACCTCTGGCAGTTCGGTGGTCCGGCCTGATCTCTTCTCTGGGCCTGATGAGGATTGAACCTCTGTAAATTCTGTTGCCGTCCCTGGTCATAGCGTTTCTGATTGCCCTGACCCTGCACAAATTGCCTCGGCGGCTCTTCGAACTTCCTCTTCTGATTCGAGCCTGAAGCCTGCGCCTCCTGCGCTCCCCATGCGGGCATCTTCTTCATATTTTTGGACGCTTCTATGTCCAAAGCATGACCCAATAGCTCCTGGTAACTCAACCCTTTCATGGTTGCTAGCTGTGTGCGAATTTCCTCACACAATCCGTCTCTGAACTTTTCTGCCATCTTCTGTGGCGTGTCTGCTAGATGCGGCGCCATCTGTAGTAACTCACCAAACTTGGTGTCATATTCTTCCACGGTCAACTTGCCCTGTTTGAACAAAAAGATTTCTACCATTCTCTCCTTCCGGTACTGTCTCGGTACGTACTTTTCAAAGAAAGCTTCCTTGAATTCCTCCCAGCTGATGTTATCCCTCTGAGCTGGAGCAATAGACTTGGCATAGGTCTCCCACCACCTGTCTGCTTTTCCCTTGAGCTGATAAGACATGCAGTTTATCTTCTCATCTTCCGAGCATCTCATATGCTTGAATATCTTCTCAAGCTCTCTTATCCAGTCATCTGCAGCTGAAGGCCCTCCTGTTCCGTCAAAAGTGGGTGGGTGCTGCTTTCTAAATGACTCCACCACATAATTGATGGAATTTCTGGTACAATTCCCTGAGGTGGCTGATTTTGTCCTTGCTGCCCCGCAGCACTCTCTCCGTCCGATAAAATTTCAATATTCTCATGGCCCTGATAGACGGGATCCTCTTCCCAGAGTGGTTCATCATATGCAGGTTGTGGAATAGCCCTTCCGCGACCTTGGCCTCTCTGGCCTCTACCTCTTCCTCTGCCTCAGCCTCTACCTCAGCCTCTACCTCTTCCTCGACCTTGATCGATGAATTCCATTACTATTCTGCAACAAAACTTATTTAGTAATTTCATAATACACTCAATTGATAATACCCAGTACATCCTGGAGTCATTTCTCCAATTCACACTCACTCAAAGCTTGTAAATAACCCATATCATCATTCAAACTCAAAAGGTTCCATACAATATTCATCAAATGCTCCATAGAGTCTCACATGACACACATCCGGTATAAATCAAGTCACCGGTACAAGAAAATAAGGTTCAGCAATAATCAAATCTCAGTCTCCATCCACAATATAATCATAAATAAAGTACAACAATAGAAATCAAATGTTCAAATCTGGAACGAATCAGTCCGCTAACTCCACACAACTTTCAGTCGGATCCCTCGGAAGGGTCCTCCTCCTTCTCATCATCCTCTCTCTCCATCCCATGACCCCCGAACATATCCTCGTACCCGCTAGTAGTCTGCCTCGGCCACATATCGCCGTCATCCATGTCATGATCGTGAACCGGCTGAACTCCGCTAGGTCCTCCCAGATCCTGCTGCGGCTGCTGAATTGATGGTGCAGGTATATCCTGACACCCATAAAGCAAAGTCGGATCCTGCTGCAGTGGTGGGTACTGAACTGAGGCGGTAGCGAAGTCACACCACGCGTAAGGATCATACGATCCTCCCTGATATGACCCATGCTGTGATCCCTGCTGTGATCCGTGCTGTGACCCATGTTGTGATCCCTGCTGGGTCTGCGCATAAGCCGCTACGGGCGTACTCGATATAGGGCGTATCCTCGGGTGTGATGTGGATGCAAGTGCATCTAATGCCGTGGATGGTGCTGGTGGCAAGGCCGGTGTCCACTGCGGCGATGACTGCTGCAATGATGCCTGGTAGTCCACAAAGCCTGAAGATCCTACCGGATCAAAATGAGGTCCGACTGATCCTCCTGATCGATGCTCGGATGGTATCAACATCTGTGCTATGGAAGAAGAGGCACGCCTAGGTCCTGACTGCGGCACCTCACCTGTTGCTGACACTTGCGTGCTCCACGAGGATGATGGTGACGCACCCTCAACTATAACTACCTCCTGAATAAGTGCTGCCATGAACTTCGGATAACTCCCTCGAATACCCGTTCTCTGGTTACGGTGGGCTCTGGCTAGCTCCAAAGTCCGAGTGGTCCACCTAGATGGCATCAGCTCTGTGGTCCTCTCCATCGCCTCTGCATCATTAATGCCCTGCCCTCTAGCCTGTCTCCATAAGCTCCAAAACTCCGTTAAAGTGCCAGACAAGTTCTCCTCTTCGAAGGATGTGGCGTTCTTAAAGCGAAAAGCAGCGCTCCTAGGGCTCATCTATCATGACAAGTAACCACTATCAGTCCATGATCAACATAATAACAATACGCGCAATCTTGTGTCTCGGAACAACTATCGGTCCCCGATACACTATGCCGAGGGTCTAAACGAATCCTCATGCTAAAACACACGCACTCGAGTCTTGACTAACATGCCAGGCTCCTTATGCATTCTGCACACTTAATCACCAACTACTCCCATGCATTTTGCACACTCACACAATTACTGAATTTTTCAGTCCACAAAAATTTTCAATTTCCACTACACGTTGAAGTTCTAAGTTCCAGAGTCATAAATGCTAACACACTCATCCTTATAACATCTCAAAATAGCTCAGTTCATCTAGCACATCTATAGCCATATCGTTGAGGTTTGATTACTTGCAATTTATTTAAATATCAACACAGTACTTTTCATAATTAAATCACATTTTTCAGGTGGTCACCTCACCGGTGCCAAAATACAAAAATTTTCTCCACGTAACAACATCAAAATTCCTCAAACACCACGTTCTCAACTTCCAAAATCACAACTTCCTACCATTTTCATCAACAAACAAAATTAGCATTCTTGCTAAATCATAAAATTCAACCTTCTCAAATCAAACCATCTTTTTCACTCCATAATGAATTCATTTTCTTTTCAAATCTCAATTACTTTCAAAGAACTCATACGGTTCGAAGCTTTCAAATCGTACCAAAATTGCAAGTAGGGAAACTTTTAAACTTTAGAAACTTAAAAACTTTTAAAAAAAACTTGAAAACATACCTCAAGTAGCGTAGGATGGAGTAGGGTGTAAGCATGAACGATCACTTCTCACGGATTTTCAAAACATTCTAAGACTCGAAGTTTTAAAATATTTCGAAAATCATTTTAAAAATTTGAAAACTCAGCTCTGATACCACCTCTGTAACGCCCCCATCTGACCTTCCAATATGGAGCCACGTTACATTGATGTTTCAGGTTTTCGATGAACATTAAAATACTTAAATAAGGAAAAGTCTTAAACTTAATTAAAAATAGTTAAACAAAAGTAGTGAATCCTTCGAGTCAGTTTAACAAACATAAATCCAAACATGAGATATTTAAAAGAGGAAGGTTTTCAGAGAGCGGTGCAGCAGTGTGTGTAGCATGATGGTGACATGTATATGGAGATACATGTCACAGGATCTGTACAATTTCCTCAAAAACCACTTATTCTACACCTGCTTACACCCGCTACTTCCATCCCTGCTGCTTAACCTGCACGTTTTAGAAATAACGCGAGGGGCTGAGTACTTTCGTACCCAATGAGAAACATGCCCGAAACATACATTATATAGGAAACATGCTATGCAACTCACACAGATAGACGTGGGGTTTTATTGAAATGTACCACGCCATCTAAAACATTTTGTTTTCACACGCGTGCTATTTGTATGTTATTATATCTGTTTCGGTGTTGTAACGGGAAGTTGGCCGGCTT
>JAPKLW010000247.1:455678-471034 GCA_026898455.1 Plectranthus barbatus | reverse complement strand
TTATTCTCATTTCTCATACTAAAAACTATTCTCATATGATCACTACTCATATATATATAATTTATAAAACAAATAATGTATTTCTAATTTAAAAATATTTTTTAAAAAATCATTAAATATGCTTAAATAGGCCTCAAGTAGGCTAGAAGCCCGACCTATTTCACTAAAAAGGCCAGGCTAAGGCCTTTATAAAAACCTATGATAGTAAATAGGCCAGGCCCAGACTTAGTGAATTTTCGCAGGCCCAAACCTATCGGAGCAAAGCCTACCTAGGCCAGGCCTATTTCCACCCCTAATCATAAAGTATAATGATTCCATGTCTTAAATTAATTAATCATAAAAACTATTAAATTGCAATAAAAGTCTATTAAATTGAATATTAATTTACTTCCCTAAATAATTTGCGCATGACTATCCAAAGTTTCCCGAAAGCTGATAAAATTATCAATTTAAAATACTAATTACCGAAAAATTATAAAATTATATATATTAAGGAAAAGATAATTACAAATTATTAACAATTCAATAAAGCAGATTGAGTGCATAATTTGTATTAATTAAGGAAATGATATTTATATAAGGGTAAATAGGGGAAAATACCCTAAACTATTGACGTTTTCGAAAAAATACCCCAGTCTATTTTCATAAGTTAAAAATACCTCAATCTTTACTTCCATTTATGAATTATATCCAGATCTATTGATATTTTGGGAAAATACCCCAATGTATTATTATTAGTTAAAAATACCCCAATCTTTAATTTCGTTTATGAATTATACCAAAACGAGAAATATTATTGGCTCACACAAATATGGCAGTCTAAACAAATATCACCGTCCGTGTTATATTTAATGTACTAAACAATCAATAATTGTTATATATTCAAATGCATTTATCTTCTGAAAAGTATTTAAAACTCCATGTTCTGCTCTTTTTTTTGGTTTCCTTCGGTTACTTGAATTCCTTATTTTTCTCTCAATGCATGTTTTAACGTGTGATCTTTTATCAAAATATACGCGTCTTCATTTGAATTGGACGTTACACCAACCGAAGGAAACAAAAAAGAAGAAGAAGAGTAGAACATGAAGTTTAAATACTTTTGAGAATATATAGCAAATGGTGATTGTCTAATACATTAAATTTAACATGACGAATATAGTTATTTTGACTGTCATCTTTGTGTGTGTCAATAATATTTCTTGCTTTGGTACAATTCGTAAACGAAATTAAAGATTGGAGTATTTTTAACTAATAATAATACATTAGGGTATTTTCTCGAAATATCAATAGATCAAGGTATAATTCATAAATAAAAATAAAGATTAGGGTATTTTTAACTTATGGAAATAGATTGGGGCATTTTTCCAAAAATATCAATAGTTTAGGGTATTTTTCCCTATTAACCCTTTATATAAATACCAACTTATAATTATCATTTGTACAATTAATAAAATAATTCTTTTGAAAAATGTATCATAATAAAATAATTATTATTAAAATAAAGTCACAATGTGGTCTCAAACATAAATATTAGAGAAAAATATAAATAATTTTATGAGAGTACATTCGTCGACCATGTTTTTTAAAAAAAAAGACATAATTTGATATGTAATTTAATAATATGCATAGTTTGTAGTATATTTCAAAAATCACAATAATTAATAATATATTTAATTATTTATTATATATAGGGGTGGAAGCAACATGGGTAAGGGGTGACTGCCCCCACAAGCTTAAAACTCTTATAGTTATATTTTTAAAAAAAATAAGGCACGACTCCAAGAGATGTGATTGAGCTCCTACAATCTATCGAATATGTATCCACCTCTGCTTATACATGCTATATAAATAATGGATTATTTTTATTTTTTATGTCATAATAAAAATTTATAGTTAATATATTTTAAAAATTAATATTATTTTAGTTTAAATAAAATAAATGGATATTATTTCAATATAAAAGTTCCCACGCATCGCGTGGGGAGAAATACTAGTAATATATATATTAAGCTCGAATAGTTCTTAGGTTTATTGCAAGTTATACACCAACACTTGGGGTGTTGTCTTTTAAATCGACAGATAAGAAATAAAACAGTAAATAGTAAATAACACAAAAATTATAGTGGTTCGAACAAATGTTCTAGGTCCACTCTTCAGTCTGCTGACTGGAAATTCACTAAGATTGATTATACAAGGCAAGACTTCATCTCTAACTGTGATATGTGTGTTATTTGTGTTATTTTAGAGTGTTTAATTGCATGATGTGAGGTGAATTAGGTGCACAAAATGACACACATATCTCTTCTTTTGGTTGATTTAACCTTCACTTGGTGTTTGAGAGTGCAGGGCGTGAAACGAGCAAGAAATATGGGTTTTTGAGCAAAAGTTGGCTAAGGACAAGAACCGTCCCAAGTGGGACAGTTTCATCCCCGTTCGGGACCAACATCCCGTACGGGACAATGTTGTCTCGTTTGGGACCGGGCTAGTTTCTTGAATTTTCAAAAAATGACATCCCACTCGGGATGAAGTTATCCCACTTGGAAGAAAAGCGGGAATTTCAGCTATAAAACCAGGGGAAATCACAATTGGAAGGGTTAGACTGGAGATAACCTAGGGATTGAAAGAGGCTCGAAGAAAGGCAAAGAATGACAACTTTAAGAGTGAAAAATGAAATATTGATGAGAGGAATCGCCACAGAATCGAAGATCCATCATCTAAATCATAAGATTTCTTGCTACTCATTTCATCTATGTTCAATTTGGAGAGAATCAAGTTTTACTTTGAATTCAAGAGTAGCTAATTTGATTGTTGAGGATTAGGATGTGATTGTGAATGATTGTTTGGATTTGATGTTTTGAATATCCAAAGGTTTGATTATTGTTTTGGAACCCTAATTGAATTTCATATATGCTTGATCACCATGTATGGATATTGTGCCTCAATTAACTAGCTTGATAGGTTGGTGAAATTATAGGAGATTACAACAATAATTGGGTGACTCTTTACCTAGAGGTGAATCAATAAACTTAGATCTAGGGTGAGATTAAGATTGATCTACTATTATTGCACCGATACTAAGGGTAATAATTAAAGAAGAGAAATGATCCAAATTGTTAATTGGAAATTGGTTATTTTGACAAATGCAAAAATATTCCAAATCTTCTCAATTCATCCTAAGTACCTCGACTTCTTTCTCTCATTGGTTATCTTGCATAAGGTGAGTGGTGCTTATTTAGCTATTTGAATTAAGCTTTAAGATTTTAGTTATTCATAATTGCAACCCTCAAGCTTATTAAACACATCTAGATTTGAAACTTTTAAATCAATCTCTTTTATTCATTGCAATGGGTGGGTTGAGTCTCTGTGTTCGATAATTTTACGTGATTAAAAAAATACTACATCAGGTTTTGGCGCCGTTGCCATGGACTCAAGGTTGTTTTTTGTTGTTTGATATTAGGTGATTTAAAGCTTGGTAGTGTAGATTTATTATAGTGTTTATTTAATTTCAATTTTTTCTCGTGCAGGTAGTGTATGATCACTCAATCCAAAGCAAAGAGAGATTAGAACTGCCAATACGAGAAGCAAAGAACGAAGATATGACAGGAGAAGAACGAATGAATGATAGGCAGTTGATAGAGAATTTGCGAAGACAGTTGGAAGAAGTTAGAAATCAAGTCAATAATACAAGGGAACATAATCCGAGGGAAGAAATGAGGAATCCTCACCAAAATTTTTTCCGACCGCAGAGGGGAGAACTAAATGCGGGATTCAACTTTCATACTGATGCTACTCACTTTGAGATCAAACCTTATCTTGCTAAAATGGTACAAAAGAATCAGTTTGGGGGAAAGCCTGATGAAGATCCTAATGCTCATATTATACAGTTTTTGGAGGTAGCAGACAAGATCAAAATCAACCAAGTCCCTCAAGACCAAATAAGGATGTATTTGTTTACATTTTCCTTGAAGGACAAGGCTAAGGCTTGGTTGGTGGGACTGAATAAAACTGAAATCCGCACATGGGAGGATTTGAAAGAGAAATTTTTGTTGAAGTATTTTCACCAGGACTGACACTAAAAAGGAAAGCAGAAATTCAGTCATTCAGCCAGCAATATGATGAGCCACTCTACGAGGTATGGGATAGATTCCGAGAGTTGCTGAGGAGATGTCCGAAACATGGTATGTCTAATGCTCATATTATCTGCCAATTTTATGTCGGGTAGATAACAACACACAATTGCGGCTGGACAATATTGGTGGAGGAGATTTTCTCGACATGGAGGAAGAAGAGGCTATGAGGGATATTGAAAAGCTTGTAGAAAATAGCTACAAATGGCCCAAGGAAAGAAGAGACTACAGAATTGTAAAGTGTGTGGCTGAGTTGAAGGGTCAGGATGAAATGAAGGAGAAAATGGCTTCGATGGAAACAAAAATGGATTTGCTTCTTTTGGATAGAACTCAACAGCAACAACAACAAATAGGGAGTTCATCCCGAGGAGGAAATTCACTTTCTAACCAAAGCTGCAAAATGGGGCAGATAGAAGCTCAATCTGTCAATGATGTCAACTTTGTTGGCAAAGGTAACTATGGGAACTATAGAAGGCCTTATTATCAGTATGATAATCCTCCCTATCATCCCGAGAACCGATTACACCCGAACTTGTCTTATAGGAATCCGAAAAATGCTATGAATCCACCTCCTGGTTTTGAGCAGATAGGGGAAGGATCGAATCAGATGAGTGGAGGTGATAACATGAAGAAGCAATTTGTGCAACAAGAGAGAAGAGCACAAAGCTCGAAAGATGAAGTGTTCGAGAAGACATTTGATAAATATGACAGTATGTTGATGGAGATGCAGAATCATATCTCTACTATTGTTAAGCATGTGAGTGGGAAACATCAACAGGGGTATTTTCCCAGTGATACTGAAGTCAATCTGAGGAAGAATTGCAGTACTATAACCACGACAAGTGGTAAGACTTATGAGGAATCCCGTGACCCCATGTTGGTTAAGGAGAAGAAGGGGCTCAAGGACAAGGTTTTAGAAGAGGAGGAGATTGAAGTGGAAGTGACTCCCAAGCTAGTCAAAACACAAAAGGGGAACACATCCGAGGAAATTTCCAAAGGGAACAATTTACCTTTTCCTCAGAGATGTGCAAGGAATAGATTGTGCATGCAGTTTGCAAGGTTTTTGGATCATCTGAGCAAGGTGCACATCAATTTGCCGCTGTTGGAAATATTACAGGATATTTCAGGGTACACCAAATTCTTGAAGGAGTTGGTGACACAGAAAAGGAAATTTGGGTGTTCGAAATCGTGAACCTATTTGAAGAGTGTAGTGCGGTGATCCAGGAGAAAATTCCTTTCAAGAGGCAAGATCCCGGGAGCTTCACAATTTCATGTGTCATTGGTGGACTGGAATTTGGCCATGCTTTGTGCGATTCTGGTGCGAGCAGCAATTTGATGCCACTTTCTATTTTCAAGAGACTACAAATTGGGGAGATCAAACCAACAACCAGCACTCTCCAATTGGAGGATCGCTTTATTTCATACCCGAAAGGTACTGTGGAAGATGTGTTGGTGAAAGTTAATGACTTTATCTTCCCTGCAGATTTTGTTGTCCTTGATATGGAAGAAGATAAGAATGTGCCTTTGATACTGGGGAGACCATTCTTGGACACTGGAGGATTATTGATTGATGTGAGGAAGGGAGAACTGACTCTTCATTTCAATGATCACGAAATCTCATTTTCCATTTCTAACATGATGATGAACCATGAATGAATGTATGAAGAGTGCAATAACATCGTGGTAATATCTACTCCTTTGTTATTTGGTGATATGAAGAGAGATGTATTAGAAGAAGTTATTCATGATTCTTTAAACTTTAAAACTGGTTTTGATGAACTTATGAGGTTTGTGATGAGTTATTAGAAATGGTGAATGCATTGGACAATGCACCGGAGATCTAACCCAAGTAGGATGTCAAGTTTTTGGAGTTGAGGGTGAAGGAGGAGGAACAGGAAGCAAAATTGAAGAGGAAAAGAACAAGCACGAAGCTCCAGTGGTGGAGTTAAAGAAATTTCCAGACAACCTCCGATATGTGTTCCTTGGGGAGAATGACACTTATCCAGTCGTTGTTGCCTCGGCATTGTCTGCTGTGGAGATTGAAAAGCTCTCAAGGGTCCTGAGAATGCATAGATCGGTTATAGGTTGGAAGATTTCAGATATAAAGGGGATCAACCCGTCTATATGATGGGTTTTGTATACTGAAAGCATTTATTATAATGAGTATACAACGGTTTATTTCTCCTATCTGTCAAACAATCTTACATGTATGTAACAATGTTATCCTCTTGTCTCACCGATAGGGACGATCATACGGCGTGTTGTAGATCGTAGAAGATAGTATGATCACTTGACCAAGTGAGACATAAACCTAATCACAGCCGAGACAGCGTATGAGGATACGTCTGTTCGGATGGCCGCGGCATTGTCAGAATACGTAGTCTGTCTTGGTTACTTGACATGCTGGTACGTAGGGGTGGCATATTGATGGACCGCAGTGAGATGTATTTGTCTGTTTGACATCAGCAAACACAAGATTTCGTTTTTGATTGAGTCCAAACCCTAACAAAGGTTCAGGGGTTTGCACGGATTGACTGTTGCTTTGACTTGCCATGGTGGAGAGCCTGAGTAACGTGCTCTTATATCCACATCTTGGGTAACAGCAGTTCGTGTAGTACCGCCTGAGACTGAGTTTAGGTAACCATATCCGATTAATAGAATGGGGACATTACCTGAGGAGCTCAATTACATTCATCGTGCCAAAGTCCTGCAGGCTGATTAAGTTCAGGCATGAGTGATAAGGATTGAGTGGTACTACTCTGGAATTATAAGATATTAATTAATTGTAGTTAGAGCTTGCCAGAGGCTACGATTAATTAATGAATGTTCGACAACCTTAAATATGGGGATTCTTAATTAATGCAGCCCGTTCTCATAACGTGGTAATAAAGGGGTAGATCAGTATTAATTCTGTGGTGAAAAATAATTAATATTAATTAATTAGTTGTGTCCTGGGTTTTGGACATGGGAATTAATTAATTTATAGGTCCACTTTATTATTTGCATCAGGTCCCAGGACTGGCCCAATTAAATATGTTGAATTGAGCCCAACAGCCCATTAGGGTTAAAACCCTAGGTCTATAAATAGACATCTCTCTCTGGAAACCCTAGCCACCTTTTTGAAATTATTAAAATCAGTCAAAATCCTAGGGCAGAGAGACTGAGGGCGACGACACTGTGTAAGAGGAGGAGAATTTCAGTTCTGGCCTTGTACAGCTACAGATCTGTTGAATCCTCACCAGTAGCAGATTTGAACAGCATTGGGATACAGCCCTGAAGATCTAATCTGGAGAATAGAATTCTTCCTTCTAGTTTTTCTTTATTTTCGATTTAATTTAGAAATTAGATTTCTAATTTCTGTTTTCGAAGATTAAATCAAATTGCGTGGTTGAATTAAAGTTGGATATTCAAACGCGAAAGATCGAATCAGACTCTATGGACTAACGGTAAATTCTCAATCCACAATTCGAATTAAATTCATAGGAGCATGCTAGATTTTATTGTGAATTATGATTGTATGCAATATCCGTAAATTGATCCGGTTCACTTGGATTTTGTGATTTGGTTCACTGAAAAATCCCTACAATTGTTATCAGAGCGAGGTTTCTGATTTATGGCTCTGTTGCATAAATAAATTCAATTATGCATGTATGAATTTTATTTTGTATTGTGGATGGTTTTTGTTCCTCGTGGCAACCCGTATGATTCAGCCCGCAGTGGTTTATCCGTGTAGGGCTGAATTATTTTTGTAAAATCAAGAGAAAATTCGTGATTAGTGTAGATTTATTTTAAAATTGTAATAGAATAGATTTTGTAATTTTATGCCATTTTCATGTACCCCGACATCTCTTGTATGACTTCTAGTAAGGGAAGATTTATTTGAATCTTGCTCGTATGCTCTAAAAATCGAGCAAACTTCCTATTTTTCCTACTTTTCTCAAAGCGTTGAGGAAAAGGCATACGAGGTGTGGATTCCTTCTCCAAAGATTTATCCTCTGTCACTTCTTTTTCCTTAGCCACCTTTGGTATGACTTCTTCTTCCTCTTTGAAAGTAACCTTTTTCCTAGTGCCTCCTTCAGTCTTATCTTTTTTCCCACATATTCCTTTTGTTTCGGTCCCTCATAAGAGTGCCCACTTCTTCTTGTTATAGTTCTGCATGCTCCTCCCAAAGAACCTGCTTCTCTCTTACTCAATTGATTCATTATACAAGAAACTTGTGTCTTGATGTCGTCCAATAATTCTACATTTCTCTCATGTTTCCATTCTACGTCCACCTCTATTTCCGGTATCTCCTCTTCTTCTTCCAAATACCCGTTTCTCGGTCCCTTCCAATAATTTTGTGAAGGTAAACTTGACTCTTGCGATGAATCATATGAAATTCCCCCACTATATGGCTTATACTCTTGACTTTCTCCACTCGTGCTCAATAGTATGTGTAGGGTTTTCCCGTGAACCGAATCACCAAAACCAAACTGAACCGGATTGATTTATGGATTTTATGCATAATTAAATACAAGATAAATACTAGCATGCTCCTATGAATTTAATAACCAGAATTGTGGATTGAGGAATTACCATTACTCCATCGAGTCTGAACCGATCTTTTGCGTTTGAATTTCCTACTTGAATTCAACCACGCAATCCGATTTTATCCGCGGAATCAGAAATTAGAAATCTAATTTCTTAGAATAAAAATCAAAAATAAAGAGAGAAGAAAAGAGAAATCTGTTCTCCAGATTAGATCTTCAGGGCTGTGTCCCAATGCTGCTCAGATCTGCTACTAGTGAGGATTCCACAGATCTGTGTTGTAGGCCGGAGCAGAAAATTCCTTCTTCTCCCCTCTACAGGCGCCGCCCACTCTCTCTCTGCCTCTAAGGTTTCACTGATTTGAATGTGTTCAACAGTGGCTAGGGTTTCTAGAGAGAATGGTCGATTTATAGACCCAGGGTTTTATCCCTAATGGGCTACTGGGCACTTTTTCAGTATATTTAATTGGGCCAGTCCTGGGACCTAATGCAAATAATAAAGTGGCCTATAATTAATTAATTCCCATGTCCACAACCCAGGATATAATTAATTAATTAATATTAATTCTTTTTCACCACATAATTAATACTGACCTACCCCTTTATTACCACGTTATGAGAACGGGCTGCATTAATTGAGAATCCCCATATTTAATATTACCGAACATCCATTTATTAATCGGAGCCTCTGACAAGCTCTAACTACAATTAATTAATATCTTATTATTCCTGAGTAGTACCACTCAAACCTTAGCACTCGTGCCTGAACTTAAGCAGCCTGTAGGACTTTGACACGATGAATGTTATTGAGCTCCTCAGGGAATGTCCCCATCTTATTACTCGGATATGGTTACCTAAACCTAGTCTCAGGCGGTACTACAAGAACTGCTGTTACCCAAGATGCGGATATACGAGCACGTTACTTAGGCTCTCCACCATGACAAGTCAAAGCAACAGTCAACCCGTACAAACCCCTGAACCTTCGTTAGGGTTTGGACTCAATCAATATAACGAGAACTTGTATTCATTCATGTCAGACAGATGAATACATCTCACTGCGGTCCATCAATACGCCACCTCTGCGTACCAGCAAGTCAAGTAACCAAGACAGACTACTTAATCCGACAATGCTGCAGCCATCCGGACAGACGTATCGTCATACGCTGTCTCGGTTGTGATCAGGTTTATGTCTCACTAAGTCAAGTGATCATATTGTCTTCTGCGATCTACAACACGCCGTATGATCGTCCCTATCATTGAGACAAGAGGATACCATTGTTCATACATGTAAGATTGTTAACATATAGGAAAAATAAACCGTTGTATACTCATTGTAATAAATGATTTCAGTATACAAAACCCATCAATCTCCCACTTAAGAGCGCAACAGTGGATCCATGTAAAGAACATGTGCTTGATTTTTCAGATAAAGGATGTGTTTGATGCAGAAACTCCATTCAGGAAAATTTGGACCAGTTACAGGATTGAGAGCAAGTAAATGATCGACAGTAGACATAGACATAACTGAAACAATAAAGAATCTTAAATAAGAATATACATGTAGAACTTCGAAAACAAATGTATTGAAAACCTTTTAATAAATCAAATACAAATATTTTCCACTAATTGCCCAAGAGTTCCCACCGCAAGCTACACTCGTAGATGTTTACGATGTCACCCTCAACCAGAACTGCGGGTTTTAAGCCACAATCCATTTAATTTCACTACCATGTCAGGATGCTTTTGACACTAGAAATTAATAATTAGTGAAAACCTTAGACCAAGCCATCTCTCAAGAAAAGGGATGCAATTCTTTCATTATATTCTAAGATGCTTCTAAGCATTTAACCACAAATTTAACTCCGGCCAAAAGAGACAGTTTAGCATGGCACGTAACCATACCGCACAGCCCTTAAAGCTTTTGTTATCTATAATTTAAATCAATCCTAGAATACTTGTGAAAGAGATCTACGCAAGTTACACTCGTAGACGTTTATGCAAAACCCTCCCACTATTCACATGAATTAAATTGTTTGTCTAGAAATCCCAACAATCGTACCCATGCACCTTTAGGATCTAGCAAGCTACACTCGTAGACGTTTACTAGAACGAGAGATACACTTACAGCCTAGGACCGCTTTGTGGAGGTCTATTGATTTTAATTAAAAAATATGCTTAGTATTTTTCTTTTAAAAGGTTTCTTTATGCGCACACATAATTTCTTTGTCATTACATTTCCCAAATTTTTGCATGTAATAATACAAGCCCAAAAATTCCCAAATATAATCCAACAAGAAATTAATCACATAAGCATGCTTGGAAAACTGTAAATAATTAAAGCGATAAATCATGTTTTTCCTATTATCTACACATGCTTAATTGCGCACATAAATAAATCACATATCATAAGAGGACAATTTAGGCAAACAAAAATTTCTCGTGGCCCCACAAAATAGAAAATAAATTCTATCTATTACAATTTGAATTCGAATTGAATTTGGATAATTCCAAATCTTTTTCAAATCTTCCCAAATCTTCCAGGGCCTCCAAATCTTGAGCCACCAAATCTTTTGGGATTTAGGCCTTTGTGATCTGATAATTTGCCCTAACCCTAATGCAAACCCTAGGGTTTACACAGGATTGCACAAACCACCAAAACACGAGCCACCGCAATGGGACAGCACCAACCGACGACGACTACCGCCACCGCCAGCCGACCGCCGCCCGCCGAACCCAGCCTCCGCTCGCGCTCGCCCCCGTCAAGCCTCGCGCGCGCTGTGGCTGCTACCCGCGCTGTGGCTGCTACACAATAATAAATTCATACATACATGCATATCAAATTTAATTATACACAAAAGAGCCATAAATCAAGAACCTGACTCTGATATCAATTGTAGGGTTTTCCCGTGAACCGAATCACCAAAATCAAACTGAACCGGATCGATTTATTGATTTTATGCATAATTAATTACAAAATAAATCCTAGCATGCTCCTATGAATTTAATTACCAGAATTTTGGATTGAGGAATTACCGTTTCTCCGTCGAGTCTAAACCAATCTTTTGCATATGAATTTCCTACTTGAATTCAACCACGCAATCCAATTTTATCTGCGGAATCAGAAATTAGAAATCTAATTTCTAAGAATAAAAATCGAAAATAAAGAGAGAAGAAAAGTGAAATCTGTTCTCCAGATTAGATCTTCAGGGCTGTGTCCCAATGCTGCTCAGATATGCTACTAGTGAGGATTCCACATATCTGTGTTGTAGGCCGGAGCAGAAAAATCCTTCTTCACCCCTCTACTAGCGCCACCCACTCTCTCTCTGCCTCTAGGGTTTCACTGATTTGAATGTGTTCAATAGTGGCTAGGGTTTCTAGAGAGAATGGTCTAATTATAGACCCAGGGTTTATCTCTAATGGGCTACTGGGCCCTTTTTCAGCATATTTAATTGGGCCAGTCCTGGGACTTAATGCAAATTATAAAGTGGGCCTATAATTAATTAATTCCCATGTCCACAACCCATGACATAATTAATTAATTAATATTAATTCTTTTTCACCACAGAATTAATACTAATCTACCCCTTTATTACCACGTTAAGAGAACGGGCTGCATTAATTGAGAATCCCCATATTTAAGGTTACCGGACATCCATTAATTAGTCGGAGCATCTGACAAGCTCTAACTACTATTAATTAATATCTTATGTTTTTTATGTGTGTGCATGCTTGTTTGTGGCTATTTTTCTCCCGTATCATATGTTTTTGTCGTATTTTGGTTGTGTTTTTGTGTTTTGTGTGTTTGATTTGTGTAGGATAGGTTTTGGGCATAAACGAGCATTTTTGGTGGAGTTTTGGAGGAAAATCGCACGTGTTTTGAGTTTGGAGGCGTCGATCGGCCGAGCGAAGCAGGACCGGCCGAGCAGGGCAGACAGCGGGCTCGACCGACCGAGCCATGACCGACCGGCCGAGCCAGGCCACAGAAAGATGGCTCGGGCAAGCCATTTCGACCGGGCGAGCCTAGCCAATTTTCTCCAGATTTTTGGCAGTTTCCAGCTTCGACCGGGCGATCCGAGGCCCTGTTTGCTTGTCTATAAAAGGGGAAAAGTCAGTTATTTGAAGGGCTTTTGGTCATTTTTCATAAAATATAGTTACGATTTCTCCTAGATTCCAATTTCTATCACGATTCCATCCAAATTCTAGAGTAACTAAGAGCTTAATTCATCAATCCTTGGAGGAGACTTGAAGATTCAAGGTGGTAGATCAAGGCATACAAATCCAATTGGGGAAGATTCCAATCTCTACTTTTCAAATTGTAATGGATGTAATTGAATTCAACTTTGTATAGTTACAATTGAAAGGTATGATGTTCTAATTCATTTTGGATGTTGATTTGAGTAAGGATGCAAGATAATTTGGTTTGAGAATTGTTTGTTTACTTTCCTTTTTAGAGCTTGAATTGCACTAGAACTTGTTCCTTACCTTTTAGGTGTAGGTAATAGCCAGCTTAGGAGGTAGTTGATGTGAACGCTGCAGCCAACACGCGGGCGGAATCGTCGTGAATAGTGTAGATTCATAAGATTTTAGTTCCAATCCATGTGCGGTGCTAAGTCGTAGGGCAATAATTGACGAACTATTTGGAGTGGTCTAGGGCTTAATAACGTGACTGTTTGCAAATTTTAGATCATCAACCGTTAGCTCGCCGTGACGAGGGGTTAACGAGTGTAGGGTCGATTGCTCAATCTCATAGGAATTAAAAATGTGTTTACATCAATGATTAACCTAATTTGATTGCATCTACATTCATTTCAACATCCTATCTTCCTAATTTGAGTATTTGATTGTCTTGGTTTACCGATTTGGGGAAATAATTGATCAAATGATGATTGTTGGTTTAATTCAATGTTTGTCATATGTTGTTAGCATAGGTTTAAATTGAATGCTTAGATTGATAGAAACTACTCAATAATTGTATCATGCTTAGCTATAAGACTTTGCTATAGTATCTCGGTATTCTAGCGGGCGAAGCGGAGAAGGACCTGGATTTGACAAATTTTATTCTTGTGTAGCTAGAGGTTTAATTTGATTGAAATTTTAGCCGCATCAAGTTTTGGCGTCGTTGCCGGGGACTTCATTTAGTAGGTTGCTAGATATTGGGGGAAAAGTGAAGCTTGTAGGCTAGGTGTTTGTTTTATTGCTTGTGAGAACTTTTTGCTTTTAGCTTGTTGATTGATAGTTGTTTTTCCTTTGTTTGATCAAGTTGTTTAGTTTGGTAATTGGTTTCTTTTGTGGAGTTGTAGGTCGTTTATGATCACGAGGTCCAAGGCTCGTGAGCTCTTGGAGAGGAAATTACAACAAGGGCAAGGAAGTATTGAGATTGATTTGGAAATGGCTAATCCGGGAGAGGATACGCTTAGGATTGGAGAGTTAGAAAGACAGATTGAATTGATGAAAGCTTTACTAAATGAGAGGAATGGTCCTCGTAGACCACTTCAAAACCTTTTCCGACCTCAAGGAGAGCCGATGACTGGAGGTTTCCGGTTAGGAGTAAATGCCATGCAATTTGATAAAGCCACATTTGGTCCAAATGATACAAAATAATCAGTTTGGGGGACATGCAACAGAGGATCCGAATGTCCATATATCTCAATTTTTGGAAATCACGGACACCAATAAGATCAACCAAGTGCCCCAAGACCAAATACGGTTGCGATTATTCTCATTTTCTTTGAGGGATTCGACGAGGCATTGGTTCGAAGGTTTAGACAAGTCAAATATTTCCACTTGGGAAGAATTAAGAGAGAAGTTCCTATTCAAGTTTTTTCCACCAAGTTTGACTTTGAAAAGAAGGGCGGATATAACTTCGTTTGGGCAAAGGTACGATGAGCCTCTCTATGAAGCTTGGGATCGGTTCCGAGAGCTTCTACGCAAGTGCTCTCGACATGGTCTTTCTAAGAGTCAACAAATATGCCAATTCTATGGTGGATTGAACTATGATACAAAAGTCATGATGGATGCTTCTTCGGGAGGTGCATTCCTAGATCAAGAAGAGGAAGATGCTTGGAAGACAATTGAGAAAATGGCCAAAAACAGTTTCCAATGGCCAAGGGAATGGAAAGATTATAGACCAGTGAAGTCGGTGAATGATGCTTATGAGACGGAGGATTTCAAAGAACAAATAGCTGCCATGCAAAGGAAGCTTGACAAGCTATCTACTTCGGGGAGTGGAAAAGAGGATATTGTTGGGAAATTATTCCTAATGACTTCCTTAAGGGTTATTTGTAAACTGTTTTGTTGGATCAAACCTTATATAGTTGGTCGATCATTTGCCGAATTCTAGATAGTCTAGCATACTCTGTAAGGTCCAGTATAGGTTTTATATTGAGTTGTAATAGACTAGTGTGCTAAGAAGAATTCCTAGCAGATACGTAGCAGATGACGTCTGCTAAGAGTCACCGAATAGCAGAATGCTAAGATAATTAGCATTCATCATCAATTTACAAACTGCTAGAGAAGCGAGCAAACGAAGGATTACTAGCAAACAGCAGAACGTTTGCTAGACAATACACAACAACAGAATGCTAAGGCATTAGCATTCGGCACCCTTCAGCGACGAACAAGAAATCGCAAGCAACAGAAGTTAAAGGATCGAAGATAGCAAAAGACTTTAGCAGATCCTAGCTTAGCAAAGCAAGAGGCTCAA
>JAPKLW010000247.1:319068-430678 GCA_026898455.1 Plectranthus barbatus | reverse complement strand
ACTAACTTGATCCACATATTTAAGGTTTCAGACATTCATTAATTAATTTGGCTTATGACAATCAGCCACAATTAATTAATTTCTTATTTCCTGAATAACACCACTCACCTTTTATCACTTATGCCTGAATTAAATAATTCAACCTGCAGGGTTTAGCATAATGAACCTTTGTGAGCTCATCAGGGAATGTCACCATCCTAAACGGATATGTTACCATACATCCAGACTAAGCAGACCCCACACAAATTGCCAACACCCAAAATACAAGTATAAGGGTACATGTAAGACCCGCCACTCTAGTAAATCAAAGTGTGGTCAATCTGTGTGTGCCCCTTATCCTTCAGTACGATTTAAGATCACAGAAAGTATGCTAGGGATCTGGCTCGTTCATATGTCAATGAGAACGGCGCATCCCACTGTTGATCCCATCAATACATAAAAATGTACCGACACATCAAGTAGCCAGGATAAGCCCACTTATGAACTGATGTGCCGCAGCTTAAACCGACAGCCTATCCAGGGACCGTCTCAGCTGTGATACTCTTTATATCTCGCTAGGTCAAGCGAACCATATGATCCTCTGTGATCTACAACACACCATATGGTCATCCCTTTCCACGAGATAAAAGGATATTATAGTTCGTCGTATGATTGTTCTATCAGACAGCGAGCATTGTTGCGGATACATACATGAATACCAGTGTACGAAACACTTAATCATATATGCTTTCAGTATACAATCCCAACAAGGAATGCATGATACAATCTACACTATCCAAACAGATGTACTAGACTGTAGAATACAACTGATTTGCTTATCAGATTGACTAATTTGGTGTACTTTGAGACCAAGCGGAGATAGTCACTAATTAGTAATCTAGGTTATATTTACCAAACAAGGAAATATAGCATTGTTGCAGTATTCCACCTGTTAAATTAATTGATTCCTACATGTTATCCATAATAAGATTTCTTCCCTAGAATCTGTGTTCTTTAAAATTTGCTTTCAAAACATCTTTAATTTCCCGTATTGTCATCTTTATTTTCTAAGTTAAAACCCTGATTTTGAATTCCTCAAACAATGAATCTTAGGATCATAGGTAGTATATAGGATAGTTTCTCCACACAATTCCCCTGGATTCGATAACCTTAGGGTTTACAAATTTATTTGCCACTGTTTCTATAATTAATCTGTTTGAAATAACAGTGATCAATAGGGTATCCCAGGCAAACGAAAAAGGTGGTTACTTTTATTGTCTTGAGAGTCAGAGAGTCGTTGGTAGCACCAAAGCTAGATTCTTGGAGAATGAGTATGTGAGTAACCACATGTGAATGAGTGATATCGTTCTTCAAGATATTGAAAACGAGAATGCGATTCCAAGGGAAGGGGAACGTGTAGATGTGGGTGCACCTGTGAGAGGTTCAGCACCACAGACACGTTCTTCAGTGCAAGGTGCAGAACCACAAGTTACTGCACCTACTACTGACACGACACCGATGCCTTGTCATAGTGGGAGAGTTATTTTCCAACAAGAAAGGTACATGTTCGTGGGTGAGTCTTTGAACTTGAGCCCGGAAGACGGACATGAGGACTCTGACCCACTGCCTTACGTAGAGGCAGTGCAGGAAAAGGATGTTGCTAAATGGCGTGTCGCCATGGATTCTGAAATTAAATCCATAATTGCTATAGATGTATACCAAAAAATTGATTTGCCGGATGGCTTTAGGGCCATAGAGTGCAAATGGGTATACAAGATCACGTCTTTTAAAGCCAGGCTCATGGCAAAGGGTTATAGTCAAAAAGAGGGCCTTGACTATGAAGAAACCTTTTCACCCGTAGCCACGCTCAAATCTATCCGGATACTCCTTGCCATATCTGCGCATATGGACCTCGAGATCTTGCAGATGGATGTCAAAACTGCTTTTCTAAACAGTTACCTTGAAGAAGGTTGGGACATCTATATGCAGCAACCCGAGGGTTACATAAGCAAGGGCGAAGAACATCTTGTCTGGGAGCTTTGGAAGTCCTTGTATGTGATTAAATCCTATGGATTTGCACAGTTGGGAAACGAAAGTTGTGTTTACCGACTTTGTGTCAGTGAGAGCGTGGTCTTCCTTGCACTATACGTTGATGACATACTCCTATTTGGAAACAACGAGGGAGTGATGTCTAAAATCAAGGCTTGGTTATCCGAACAGTTCTAAATGAAGGATCTGGGAGAAGCTGGCTACATTCTTGGTATTAAGGTCTTACGAGATCGTAAGAGAAGAATGTTGAGCTTATCCCAGGCATCCTATGTCGATACTGTGATTGCTCGGTTCAGCATGCAACTCGCCAAGAAAGGTTCGCTACCTTTCAGACATGGCGTTCATCTTTCTAGTGGGCAGTGTCCTCAGACACAGCGGGAGAAAGATGAGATGAGTCTTGTACCATACGCTTCGGCGGTGGGTAGCCTCATGTATGCAATGCTGTGTACCAGGCCAGATATCTGTTATGCCGTTAGCATGGTAGCAAGATATCAGTCTAACCCTGGACAGGCGCATTGGACTGCAGTAAAGCACATCCTCAAGTATTTGAAGAGAACTAGAAATTATTGCTTAGTTTATCAAAGTGAGGATTTGTGCCCTGTGGGTTATGCAGACTCAGATTTCCAAGGGGATCATGATGAGAAGAAATCGACCTCAGGATATGTGTTTACCGTGGGAGGTGGAGCTGTATCTTGGAGGAGCTCAAAGAAGAAATGCATTGTTGACTCCTCCATGGAGGCAGAATATGTCGCCTCCTCCGATGCCTCGAAAGAGGGGGTATGGCTCAGGAACTACCTTTTAGAGTTGGGCATGATTCTGAGTTTGCCGAGGAGCATCACAATTTATTGTGATAACTCTGGTGCAGTAGCTAACTCAAAGGAACCGCGGTCTCACAGGGCAAGCAAACACATAGAGAGAAAGTACCATATCATACGAGAAATCATATCGAGAGGTGATGTGCTGATCAAGAAGATTGACACTAAGGAAAACCTGCTGATCTATTTACAAAGAGCTTGTCGCAAAAGGTTTACGAAAGACATATTCGTGAGCTGGGTCTGAGGTGAATGTCGACCACTGACAGTGGTTAAAGAGATAGCAAGCTAGATAGACGGACTGTATACTCTTTAATAGCTTAGTTATGCTTTCAGTATAAGTGGAAGATTGATGGATTTTGTATACTGAAAGCATTTATTATAATGAGTATACACCGGTTTATTTCTCCTATCTGTCAAACAATCTTACATGTATGTAACAATGTTATCCTCTTGTCTCACCGATAGGGACGATCATACGGCGTGTTGTAGATCGCAGAAGACAGTATGATCACTTGACCTAGTGAGACATAAACCTAATCTCAACCGAGACAGCGTATGAGGATACGTCTGTCTGGATGGCTGCGACATTGTCGGAATAAGTAATCTGTCATGGTTATTTGACATGCTGGTACGCAGGGGTGGCATATTGATGGACCGCAGTGAGATGTATTCATCTGTCTGACATCACTGAACACAAGATCTCGTTTTTGATTGAGTCCAAACCATAACAAAGGTTCAGGAGTTTGCACGGATTGACTGTTGCTTTGACTTGCCATGGTGGAGAGCCTGAGTAACGTGCTCCTATATCCACATCTTGGGTAACAGCAGTTCGTGTAGTATCCACATATGGTTTAGGTAACCATATCCGAGTAATATGATGGGGACATTCCCTGAGGAGCTCAATGACATTCATCATGCCAAAGTCCTGCAGGCTGATTAAGTTCAGACACGAGTGATATGGATTGAGTGGTACTACTCGGGAATTATAAGATATTAATTAATTGTAGTTAGAGTTTGTCAGAGGCTCCGATTAATTAATGAATGTCCGGCAACCTTAAATATGGAGATTCTCAATTAATTCAGCCCGTTCTCATAACGTGGTAATATAGGGGTAGGTTAGTATTAATTTTGTGGTAAAAAAGAATTAATATTAATTAATTAATTGTGTCCTGGGTTGTGGACATGAGAATTAATTAATTTATAGGCACACTTTATTATTTGCCTCAGGTCCCAGGACCGGCCAAATTAAATATGCTGAATTGAGCCCAACAGCCCATTAGGGTTAAAACCCTAGGTCTATAAATAGAAATCTCTCTCTGGAAACCCTTGCCACCTTTTTGAGATTATTAAAATCAGTCAAAATCCTAAGGCAGAGAGACTGAGGGGCGACGGCTCTGTGCAAGAGGAGGAGAATTTTGGTTCTGGCCTTGTACAACTACAGATCTGTGGAATCCTCACCAGTAGCAGATTTGAACAGCATTGGGATACAACCCTGAAGATCGGATCTGGAGAATAGAATTCTTCCTTCTTATTTTTCTTTATTTTTGATTTAATTTAGAAATTAGATTTCTAATTTCTGTTTCCGCAGATAAAATCAAATCGCGTGGTTGAATTAAAGTTAGATATTCAAATGTGAAATATCAGATCATACTCTACGGTATAACAGTAATTTCTCAATCCATAATTCGAATTAAGTTCATAGGAGCATGCTAGGTTTTATTGTGAATTATGATTGTATGTAATATCCGTAAATTGATCCGGTTCACTTGAATTTTGTGATTCGGTTTACTGAAAAATCCCTACACTATAGTTTTGCATAAGATCATCCTTGAAGAATGGAGCAAACCGAAGAAACAACCACAAAGGTGACTCAATCAGAAGTTGCAAGAAGTGGTGAAAAAAGAATTTTTGAAGTTGCTGGATAACAACATTATCTATGCCCCTAGTGATAGTGAGTGGGTCAGTCCGACTCACATGGTTCCAACGAAATGGGGGTTCGAGAAGGTTATCAAGCCAAGCGGTGAAGAATTTATTAAGAGACCGACTACAGGATGGCATTTCTGCATTGATTACAGGGCTTTAAATATTGCAACTCTTAAAGAGCATTTTCCTTTACCCTTTATTGATCAATGCTTGACCTTCTTGCAGGTAAATCTCATTACTGTTTCCTTGATGGGTACTCCAGATACAATCAAATTGTGATGGCACCTGAAGACCAGCAGAAGACATCTTTCACTTGTCCTTACGGGATTTTCGCCTGCCGGAGGATGCCCTTCGGGTTGTGCAATGCACCTACGACATTTCAAAGGTGTATGATGTCTATTTTTCATGGTTTTATTGAGAACATAATGGAAGTTTTTAGGGACGATTTTTCTATGTTTGGTATGTCATATGATGATTATTTGGAAAATTTGATGAATGTCTTTCAAAGATGTGAGGAGACAAACCTGGTGTTAAATTGGGAAAAATAACATTACATGGTTAAAAAGGGTATAGTCCTGGGTCATAAGGTCTCTAGTGCGGGGATAGAAGTAGACAAGGCTAAGGATGTAGCAATTGAAGATCTTCCTATGCCTAGGACAGTAAAAGAGGTTAGGAATTTCTTGGGACATGTTGGGTTTTGTAGGAGATTCATTCAAGATTTTTCCAAGATAACTAAACCTTTGTGTAAGTTGCTAAGGATATCCCTTTTGACTTTAGTGAAGATTGTGTGGTAGCTCTTGAGACTCTGAAGAAAGCTTTAGTGACAGCCCAAGTGTTAGTGACTCCGGATTGGATTCACGATTTTGTGTTGATGTGTGATGCTAGCGATGCTACTTTGGGGGTAGCTTTTGGACATATTAGAGATAAGATTGTTAGAGTTATCTCTTATGCTAGCAAAATGTTGAATCCCGCTCAATTGAATTACACTGTTACCGACAAAGAATTATTGGTTGTTGTTTTTGCCTATGAAAAGTTTTGTGCTTATTTGTTTGCTAAAACGGATTCAAAACCTAAGTTGATTACATGGATTCTGCTTTTGCAAGAATTTGACGTGGATATTAGAGATAGAAAAGGATGTGAGAATGTGATAGCACATCATCTATCTAGGTTAGAGAATCCTGTTGATAGGGATGATCAGGGTGAGTTAATTAGAGAGGATTTTCGTGATGAAAACATTTTGAGTGTGATTGTAGCTATTACTCTTTGGTATGCAGATTTTTGTAATTATTTGGTTGCAGGTGTGTTGCCTCCGGATTTGGAGCCCTATCAGTGAAAGAAATTTCTTAAGGAAAGGTACGAACGACTACGGGAGAGTGGACGGCATGTGGTTCGATGAAGGAAGCTATATCTAACTCTGTTACAGGAGAATTAGAGGAAATGACGTGAAGAGAAAATATTTTTCATCAAAACGTGCATGCCAGGTGATAAAGATGCGAGAGGATGCAAGATCGAGACACTTGAATCTCTTATGCATCGAGGAGTAACCAATGAAGATGCAAGGAATGCTACAAGGGGAGAACTTATTAGATGCATAATCACGTAAACAAGGGTACACACGATAGTCAAATGGATGAAAATTGGAATAAAAAGGAGGTGTACCGTAGAGAAGTTCGAAGAAAGATGCATTGTTCAAGAGAGCATAGGGTAGGCGATTGATGGTATAAGCGGCGGAACTGAAAGCATTGACCCAGAAACATAACAGGTAAGTTTGCATGGGAAAGAGTTGTAAGGCTGGTTTCAGTGATGTTGTAAAATTTTGAAAACATTCATAACAAGATCTAGGTATCTTCTTTGCGGTCCGGTTCTCTGCTAGCTGAGTTTGCTAAGATTCCTCTTTCTTAGCTTTTGCCTTTAGCAGTAACTTCTGCAGCCTTTTCATTTGTTCCTCCAGCTCACTGATGGAACACTCAACCTCTTTAGGTTGAGACCCACTTGCTGAGGTTGTCTCCTTTGCTAGGCTTGGCTGAGCTGGGCGATCTAAATGGAATGGTTTCTTGGTCTTCAACTTTTTAGCATCTCTTTTAACGAAGTATGTTGTGTCTTCGATGTGATTTTTAGTAGATGTTACGTCCCTTACAGCTTCATTCTTGTTGATATGTTGAATGTCCCACTCATGGTCCTGAAGCTGTGCAAATAATTCTTTCGTAGTCATATTTGAAAGTTACTTTTCTTTGAGGCTTATCACCTTGACAAAACAATCATCTTTGGGCATCTTTGAGAGCACCTTAGCGTTCATGTCAGCAAGTTCATACTTCCTTCCCAATTCTTTTAACTCATAGATAATAGAGTTAAATCTAGCTTCCATTTGCTTTATTGTCTCTCCACGAAGCATCTGAAATGATTCATATTTGTCAACACATTGTTGAAGTTTGTTCTACTTCATCTGACATGTTTCTTAACATAACATGCCAACAAAGTCCAAAAGTTGTTTGGCATTGTTACATTCCAAAGCATCCATCATTAGATGTTCAGGGAGGGCATTTAGGATCAAGTCCATAGTATAGAGTCATGTTGTGAGCGAATTCGATCTTCACTGGTCCACTCAGCGTATGGTTTATCCACAATTTCTGGTCCATTGGTATGATCACCAAGTCAAGCGCTCACCTTCTGGATTTTGATAGGTCCGACTTCAATCACGTACGCCATTTATTGATGAATATTCTTTAGAGTGATCAACGAACTCTTTTTTCAGAAGTTGTACGTTTCTGGAGAATACTTTAACAGCTTTATGCTATTCGGCATTTCTCTTAACCTGAGCTTAACACAAAACACAAGAAAATGCACGAAAAATGGATCTGCTCCTAAGCGACTCAGATGCAGCTAGTCTATAAAGACCAACCGTTCTGATACCACTTGTTGGTCCCCGATCAGAGTGTTTATAGTGCAGCGGAAATGTTAATGTCCTAGCAATTAACTTGCTGAGGGCTCAACTCAGTAAGTTCATATGAAATATATATTAAGCTCGAATTGTTCTTAGGTTTATTGTAAGTTATACACCAACACTTGGGGTGTTGTGTTTTAAATCGATAGATAAGCAATAAAATAGTAAACGGTAAATAATACAAAGGTTACAAGATATTGACTAGAAATTCACTAAGATTGATTATACAAGGTAAGAATTGATCACTATCTGCAATCAGCTCCTCTTTCTGGTCACACCGCACTTCAAGACTCTTAGGATATCAACCTTCTTGATAAACACTTAGAGTGAGGTCACACCTCCCTTCTCCTTGTCCACCCGATTAGTACTTTTAGTTCCTCCTGGAACCTCTCACTCTTGCGGCTAGAATGCCCGTACTAGTCAACCTTGCAGATCAACATGACTGCTAAGTTCTTTCTTAGACAGAAAGAACTCCAAGAATAACCTTAGAAGCGAACTTCTTTGGTCTCGTGATGAACATGGTAGCTTGTGCAAAGCCTAGATTGTTTACTTGATTGAGTGATGAATTCGTCAGAGTATTTGCGTGTATTTGCGCGTAGAACTTTTGTTTTGGCCGAACTTTTTATCTCTCTGCGAATCCTTCTATTTATAAATGAAGATTCGAACATCTTTGTTTCAATCTATTTGTCCGTTAGACACTATTGGTCTGCCCGCCAATCTTCTCCTTTCTTTTTCTGAAAATCACAGAGACTCTTCAGATCTCTTCTTTGTTTGATTGGCTCTTTTCTCAATTAGCCGGCTTGTCTGAACGGGCTTTTATAAGTCTGGAAATCTCATTTTTGTCTCCTGAGAATTCAATTTTTTGATTCCATGAGATTCCTTAAACTCTAGAAATAAAAGATCCTTCGATTTTGCGGCCTAAGACAATTGTTGATTGCTATTGGATATTTTGTTGAGTCGCTATTTGTCTGCTGAGAGCTCAGCAACTTTGCTGAGATTCAACAATCTGTTTGCTTCATTCCTTCAGCTAACTTGATTTGTTCGCTGAGTGCCTTCAGCAATCTCAGTAGGTGTGCTAGCCTTTCGATACTTTGTTCTTCTCTAGCAATCTTTGTATTTGCTGAATCATTTAGCATTCTCTTCGTACTTTGCTTGAGTCTTCCAGCAATCTTTTCATATTTTGCCGACTTCTTCAGCAAACTTCTCTATGATTTCTAATTCTATTATAACTCGAATATAATTATCCTATACAGAACTTTAACATATTCGACACAATTCTAAGTTGCTAGAAACTATATAATCTAGCTTTGATGCACCAAAACCAATACAAATATACAATAAGATCTAAAAGAGGTATATTTCTAACAAATTCAACATTATTCCCAACAGAACACAAATCCTATGGTTTGACGGGAGAATTGTTAGGCATGGTGAACCCATATTCCACATCATGTAGAGATGGAATAATTTCTTTCGATACAAGATCGATCCACATAACTAATTAGTGTATGAGACTTTTACGAAATGCCTAAAACAAATCTATGCAGACTTATTTGGCTAAAAATGAATAATATTATACTAATATTATTGTTTCAATTAATAAAAAAGTTATAAATTAAGAGATAGTGCTCCAAGCTTCAATGTTGTACATTAGTACAAGTTGGTGCTTGGAACTCCTTGTTCTTTTCGCATGTCCGAGGATTAGGAAATCTATCAATAGATTTATTCTGAAAGCAGTTGACAAATTTATGAATCCATGGCATTTATAATGCTATAATTTTTTATTGATCCGTATCTTGGTTATATTTCGTTGAGTGTTATAGCCTAGAAACTAACCCAACTTAGACAATTATGAAAAATCTACGAAATACATATATACTAAAAATAAAATTATATGAATTATGCATAATACATCATAGACTTATGATCATTTGCTAAAATTAAAATTTGTATTGAATATAAATGAATCTTAATTATTGGATAGATTGCATCAATGATGGAGATTAAAACATTAAAGATTGAAAAATTAAGCATAATTGTCGTTCATGCTCAATTGCTTTATAAACACTTAACCAATTAAGCAACTGTTGGTCCCTTATGATCAGAGTCGTCGTGGTTACAATAAAGTTCACACACGAAGTGTAGCGGAATAGATTGTGTTTACTTGCATTTAGATTATTCTTAACTCTATTTTAGTTAAAGTTTACTTAGGTTACCTTTTTCAGTTATATACTAGCAACTTGGTCACTAGGTCTTAAAACATACTAGCTCAGAAAGCAGTAACAACAAGACAACAAACAAATTTATAGTGGTTCGATCAAATGATCTACGTCCATTCCTTAGCCGAATCGCTAAGAATTTTACTAGAAAGTATACGGTGTACAAAGATTTGCCTTTCCTGTTTAGCAATCAGTCGTCGGCAGGTCTGTCTGCTTCACGGCTATCTTCCGATACTCCGGACTTTCCTGGTGTGGCTCCGGCTGAGTCAAGGGCGCACCTTCGTAAAACTCGCTTTCACCACTCGCTTGGAAGAGTTTAAAGTTCCCTCCGAACTATCGTGTGTACTCGGCTTCAGTGCTCGCCTTAATCAATTTCTTCACAAGAAATTGACTGCTGGATGCTTTCCTTAAAAAGAAAGTGATCCCAATGATTGAAGATTCTTGAATCAATTAAAGAATCACTCAGAAGAATGTCAGACGTGTAGTGAGACACTCAGAAAGTTGAAGGCCTTTTGATATCTCTGGATTATACCTTTCAACTGGACTGCTCTCTTGCCTTTTTGCTTTTTGGAAACTTTCGTATATCGAGTTTTGGTTAGAGAGTGAGCAGCTACTGCATCTTCATTTGACTTGCCTTTTATAGCTATGTCCTCGAAGTTTGAGTCAACAGATCTGTTTAGACACAACGAATCTTTCTCCTAAAATGCCGGTAGCTTTTTACCAACTTTTCTGCTTTTTCACAGGCTTTTCCATCCTACTTCTGACATGGCTAATCGTCGCGTGTTGGTCAGAATGGCGGTGTAGCAGTTGTTCAGGTTTGCTTTGCTGAGCTTGTACTGGTACGGGATGCTAGATCTCTTTCAGCATACTTCTGGACTCAATGTGCAGCAAGTGCTTTGTCTGCTACTCTGACTTTGGTTTGCTAGCATCTTCAGCAGTTTAGGACGTGTTTGTCAAATGCTGATTCCTTAGCATTCTGATATTGCTAGCATTCTTCCTTTAGCATTCTTTGATGTTTGCTGAGATACTTCCAGGCAGCCTATTCTATTACAACTCGATGTTTACCCTATATAGGGCATTACATAAGTTGCTAGGCTATGCTAATGTTCAGCAATGATCGACCATCTACTAAGGTTTGATCCAACAAAACCTTTTACAATGAGATCCTAAGGGCAATTCATGAATATTTTCCCAACAATTTCCCCCTTTTTGGTGCGATCAAAGCTTATTAGGGATTGCTGAGACTTAGCTTAGAAGTTCTGAGTTACAAGGAAATTTCTAGACACATTATATCAGAGTCTTTCTTCGCTTTAAGTCCCCCTTCCTTTTTTCTTTTAAAAAAAAATTATTACAAGCAAATCATTCAGCAACCATTTAAGCATTCCTGGTTTATTTTTCCGGATTCTAATTCGTTGAGTACACAGAAAGTGTATTTCAACTATTGTTCACGCTCGAAAAATCAAAATTTAGACAATAAGATTTTGTCATGATTCTGATGATTTCATATATGATTTTGTAAGTACAAGTTTAGAGAAATCTATTCAGAATCTTGGTAAAAAAATGATAGAGAGTGACCTTAGTTCTGAGCATCTGGTGGAGGTTTTGGCTTCTCAAGAGACTCAACTTTCTTTATCGTCATGGCCATTAGTTTCTCCATCTGTTCAATACATGCTCGTTGGTCTTCTCTCTGTTGTTCTTCTAACTTCATCCTTCGTTCCATCATTGCACGTTCAAATTCTTTTTCTTTGAGTAGTAGCTCAACTTCCTCTGCTTTTATCTTTGCTTGTTTGCACCGTTGACACAGTTTCTTCTACATTTGTGATCTTAGTAGCGACTTGACCAACTTGTTGCTGAACCTCTGAAACAGAGGTTTTCACTCCAGAGATTGCTCCTCGGACATCAGCAACCACTTTTAGGACCTCTTCATTGAATCTGGCTTGCTGGATATCGCTTTGATGTAGGGCGTTATAACGTATGTTGAAAAGAGATTAGAAGCTTACTTGGACTGGTTCAGCGGCAATGGGATCGTCAGAGACAACTATTTCAGTACCGCTTACTAATGTAGGAGCTTCACCATCTTCTATTTCCACTGTAGCAATTGCAGATACTTGAGCTGCTACTTCAACTCTTTGTGTGGCAACATCAAGAACCACATTGGTATCTACTTCCATGGACTCACAACCTTGAGTTTCAGAGACTTGAATTGAGGTTGCGGCTTGAGTGTATTATTTCTGAAAGTTAATAATTTTGAGATAGTCTTGTCTCCTGGCCTCCTTTTCTCTTTCTTCTTCGATCGCGGCTAGTTCAAGACTTCTAACTCGCAACTTCTCCTCACAAGCAGCTTTCCGCTTCCGATAAGCAATCATTGCAGCCCATTGTCATTTGGTGAGTTCCATGTGGCCCAAGGACTTCTTATCTGGAGCAAACTGTGATCTGGGCAGGGTCTGAGATGGAAGAAACTTCCTGTGAGCGCGGATGGCTAGCAATCGGGCAATTACTTGTTAATCAGTATATTGTTTCGTGCAGGAGGGCTGGTCCATCCACTCATTTGCCCAGGTTTCTTCGGAACGCCAGAAATTAAGAACTTTTCTAGCGATAATAATCATCCTTTCCTCAAAACAGAGTTCGTGCATGATGTAGTCATAAGTTTTCCATCGTCGAAATTGAGTACCAAGCACTCTGCCTTCCTCTATTTTTTTGTGAATCTCAACATAGAAGACTCGTGCAATGTCCCTATTTACTTCTTGCTCTACGAAGGCTAAGATCTCATCACTCCAATCTCGGAGATCAGCATTCATATCTTCATTTATTGAGACAGCAGCACACCACTGCGCTACTCTTCGTGAGCGAAAGAGTTTGCCAGGTAAACCATCAAATGGAATCCTTGGTTGTTCATTCTTTAGAGTGGGGTATTTTCGTAGAGTTTTGGCATCAAATAGCTCGATAGATTCCTCCTCAGAATCAGATTCTGATGAGCAGGTGGATTTATCCAAAAATCCAGCAGAGGAGATTTCCTTTTCTACTGCCTCTTATGCTTGATCTTCATTACTAGCATCGATTGTTGTCTTCTCAGTAGTATGGACTTCTTCAGTGGTATCTGCCATAGTTTCGTCAGCTGCAGTAGATTCTTCAGTAGTTGTTTTCATAGAGTCATCAGCTGCAAGAGATTCTTCAGCAGTGTCTTTCCCTGCTTCATCAGTGATTTGCTCCAATTCTGTCTCAATAGTCTTTTCTTTAGCAACATGCTCTGCAGTAGACATGTTCGCATCTGCGCTTTCCTTAGAGAGTTCTGATGGCCCTGCATCCTTATCTCTGAGATATACATCACTTGCCTCTGTTCGTGGCGCGTCCTCCTCTGAGCTACTTCCTTGATAAGATATAGCAGTGGGTTCGCAAAATTGAACCGATTTGCCTTTGGAGTTTTCCGTGGCATTGAAAGTGCCATATTGAATCAGCGTATCTAGCTCTTTATCAGTCATGTCGTTTGCTACAGTTGTAATCTTGGTAGTGTTGCTGATAGCAATAAGATTATCCATTTCTTTTTCTGTCAAAGTAGAGTCTATTATTGTCTTCCCTTTCTTTGCTGCTTTGCTTATCTCTTCAGCAGCTTCCTCATTGGGTGTTACTAGTACTGTCCTTTTGATTTTCTCTTTCTAGATGAGATCTTTTTACTCTCTCGAAGTTCAGATCCCTTCCTTCGAATGTGATTATATCCCTCTCCTTTCTGTATTCCTTTATTTCCTGTGCCTTCATTTTTTCTGCACGCTTTCTTTTAGCTTCATGTACACCTTTCACACGTTCATCAAAACGTTTAGATGATAAGGGTGAATCAGGTACTTTTTCAGTAGTGACAGCGGCTAGCTCAGCAGTTTTGCGTAGGCGCTGACGACTAGACCTTCTGTTTCTGGTGGGAGCAATATCCTTTTGTTGTTCAGAAGAGATTGGAATAGCAAGTTGACCAATCACGAGTGGCTGCTGAAGTGCGGCCCATTGGTCCATAATCTCCTCAATTTGTTCGGTAGGTATCTCTCCGAGAGCTACAATATCATCAAGCTGCTTAAAGCACTGCTCCGTTTCAGCGTTCTGAGTTAATACTGCTATTTCCTCAGTAGAGATACGTGATGCTTTCTGCAATACTTGTTCCCCCAAGAAATGTTCGTCTACTTCCTCATCCGAAGTAGGTTTGTCCGCATCCACATTGGATTTACCAGTCAGCTTCCTTGGCTTCTTGTAATCAAGAGAGTTGGCTGCTTTTCGTGTGATTGGAATGAAATCATTGGAGAGCAACTTCACTCCATGATCAATTTTCGTTGAATGCATGACCAATTCCAGAAACATGCTTATTTTCAACCCAAAATTAACATTTGATAAAAAATTACCATCCACAGATATGTGATCGTTCTTCTTGGCATGCTCTGCCCATCATTCGAAGAAAAACTCAGCCCAATTTCCCTTCACTTTGTCTGTGAGAGCCATCATTAAGGCATATTTCTTAGCGGATAGTTAAGAATATGATCCGGCATCGCATTGGAACATCTTGAACACCAATTCGGCAAGAATTTTAAATTCATCTTGTAGGGTGTTAATGGGTGTAGCAGCCCGGAATGTGATCTCGTGACCTTTCCTATCCTTCATTACTTCAGGCTTCTTCCATAAATTCTAACGTCTTTCCATCTCATCATAATCAGTTACTTTGTAATGAGATATACGTGCCCCTTATTCCAAAGACCAAAAGTTTTAGCAAGAACTTCGGCACTTACTTCAATAATACTTCCATAAACACAAGTTTTAAAAGATTTTCCATCTTCACTCATGACTGCTCTGGCATAAAATTTAGAAACCATATGCGGATGAAAATGCATGGGTTCAGCGGATAAGTATTGAGTTACCTGTTCGTTATTGAGAATATCCATTATCCAATCTGGGATATGTTCAGCAGCAAGACGTTTATACAGAATGCGATCCTTCAAGATTTGAGCCAAACGCCTCTGCTCCTTTGTATGACCGGCTTGGGATTTCTTCTCAGCCATCATAACAAGCTGTCCATACGATATTGAATCATCAACATCTTCTTTCTTTTGAATCCCAGTAAACCCTGGTGCATGCCGCATATGTAAGGGTTCTCCGGAATTTGGTGGAAAATTGAAGGGAGGTGGTTCATTAGATTCAGAGAGATGGTTCTGACAAGTAGATTTCTGGGATGATGAGGCTATAGAATCTGTGGCCATGTCTGTGAGGGAGAATCTGGAGTAAATTTTCAAATAATACGGAGACTTTAGAATTGGGGATTTTGCTCTGTCTTTCGAAAAATGATAAGAAAATGAACAGTGATCAGAGCAAAGGTAGGGTTAATTTTGAATGTGAGATCTAACGGTTGAGGGAAGGTCTGCGAAGTATTAGATCAACTATTCAGAATAAATGCGTCTTTCCATATAGCTGCCCATGCTCCGAGAAACAATCAAGTGCTTCTGACGTGGCATCTCCTCAATTGATGCCGCCGTTTGCATGCATTAATTATGCCTTATCAGGGCCCATCAAGTTTGAATTTTGAGTCATCCCGCCTCGATTTCAGATAGTTGTTGTTTCTGAACTAGCAGCCGTTCAAGGATGCTGATAGAGGGTGGTCCTTCTCAGCATTCTAATTTTCAGCAACTTCTGAAGATCTGCTGAGTCGTTGAGAACTTTTTATTTGAAAAAAATGTGATGATGACATCCTCGAACTTTTCAATACTCCTTTCTCACCATTGTTGGAAAAAATGATTTGACTTCCCATGCATACACGTCGATCCCTTTATCAGCGATGTTTCGTATTCCAAGAGATGAATCATTGCAATCTTCAGACATATTTTTCTCTTTCTTCGCGTCATAAATGAGAAATTCTCTATAAATACCTCCATTTGAGATTATCCAAACATCTCAATTATCCTTCTTTCCTGATTCATACTTTCAATCTTCTTCTCCTCAAGAAAGTTAGGTTCCTTTCTTCACTCATGGGCTCTCCTCCACGAACCATAGATATCAGACGCAATCTGATCCTGGATGAGCCAGGTCTGGAAAGGTATTATATAGATGATTGGGATGTGGCAGTGAAGGTCATATCTTCGTTGCAGTGGGGGGGGGGGGGCTTTCTCAATTTTTGTGTGCTACCCCTCACCGTTTTCAAGAGGAAGTGTTGAGGGATTTCCTCAGTGATTGCCGTGTGGAGCCGAACGCAATCTATGGGGTGTTCCATGATAAGCTTGTTCATTGGACTCCTGACACCTTTGCAGTTGATTTCAGGCTTCCTCGAGGTCCGTTGTCTGTAGAGGACTTTCTTGCAGAGGAAGTGGCTCCAGAGTGGCTGGCATGGGAGAAATGGCGTCATTCTCCTTGTTTTGATTTCAGCCCTGAAGTTCCTGCCTCTGGCCTCCAGACTTCATATTAGGTTATGTTCCATATTGCCCATGGAATCCTGCTTGGAGAGGAGCCTTATGACCTCTGTTTCTCAAGATCTGTTTGGCAGGTGATGATGGCCATGGATGATGCTGCCTCTGTTGACTGGGCCGGATACGTCTTCAAGAATGTCTGGGAAGCTGTCAAGCTTCATCCGTTCGTGCCTCTGCGGAATGGAATGCAGCTCAGCTGGTTGATGGAGAAGTATTTTCCGGAAATTGCTGACGGTCCATCCAACCTTCAAGGGGCTGATTTCTATCCTTATAAGCTAGTGTCGCCTTTCTGAATGTATTCCGTAGTAGATCTGTATTTCCTCTTTTGTTTGACTGATCGTATGATGTCCTTCTTTTGTAATGACTATCTGCCTCAAGGCATGTTCCTCATTAGGTGATGAATATATGAATATGTCGATCTTTTGATGACAATATATATATGTGATCTTTATTCCTTCATAGTTTGCTGAGCAGAAACAATTTATCTGCTGAAGATTGGTAGGGGCATATTCGTCATTCATCATTAGTTTAGCAGACCACATATAGTAACATCACCCATAAACTGCTGAAAATAGGAATGAGAATAGCATCTCATTCATCCGCAACAATATCTAGTTCCATCATGCCCAATTTGATGCATAATTCTTTGAATCTTGCCTCTGCAAGGGGCTTAGTGAAGATGTCTGCTATTTGATCCTCAGTGCATATTCGCTGAATATCAATATTCTTCTTTTCTTGATGGTCACGGATAAAATGATGTTGGATGTCAATGTGTTTTGTCCTGGAATGATGTACTGGATTCTTTGTGATGCACATAGCACTATTGTTATCACAGTAGATTGGTACACATTCAGGAGAGATGTCATAATCTTGAAGTTGTTGTCGGACCCACAGAATTTGCTGACAGCAGCTAGCAGCCGCTACATACTCTGCTTCGGTGGTTGAGGTTGCTACCGAGTGCTGCTTTTTGCTGAACCTGCTGATCATATTATGACTAAGGAATCGGCATGTACCACTGGTGCTTTTCCTGTCAATTTTGCATCCTCCAAAATCAGAATCTGAATAACCACTTAGGGCTAGATTGTCGGCTCTTGGATACCAAATTCCTAAGCCTTCTATGCACTTCAAATAACGGATAATTCGCCTTGCTGTGTCTAGATGCGTTTTGTTCGGTTGGGATTGATATCTGGCACATAGTCCCACAGCATATGATATATCGGGGCTGCTGGCTGTAAGATATGGCAGAGATCCAATGATTCCTCGATATAAGGTAGGATTCATTGCTTCTCCTTCTTTTTCTAGATCTGCCATACACGCATTGCTGATGGGGATCCTTAAGCTCTTGGATTTCTCTGGACAGTATTTAGCAATTAGATCTCGCGTGTATTTCTTTTCATGAATGAAAATTACTTCATTCGATTGTTGAACATGAAGTCCAAGAAAATAGGACATTCTTCCCATCATACTCATTTGAAAATTACTCATCATCAACTTGGAGAATTTGTCACAGAGAGCTTATTTCTTCGAGCCAAAGATGATGTCATCAACGTAGATTTGCACGAGTAGGATACTTCCTTCGTCCTTAATGCGAAAGAGTGTTTGATCAATCTTTCCCTTTTTGAAGCCATTGTCGAGTAGAAACTTAGATAAAGTTCCATAACAAGCTCGAGGTGCTTGTTGGTCCCTAAATGTCAGAGTCGTCGTGTTCATAAGTTAACACGAAATGCTGCGGAATATGTTTTATGTCTCTTGCACTTTAATGTTACTTTCAAAAATTAGTTAGCTCAAGTTATGATTTTAGTTCGTGTTCAGATATACTCTAGCAACTCCGTTGCTAGGTTTCAAATAGATCTTTGAGCAGTAAATTAATAAAACAGTAAATGGACACAAGATTTATAGTGGTTCGATCAAATAGATCTACGTCCACTCCTTAGCCAAAATGCTAAGAATTTCACTAGAAAAGTATACAGATTACAAGGAATCGCCTTTCCAGTTAAGTAGGCAGTGAGTTTTCGGCCTGGCTACTTGACAGCTATCCTCCGTGAGTCTGCACTTCTCCGGTAAGGTTCGGCTGGGGGTCAAGGGCACACCTTCGAAACTCCTGCCTTGCCTGATTTGGAAGAAATAGACACTTCCTGTTTTTCCTTGAGTATGGCTAGATGCCCGTTCTAGTCTTAACCTTTTCAGGTGTTCGACTGTTAGATTCTTTTCTAAAAGAAAGGAATCTCAATGATTGAAATATCCTTGAATGCAATCAAGAATATCTTCAATGGAGTGTCAGTACTTCAATGAGCGACACTTCTGGTTGTTGGGAGCTTTTAAATAGACTTTGCACAGCTCTCAACTGACTAGTTTCAAAGTTCACCTTGTCAAAGGAATCTCTAGCTTGAGCGTTCGTGAATGAGTAAAGTGAATAGAGCAAATAAGTCGTGAAAGTAGTTATGTAGTATATGTCTTGTCTGTATATTGTGTCGTCTCTCTCTCATCTTTGAGACTGTCTTTTATAGGTGGAGATTCAAACTTTGAATCTCTTTATCCGTTAGACTCAACGGCTCCTTGATCTGAAGAGGTTGGTCTGTGGTTCTCACTTTTATTTTTGACTTGTACTTTCCTAACCACTTCGGGAAAGTCTTATCGTTTTGTGTGAGCTTTTTGTCAGAGTGGCAGTCTGGCTTCGAATATCTTCTTGTGTTGGTTTGCTGAAGCCTTTTACTGCCTTTGATCCTTTGACTTCTTTTGTTTCAGACTCTTTACTTTGATGCTGAAAGGTTCGAATGCTAACGCCTTAGCATTCTGTTAGACGTGCTTTCAGCCATTTGCTAGTGATCCTTTGTTGGCTTGTTTCTCTAGCAGATTGAGAGTCGAATGCTGATATCATTTGCTCTGTATCTGCTAGTCGATTCTTCTTAGCACAATAGTCTATTACAACTCGATGTTCAACTTATACAGGACTTTACAAGTTGTGTTAGACTCTCTAGATTTCAGCAAATGATCGACCAACTAAATAAGGTTTGATCCAGCAAAACCTTTTACAAATAAGTCCTAAGGGAGATTCTAGGAATAATTCCCAACAATTTCCCCCTTTTTGGTGCGATCAAAGCTTACTATCATTTGCTGACCATAAGTGGAATAATGTCTGTGTTTTACAATTTTATGCTATTCTATCAATCTAACACAGAGTTTTTCAACCTAGGTTCAAGCAACAGAAATGATTGAAGTAAAATTCCCCCTCAACAGTTGCTGGAGAATATTTCTCGATTAAAGTGTTTGCAACAGAGCAATATGCTAGAATTTCTAGCACTCTTTAAATCAGCAAGCATTCATAATCATCAATCAAAATAAAGTCTTCATGTCCACATGCAAATTTGTTGAATACACCAGAAGTGTAGATCAACTAGAGCACACCAGTAAAATTCAGAAGTGGACAAAAAGATTTTGTCAAAATCTGATCCAATTTCATATATGATATTGCAAGTTTAAATACAAATTGGATTCAGAAAGTAAAAGAAATTGACCTTGTCGTTCATGAGCTGGGTGCTGGTTTATCCTTTTCACTGTCTGCTGATTTATTCTTCTGAATGTCAGCAAACTTCTCCATAGTGAATTTCATGAAGTTCTCCACAAGGGTTGCTCCTGATTCTCTTTCAGCAGTCTCACGCTCCAGTTCTTTGGCCAGCTTCTCCTGCTCCATAGCAATCTTTTGCAATTGAAGTTCATGTTCCTTTTTCTGCAATTCTAACTTAGCTTCATGTTCTTTTCTTTGTAGCTCAAGTCTAGCTTCTAGTTCTTTTTGTCTCAACTCTTCCTTTGCTTTTTCTTCTTTTCTCCTTATTTCTTTTGACCTTGCGGCTGATTCCTCTTCATTTTTCTTTCTTCTTTCCTGGTCAGCCTTTCTTCTTTCTTCCCCCTCTTTGATTGCAGCCAAAACTTTTGTACCGTAGGCCACAACCGTGCCTTCGAGGTGAGTCCTGGTGTCTGCTATGTCCTTCCGAATAGTCTCAAGACCTGTTCTGTTCTCAGAAATAGCTAACTTGTGTTCAGCGACCTCCGTTCGTACATGAGATACATCGCCCCGTATCTCATCAACTTCTCTTCTCAAAAGGCTGGTAGCTGCTTCTACTCTTCCTTCAATAGCTATTTGTAGATAAGAGTTAAAAACTTCAGCTATTTCCGCAGTCAATGGAAAGGGCATCTGCAGTGAGGTTATGGGAGAGGCATTGTAGGAAGTAGTCGTGATAAGTTCTCGACTTGTTGGAACATCAGATTGCTGTGTGTGACTGGTGTTTGCAGCAATATACTCTTGATAGCATAATTCCTCATGCAATATTCGACGAGCTGCATCCAAAACTTGTGTGGTCTCCTGATAGCATAATTCCTCATGCAATATTCCAGGAACTTAACCAACAATTTATCACGATAGTCGAATTTCAGAGCAGCACGCTCAGTGGCCAGTGCCTTTCTTCGAGCCTGCCGATGCTCCTCTTGTTGCGATTCATACTCCAATTGACGTTTTTCGTAGGCAACAGCAGCTTTTGCCTGTCGTTTGGACAATTCGACTCTAGCATCAGAGTATCCATCTGGAACGAAGGTGGACTTGGGTAACCCTGCAGTTTTCGAGAGGAAACGGTGTTCTCGGATGGCTTGAAGTCTGCACATCACTTGCTTATCCGAGAATTGTTTCATCCCTGGAACTTGATCAATCTAATCAAAGCACCAACGTTCCTCACACCTCCAGAAGTTTAATCCTTTAGCTGCAATACATATCATCCTCTCTTCGAAGCAGAGTTGATACATAATATAATCAAACTTCTTCCACCGACGGAACTCTTCTGCCAATAGGCGTCCTTCAGGTATTGATTCATCCAACTCACTGTGGAATAGATCTGCTATGGCTCTCTCTGTTTCAGAATCAACAAACTGCTCTATTTTTTCAGCCATAGGTCCTAGATCGGAATTAGGTATATCTTTGGGATGAACCTTTGCACACCATTGACTAATTCTTCGGAGTCCATAGCGACGTCCTGGTAGCCCATTGAGGGGTACTCGAAGAATAGCCTCTGAACTTGTGGTTTCTTTCCTCAAGAACTTTGCATTGTAAATTTCTTCAGCTTCTCCATCGGAGTCAGATTCAGAGATGCAAGATGATTCAGGTTATGTGAGGTGAGAATCATTTTCTTCTAATGTGTTAGCAACGAGTGTTTCCTTCGAATGTCCTGCTAACATATATTCATCTGGTTTTCCTTTCTCTGAATCAGGATTGATGAGTGAATCTACTTGATCTTCAATATTTCGAATCTTACTAGATTCTGCATAATCCCTTCTGCGAGACTTTTCACGTGGGAAGTGAGTTTCACTGAATGCACCAGATGCCAGCCTTTTTGTGAATTCTGTATCTGATAATTCTTCTTCTTCAATGTTAATCTGCTGATCAGGTGACAGATGTGGAATTAATTCTTCTGCCGAATCAGCCTTCCCTTTTCCTTTCTTCGCAGCTTCTTCTGCCAGATGAAGTGGATCAGCAGTCGAATCTTCTGTAGTATCCCTTATGATAGTATCTGCTGATGTATCTGTTATTTCTTCATTCTCTGCTGGAATTTGATTTCCTCCAGCATCATCCCTTTCTTCCAATGGATGATTCATGTGTTGTGCAGATGTTTCATTAACTATGCTAGCTTCGACTCTTCTGCTAGCATTGACTTCTTTGCTAACTTCTTTAGCAGCTTTCTTCTGGGCCATAAACTCTTCAGCAGCTGATTTGACACGTTCGAAGTTCCTGTCTCTGCCTTCGAATGTCAAGTTATTGATGAACTTTTGATACTCTTTCTTCTCGATTTCCTTTAGAGTAGCTATGCGCTTCCTCTTTGCTTTTCTTGTTTCCTGACTGTGCTCTTCTGCAGTGTCAAGAGACTCAGGGATGTAGTCTGGATCAAAGATGTTGTCAAAATTGATCTCACTAGATGTCTTCTCTACTGTAGTCTCTCTTTCAGCAGTTCTAGCAGACTTATCTTCTGCCTCTGCTTTCTCCATTACTTCCTTGTCAGTCAGAAGTTCCAACCTTCTTCTGGTCTTCTTCTTTGCCTTAGTTGCAGGAGGATTTGTGGCAACTCTTTTTAGTGATTGAATTGGAACTGCCAATGTTCCAATAGTAGTTGGAGGTTGTTCTTCTTCCTTCGAAGTTACGATGTCGTTGATCTAATCAACTGGGAGATTTCCTAACTTCTCAATTTCCTCGAGATTTTTGAAACACTGATCCATTTCGGCATTCTTCTTCAACACTGCTAATTCTTCTTCTGTAATAGGAATGGAGTGTTGGAGTCTGGCTTCTGCTAAAATAGCTTCATCTGGTTCCTCTGGAGATGTAGGTTTATTCTTATCTACGTTAGACTTCCCTTTTAACTTCCGAGGATTTCTGATGTTGACCGGCTTAGGCTTGTGCTTTGTTACAGGAATGTAGTCGGTAGAAAGAAGTGCAACTCCTCGATCTACTCCTGTGTTGGTAAACAGATTTACTAATCTTTAGCCCAAAGTTCACATTCGAAGAGAATGTTCCATCCACCTCCATGTGAGTATTCTTCTTGGCATGTTCTGCCCAGCGTTCAAAAATAAATTCAGCCCAATTACCCTTAACATTGTCATTTAATGCCCTCATCACGGCATAGAGCTCCGAGTACGATCCAGCATCACATTGGAGCATCTTGATTACAATCTCTGCGAGGAGTTTGTATTCCTCTGTCAAGGTGTTGATTGAGGTGTTGACCTTGAATGTACTAGATTTCCCTTTCTCTCCTGACTTTCTCCAAAGCTTCCATCGTCTCTCTATTTCGGCTATATCATTCACCTTATATTGAGAGATTTTGGCTCCATAGTTTCGAAGTCCAAAAGTACGAGAAAGTAAATAAGCATTTACTTCTACTATATTCCCATATACACACGTTTTGAACAATTTCTGATCATCCCTCATAACAGCCCTAGCATAAAATTCAGCAACCATATGGGGATGAAATTGATCAGGTTCAGCAGTGAGATACTTTACCAGCAATTCGTAATCCAGGATATTCAGAATCCATTTAGGAAATTGTTTGTTGGCGAGGGGAATATACAGAATCCTGTCTTTCATAATCTGGGCCACTCGTCGCCTTTCTGCTGAATGTGTGGATAGCTTCTTCTGTCTGGCCATGGTTACCAAAGTGTAGTAAGGGATGGACTCATCAATATCCTCCTTCTTCTCAATGCCGGTGAACTCGGGTGCATGTCGAACATGCAGGGGTGAGCAAGTGGTGGAGGGGTAGATAAATGAGGCTTGTTGAAGGTTGACTGTCTCTAAGTTCTCGGTTGGTGATGATTCGGGATTTGGAGATTGATGGGAGGAGGTTGAAGAACCTTGATTTGAAGTCATGGTTGAGTAGGTTTATCTGAGGATTTTGAGAGGGTTTTTCAGAGATGGGGGTGAGAGATTTCTGAAGATAGGTGGGGGTTTGAAATCTAAATATGGTGTAGAAGATTTCGGAGTACGAGGAGAAATCGACGACGCGGATTGAAAATACTTTACATTCAATCAACGGTTGGGGTTGATGTTCAGATCGTGGGTATAGCCACGTTCATCGTAGCTTGTGTGTGGATGACGTGGCACAATCTGATTTGTCGCCGTCGTCTGGATGCATTTAATGTTTCTCCATAATGAAAAGCAAACGTCCCACATCTTGATTTGAGATTTTCAGCAACCGAGATGGATAAAATTAAGCAGATGCTACCACGTATTTCATGGCATCATCATAATAATCTTCGGCTTTGCTTTTCATGCATGATCGTAATCTCTTCTGATTTGACCTTTGCATTAATATGCTACTTCACACCTACTCAGCGACTCTTCGTCTTCAGAGATGAGCAGTTACCAAGGGCTCTTCTTTAAATTGCATAGGCAGGCGATACATTTGATACGCCTTCTTGCAATTCTTATTCTTCCTCTCACAAAATTCACCAATACAAAGATATGGAACAGATTCAATCTCTCTTCGTTCCACGCCATAGAATTCTCTGTGATTCTGGTCTTTACGAGGAATATGAGACAGAGTACCACATAGCAGAGTGGATTATGTCCAGTCTCCATGCTTGTGGTGTGGCTAAATTCATCTCTTTGACTCCTCATGCGTTTCATCGAGAACATCTTCAGTTCTTCATACGACAGAGTCAGCCCATTGGAGACTCCATTGTAGGTGTCTTCAAGAACCAGTTGGTGAGGTGGACCGTGGATATGTTTGCGTCGGAGTTCGGCTTGCCGAGAGGTCCAATCTCTGTGTTGGATTATCGTAGTAATGAAATCGCTCCAGAATGGTCTTCATGGATGAAGTGGAGACGTTCTGCTGATCTGGAGTTCTCGCCTACCCCATCAGCATATGGACTGCAGACTCGTTATCGAGTTCTCTTTGAGATAATCTGTGGAATGTTGGTGGGAGAGAATCCAGATGACATGATCTTCTCTCGTGAAATCTGGAAGGCTATGATGGCGATTGATGACCGGGCAGAGGTTGATTGGGCGGCGTTCGTTTTTCAGAGGGTCCGACAGAGTGTTCAGCAGAACCCTCGACTCTACCTTCCCTATGGAATGCCTCTTAGTTGGCTGCTAGAACAAAGATTCACCGATCTCACTTTGGGTCCCTCGAATCTTCGAGGAATAGACTTTTATCCCTTTGTGCCTTACTCGCCCTTTGATTGAAACCTCTGTTTGTAATTGTTTTTGATGATGTATATAAGATGATGTCGATTTTTAATTTAGACAATCTCATATAACTGCATACAATGTCGATCATCTAATTAATAATTGCCTCGATAATCAATCTGTGTAGTAGAACTGCTGATTATGTTTCTGCTAAAATCATAGCAGATCGATGATTGGTAGCAAAGATAGATATTCTGCTACTACATAGCAGATACTACTCCATAAAGTAGTTAGCAGAGCTCTCGTCCTTCAATATCGTTTGTGGTAAAGTAACCTTCCTTTAGCAGAGATATCAAGTCTAGCAGAGAATCCATGCGTTAGCATAGACCTTATTCATTAGCAGATATCTTATTTTCTAGCAGAGACCTTGTCTCTAACAGAGATTTCATTCGCTAGCAGAGATTACATTCGCTAGCAGAGATTACATTCGCTAGAAGAGATTATATTTGCTAGCAGAGATTACATTCGCTAGCAGAGATTATATTTGCTAGCAGAGGCCTTGTCTCTAGCAGAGACTTCAACTCTAGCAGAGATATCATTTGCTAGCAGAGGCCTTGTCTCTAGCAGAGACTTCAACTCTAGCAAAGATATCATTCGCTAGCAGAGGCCTTGTCCCTAGCAGAGACTTCAACTCTAGCAGATGAAACGACGATTTTCAGAGTATATTTCCCCAACCATCGATTGCGTATTCCAAGAATCATTTTGACCGATCTGTCGTGGCATCTGCCTATTCGACAAGTGACAGATGATTAATAACTCTGGTAATTTGAATCTGATCAATTCTGACGAGAAGAGTTATGATTTTCCCTTCATAAATACCCTGGTTGTGAGTATCCTTGTTGCCATAACAACTCTTTGCCGAAATACATTCTTAAAAAATATGGATTCACCAGGTCAATCTCTTGAATTGCGCCGAAACAAGATCCTACATGAGGCTGGTTTGAACTCACTGTATGATAACAATCCAAGGGTGGTAGAGATGGTTATGTCAAAGTTAAATCGCAGTGGATTAACTCAATTTGTTACTGCTACTCCCAGACGTTTCCAAAGCGATGTTCTTTGGGAATTCATCGAAGATTACTCTGTGGAGGGAGATGGTATTTACGATCGCTTCCGCGGCAAACTCATCTACTGGTCACCGGACGTCTTTTCTCGTCGATTCGGCCTTCCCAGAGGTCCTGGGTCTGTTTTCAATCATCGTGTAACGGACATTGCCCCTGAGTGGTCGGCTTGGCAGAAATGGAGACGAACGCCCTTCTCTTCACTATCGTCAAATATTTTTCCGCCAGAAACAAAGATGATATTTTCTTTTTGCCTCGAAGTTTCATCTTCGTCAGTGCAACTATGCCCAATTCCAGATCGGTCACCGTGATGTCTCTGTTGGCTTATCAGGTTATTCAAAATATCCTGACTAGTCATATATGCGCAGACACACTACTTATTGGCTTTGTTTTTCAAAAACATATTTTCCTTTTCAAGATTTTTAAAATTTTCAAAGAGTTCAGAAGATTCAGTTCTAAGTCTTGATAGTTCCTCACTATCAGACCTTAGTCTTTCGACTTCATTGGTCAGACTTAAGACTTTCTGTTTGAGTAAGAATTATCTTTCACAATAGCATCTTTCAAGGTGTATACCTTAGAAAGTTCTAAAGAAAGCTTGGTAAGATAATCTTCCTCAGAATCTAGGAGGGAATCTTCTGATTCAGGTGTGTGTGCTGAGCATGAAGTATTCGTTATAGGTGTTACCTCCTGAATGTCGACTGCTAAGGCCGATTCGAATGGTTGCTCAGCATCAGAGGATGATTCGCCATTTTCAACAATTTTGCCATAAAAACCATTAGAGCTTCTTCTTCCTCGTCAGTGGGGTCGTATTCTTCTTCGTTGTCAGGAATATCTGGAACTTCTGTCCATGTCAGCAATGCCTTTGTTACAGCTCGTACTGCTCGTCTTTCAAATCTCTGACGCGGACGTTCTTTTTCTTCAGGTCACTTTTGGACAATCATGCTTCAAGTGATCAGGAGACTTGAATTCAAAACATGTTCTTATCCTTTTTTCAGTAGGGTGCTGCATCATGCTCGCTTTTGCCTCCTTTTTGGCTTTTGCTTCCATAATCATTTTCTGTATCTTCTTCATCTGTTCTTCCAACTCGCCTATCTTTTGATCTTCATTGTTGATGTTAGAAGTTGATGAAGTCTCCTTGGACAGTGTTGTAGATGCAGGAGTTGACTTTTCCTGGTTATAGAAAGGTTTCCTCGGAGATTTCCATTTGTTCCCATCCTTTTTGACAAAGTAAGCTACGTCTTCTTGAGTTCCAACGCTTGTGGGGTTTGGATGTATAATGGCAGCTTCGTTTTTCTTTGACTGCTGAATGATGAATTCATGCGCCTTCGGTTAAGAGAAAACTTCCGCGGTCGTAATATTGTTGAGATCTTTTTAGCTCATGCTTGTCATCTTGACAAACCAATAACTTCTGGGGTAAAGCTTGGATATAATTTTGTTATTCATTTCCCCTTTGTCATATGTCTTGCCGATATTTTTTAGTTCTGCGATGATAGTGTTGAATCTTTCTTCCATCTCCTGAATGGTTTCTCCTGGAATCATGGCGAAGGATTCGTACTTGTCTACAGCGACATGTAGCTTATTTCGCTTCATTTGTTCCGTTTCCTGAGAAACTTCGCACACGTAATCCCACATCTCTTTTGCGGTATTGTAATCTAGAGCTTTATTGGACATTAGGGGAGGTAGACATTACATGATAAGTTTCATGGCGATAAACTCCAGCTGGCCTCTCTTTTTGTCTTTTAGAGTCCATTCCTCATAGGGTTTATTCACCATCTCAGGTCTGGGTTGGCCTCCAGCGGGTCCAGGGGGTGCAGTGTTAACCTTCATGATTTCTATAGGACCAACTGTTAGGATGTCCGTCATCTCTGGATGTATGCTCTGCAGCTGGATCATGGCCTTCATTTTCCATGTTGCAAATCCATCCTTGTTGTACTTTGGAAGAGCGTGATTCGTCATCGGATAATTTTTGTCTTCACCTGAGCTATGTAAAACACGGATACAAGAGACGCAAGGAAAGACAAGGATCTAGGTCCTAAGCGACTCAGAAGCAGTCGGTTTTTCAACCTCCTGGTCTGATACCACTTGTTGGTCCCTTATGATCAGAGTCGTCGTGGTTACAATAAAGTTCACACACGAAGTGCAGCGGAATAGATTGCGTTTACCTGTATTTAAATTGTTCTTAACTCTATTTTAGTTAAAGTTTACTTAGGTTACATTTTTCAGTTATACACTAGCAACTTGGTCACTAGGTTTTAAAACATACTAGCTCAGAAAAGCAGTAACAACAAGATAACACACAATTTATAGTGGTTCGATCAAATGATCCGTCCACTCCTTAGCCAAAGTCGCTAAGAATTTTACTAGAAAGTATACTGTGTATAAAGATTTGCCTTTCCTGTTTAGCAATCAGCCGTCCGTAGGTCTGTCTGCTTTACGGCTATCTTCCGATACTCCGGACTTTCCTGGTGTGGCTTTGGCTGAGTCAAGGGCGCACCTTCGTAAAACTCTCTTTCACCACTCGCTTGGAAGAGTTTAAAGTTCCTTTGAACTATCGTTTGTACTCGGCTTCAGTGCCCGCCTTAATCAATTTCTTCTCAAGAAATTAACTGCTGGATGCTTTCCTTAAAAAGAAAGTGATCCCAATGATTGAAGATTCTTGAATCAATTCAAGAATCACTCAGAAGAATGTCAGACGTGTAGTGAGACACTCAGAAAGTTGAAGGCCTTTTGATATCTCTAGATTATACCTTCCAACTGGACTGCTCTCTTGACTTTTTGCTTTTTGGAAACTTTCGTATATCGAATTTTGGTTAGAGAGTGAGCAGCTACTGCATCTTCCTTTGACTTGCCTTTTATAGCTATGTCCTCGAAGTTTGAGTCGACAGATTCGTTTAGACACAACGGATCTTTCTCCTTAAATGCAGGTAGCTTTTTACCAACTTTTCTGCTGTTTCACAGGCTTTTCCGTCCTACTTCAGACATGGCTAATTGTTGCGTGTTGGTCAGAATGGCGGTGTAGCAGTTGTTCAGGTTTGCTTTGCTGAGCTTGTACTGGTACGGGATGCTAGATCTCTTTCAGCATACTTCTGGACTTAATGTGCAGCAAGTGCTTTGTCTGCTACTCTGACTTTGGTTTGCTAACATCTTCAGCAGTTTAGAACGTGTTTGTCAAATGCTGATTCCTTAGCATTCTGATATTGCTAACATTCTTCCTTTAGCATTCTTTGATGTTTGCTGAGATACTTCCAAGCAGCCTATTCTATTACAACTCGATGTTTACCCTATACAGGTCATTACATAAGTTGCTAGGCTATGCTAATGTTCAGCAATGATCGACCATCTACTAAGGTTTGATCCAAAAAAACCTTTTACAATGAGATCCTAAGGGTAATTCATGATTATTTTCCCAACAGCAACATTCATAAAATAATTAAGGATAAAATCTTGAATAAAAATTTTTTTTAGATAAATGGTGTAGATTCATTTCTATTTAACACAAACTAACTTTTAGCATGAGATCCACACTCATACATAATATATATAAATAGGGAGTAGATCTCAAGGTAAAAATTAGTTTGTATTAAATAGGAATGAATATGCACAATTCATCTAAAAAAATCAATGATTGAGATGAAATTTTTTTCAAGATTTCATACTTAATTACTTTATAAATCATGCTCAATTGATAAAGCATAATTTATAATAAATTTAAGCACGATAGAAGCTATGCTTAATTTTTTTAATTTTTATGCTTTAACCTCAAAATACTTCATTTTCATTTTATCTTCCATTTACTTCATTTTATCTTCGATTTTCTTCATTGTACTTTTTAGTCTTCAGTTTTTTAAATTTTACCTTCAATTTTGTTCATTTTATCTTAAAATTACTTCATTATCTGTTCTCATGCTCTCACGGTAACAACTATTCTCATATGATTAAACCTATATATATATATATATATATATATATATATATATATATATATATATAGGGGTGTGATCCAGGCTGAACATATGCCCATGAATGAAATAAGACCAAGATGTGCCCGTTAATTTCTAAAATCGACGTTCCTGATTTAAAGCAACCGAATGTCATTTTATAGCTCTGTTTGTATCATTATAAGGGTAGTTTTGTCCAAATCGTATAAATTGGAAAGAAAAATAAGATCGTGTGGAAGATTTTTCGGGTGCAGTTACCCAAAAAAATACACCACGATCTATTCCATAATTAACTCTCAACTTCATTAATGTTTTACTATGATTTTAAGTTAATCGTTATCATTATTTATGGTTTTGTGAGTCATTGTAAGGTAATTCTGTCAAAGTGTGATAAACTGCGAGGTCAAATAAAATCTTCCGGTTGATTTATCGGGTGCGGTTTCAACTTCCACTAATCTATTATCATTGAATGTATAAACAATTTTAATTATTCGTACAATGATATTGAATAAAGATAACAATGATCTTAAAAGTATATTAAAAATCAATTAAAATTAAACAGATAATTTTGATAACATGGTATTGAATACATGTAACAATGATAATGTCAACAACGTAGAATGCTACATATAAACTAAGTTCACACAATGTAGAAAATAAATAAACAATTAAGAAGCAATGTGCAGTTACAAATCTAAAACAATTATGAACTTCAAGAAAATATCATACTAATTAACAATGTGATTACATTCTATATATGATGACACAAATCTAAAAACAATGATAAACATCGGGAAACATGATAAAAAAACCATGTATGATAAAATCAATCAGTAAAATAAAAAACCAAAAATTATATTGTGGATATTTCCGACGACCATGTGGCAGCTCTTAAGGAAGTGTTTGTAGGTCTGCGTGTTGTTGAAGCGATGGACGACGGACCACACGGACACGGTGGAGAAGGGGGCGGCGAAAGAGGATTTGGAAATATATGTTTAATATTTAATTCAGCATTAAATTAGGTAACTGTCTATTATATAAAATCTACAAAATATTATCATAATATTTTCTTCCCATAACACCCTTTCAATTAAATAAATAAAAAATATATATGCCACGTGTAATTAATTCAGCTATCAGATCAATAAAATGGACGCTCGGTTCTTAAGTAACTGTTCATTCATGGTATTTAGTTTAAATTTGAATGCAACTATATATATATATATTATCAAAATAATCGGCACACCGACATTAACAAAGTAGACCCTAATGTAGTAATGTATTAATTGCACCAGCATCAATTCAATGCAGCATGCAAATAGAATACGTGCCCAAATCGCATACACTTTATGGACTTATTTGCCATTTTATTTCATAAATTTCCAAATGAAATTAATAAATCAACTCCTAATTTCCAACTATATATCAAAATAAGCTGCATCATTAATAGTCCACCCCAACAACCCACTAATACTAACATCCAAAACAAAATAGTTATAATCAAAACCTTACTCTATATAAGCACTTCACCACCATGCAAACACACACAACAAACACTCACTGTCACTCATAAACACTCAGCTGCTCCTCACTTTCAATAAAATCTCAACAACGCTTCTAATGGCTGGATTGATGAAGTCATTGTGCATGATGCTCATTGCTGCCGTGCTGACTGCGGCGGTTGCTCCACCGCAAGTGGCGGCTATAAGTTGCGGCAGTGTGGTTTCGTATGTGAACCCATGCCTCCCCTACTTGACCGGTAAAGGTCCGTTGGGCGGGTGCTGCAACGGCGTTAAGGGTCTCTACTCTGCTGCGAAGACGACGGCCGACCGGCAGAGCGTGTGCACCTGCCTGAAATCTCTGGCTGGTTCATACTCCGGCGTCAACCTCAGCAAGGCCGCCGGCCTCCCCGGTCAATGCGGTGTCAGCATTCCTTACAAGATCAGCCCTTCCACTGACTGCGCTAAGTGAGTACAAAGTTTTATTTTACTAATTCACCTCACATGTACATATTATTTTGTTTGTTTAAATAAATTTATACGAGATCGAAAACTCGAAACTTGAAAGATATGTTTCATAGGCTCTGCTTATTCAAAAAAGTTTTAAATATTTGGATAATTTATTTTCTGTTTTAATAATGTAATGTTGTGGTTTGCAGGGTACAGTAAGCTTAATCCCAAGGAGACAGACTCATATTCCGACAACTTACGAAGAATTATTAGAAATAAATAAAGGGCTTTTGCTTTATCGATAAGTAGGAAATATATTTGTGTGAGCTTTAATTTCTTCCATATTGGAAGAAATTAATATTAATATTTGCTATGTTTTGAATAAAAGCAAATTTATATTTTAATTACTATTTATACCTACACTTCTTGTTTCGAAACATACTATTATTTGACTTGCCTAAATCAAGTGAACATTTGAAATCTTGTAAAATCTTTTCACTTTACTCATCTCTCTCCTGTGCATTCTTATTCCCTTCCGAAGACGCCATTTCAGATTTTTTCTCGTGATCTCCCACCTTTCTTTTCCTCCAATCATACACTTTCACTCTCATTTTATTCTTCTCCAACGTTTCTCTCATCTTTTCAAATTAACTCCATATTTTTCTCTTCCACATAACCGCTATTTTTCGTTCCAAAACATCTTGTACACAACAAAACATCCTCTACATCACCGCCAACCTCCATTTAAATTAGGTTTCACAATTTTTGACACGATATAAATTCGCACGATATTAACGGAATGAAACATGACACGATCCGTTAAACTCTTAACATGAACATGTCGCTGATACAAAAGTAGCACGGTATTTACTTGTTAAAACCCGAAAACCCAATCCGATATTAACACGAACACGGAAACATTTATAGAAAGCTATGGTGGGTAATATATGCAGTGGCCGATTCAGGATTTTAGGCTAGTGGGGGCTGAATCTTGTTATGCTGATAAATATGAATAATATAAAAAAAAATTCAAAATTAATACTCCTTCTGTCCCTTGGCATTAGTCTCATTTGCTTTTGGCACAACTACCAATGTTTGTGAGTGTAGTGGAATTAATATTTTATTGGTGTGAGGAGACTTTTTTCCATTTAAGGAAATAGGACTAATTCCGCCGGACAAACGAAAATGGAAAATGGGACTAATGCCAAGGGACAGAGGGTGTATATTTTTATATTAATTAACTGTAATGTTTGATAAATTAATGCATTATCTTGTCTTTTTGGTCATTTTGAGAAAACAAATAACACCATAAATAATATAAAGCATCTTTAGATATACTGTATTAATTTCAATCAAATTTCTTGAATCAATAATCTTATAACGACCTATAAATCTTATTAAATTCAGTTATAGGATAACAATGTACATAGAGATGACAAGGGACTTTGGCCTAATATCGTATCCTTAATTCATCGCTAATATCATTATAATTGTTGATTGTTTTTATCAATGTCGCGCCAATAACATCATTTGATAATTCGATTCTATATTCGAACTCTGTTTCTACTATAAGTGGTATTCTCATTGTTATTAGAACTCAAATTATTTATATTTCAAGTGACAACTGATTATTTGAAACTCTTATCAAGATTAGTAAAGAATATTTTCAATGTACCTTTATTTTCTAAACAGTGACCAATTTTTTTTTTTTTTTTTTTTAGTGAATCATATAAGCAAAATTGACATATTTTAGTGAATCAATAAATTCCTTATCAATTACAATTCAAAAAAAAAAGTTTCAAAAGCAATCAATAATAATTAATATTAGAATCCAAATTACAATAAAAGTACAAAATGATTAAAATTAAAATTTAGAATAGTGTGATCGGACCATTACTTCTAAACCTTAAGACCCACAATTTTACTAATTCTTTTTTCATTGTGGGGTCAAGATTAAGAAGTCTTATAATATGTGTTTAATACATTTTTTAAAATATATGTACATATATGAAAATGAAGAGAAATTATTGGATAACATAATTCGGAACAAGATATAAAAACTTTATATTCTTTAACGGGTCGACATGATAACAATCCGACATAAACTCCGACACACACGAGAATAATACGATATGCACGAATTGTCAGCCCTAATCTAAATATATATAACTTCGCCTTGCTCTGTCCAACCTAGGAATGCATCCGAATGGCAATTTTTGGGATGACTAGCTGCCGCCGAGAACATAAAGGTCGATTAGACAGCTGACTTAACCACGTTTTACAACTATGCTTGGAACGATGCATGACAATCATTTTATAGTATTGTAAAATTAAAATAATATTACCTTCATCCCAACAAAATTATTACATTTCTTTTCGGCGCGGGAATTAAGGGTTGTCAGTATAAGTGGAATTCATATTTTATTGTTTAGTGTAATTACACTAAACAATGTGACAATTTAGTTGGGATGCCAAAATTTGATAAGCGTAATAATTCGGGCGGGTGGAGTGAGTATACCTAGTATATTTGGAATTTATGACCAGATCAAATAAATAAAGTGTATGCATTAGTAAAATTATTGATAAAATATATGATAAATAGCGTATATAATTTCAATTTTATTATTTTTTCGTGATTTGAAAATTTAAAAACTTATAATAAAATAAGTGAGTAGAGCGTATTAATTCTAACATATAAATAAATATATGAAATGATGAGCCTATTATTATAATAAAAGCTCCAATACAGTACACTTCTCGCACCATCTGATAATAATACCATTTATCAATATCGTTCACTGACTTTAAATTTTGAATATTAATATTCGAGAATTATAAATTCGCCACTCGAATGAAAAATGTAATATTAATTTAATTGTTTTGAGACACGAACCGTGATTTAATTTGTCAAAGAAAGAAGTTGATAAAGAATATAGTTAGTGTTACATATAAATATTAAGCAAACTTTATATAAAAGTAGTTGATTGTTTATTGATAAAGTTTTTAATGCACCATATATACACTATATAATGCAGTTATAAATATACAACCTTAAAGCTTTTAACAAAATTTACACATAATGCAAATTTTCATAATTAAATACTGCAATATTTAAATAATACAGAATGCATATTTTGAAACTAGTGCTGTGACACAAGACAAATTAGTAGAAAAAAGAATCACAATATATACATAATGCTACTTTCAATTCATAAATAATGCAACAAATAAAAATGTTTAATGCACTTTAAAATAAAAAAGTTTTAAGCATTTAACATAATATTAAAAATCTTTCAATGCAAATAAAAACAGATGTTGAATGCAATAAACATAACAAATAGAGCACATATGTAGAGCTGTTATGTATAGTAGAGTAAACACTATTAAACAAACTGAATTTACATTAAACGTGTGAACAAATAATAGTGATAATGCATATATACAAACGAATGTAATGCACTTTTTAACAACATATAATGCAACAAAATATCATGCTGCAAAGTATATAAATTTTATAAACAATAAAGAATTAAGAACAAACCCCTAACAGGATAAATAATGCAATGTTTATACGCTAGTTAATGCAACAATCACAAACAATTATGCATATTTAACATTAATCAAATTAACAAATTTACAACACAAATTATCAGAAAACAAAACAATTATACTGCAAATTTTCAATATTATTCACTGCAATAATAATATAATACACAATGCACATTTCATAACTTATTTTGTTGCACAACACATATTATCATAAAACAGAACAAGTATATTTACATAATACTATTTTAAATTTAAAAATAATGTAATAAAACATATTTGAAAAATGCAAATATTCTCCACAGGGTACCATCATCTTCAAAAGATGGAGAATTAAAACTGTTAGTTGAATCTATATCCGGATCTAATAAGTGATTCTGCCTGATCTCCATAGAAGTCGATCCCTATAATAAAGAAAGATAAGCATATATAGTTGCCGAAATTAAAACTGTTTGTTGGTGAAAGTGGTGGGGGGATGGTTGAGTCCATTCGTGGAGATAGTCAAAGATCCTTACCACAGAGCTACTAACTGGGCCAATCTGCATCAGAATACCCACGTAGACTAGGAGTGCCTTTTGAAAAAGTTAAACCGAACCGGACCGTTCCTTTCACTCAGCGAAGAATGCGCTTTAAACCCTGAAAATGCTCAATTGTAGGTGATTTCTGGAACTGACTCACGGTGTTAACAAAGTAGGCGAGGTCGGGACGAGTGATAGTAAGATACTGGAGAGCTCCGAGCAGCGAACGGTAGACTGTAAGATCATCAAAGGTTACACCATCATCAACGTAGGTAATGCCCGGAGCTAAAGGCGTAGAAACTGGCTTTGCATCCGTCATTTTAGCACGTTGAAGAATGTCGAGGGCATATTTTGTTCTGGGTGAGAAATAAACCTATCGACGACGGATGAGCCTCGAACCCTAAAAAATAGCCAAGCGAGCCAAGGTCTTTAGTAGAGAATTCCTTGTGTAGGCGAGCCATGAGAGCCGAAATAGTAGAGGAGTTGTTTCCGGTGTCGATGATATCGTCAACGTAAACCAGTAAATGAATGAATGTCGAGTCGCAGCTTAGCACAAATAGTGAAGTATTAGAGGCACTGTAGATGAAACTAATATACAATAAGAAAGACCGAAACCGCTGGTACCAAGCAAGCGGAGCCTGACGATGACCATATATCTTTTTGAAGATGACATACATGCGAAGGGTATCGTTGATTGACATATCCGGGAGGCTGCTCCATAAAGACCGGTGTTGATAGGATTCCATTAAGAAAGACATTCTTGACATCCAATTATCAAAGAGGCCAAGAGTTCATCACAGCAAGAACAATAATAATGCGAACGGTGGAAGCTTTGACAACTGGACTGAAAGTGTGAGTGAAATCAAATATAGGCACTTGGCTAAACCCTTGAGCCACTAGGCGAGCTTTATATAGGCCCACAGAGCCATCAGCACGAAGCTTTGTTCGATAAAACCACTTTGAACCAACAATATTAGTGTTCGGAGGATGTGGAACCAAATTCCAGGTGTTGTTGTGATGAAAGGCCGTGAGTTCTTCTGTCATGGCATTTTTTCATTCCGAAACTGTAAGTGCGGTCTTGACACCGCTAGGTTCAGGAAACAATGCAAAAACAGAAAACACAGAAACCAAATAAATGTCAATCAGATATCGAGGTTTGAAGATCCCAGATTTTGCACGCGTTTGCATGGGATGATGGCTTGCGTGTCTGGGCCGAGGAGGTGCGGCAGCGTGTGGAAGTTGGAGAGGAGGCTCATGGGCGGGAGGTGGCGGGTCGGGGGGATGGACCACGGGTTGAGGAGGCGCAAGAGGCGGTGTTTGAGGTAGAGATATAAAGGCCGGAGGAGCAGTATTCGAGGTGCAAAGAGTGCAGGGTGAGGTCGTTGGAGAAGGACGATCAAAGGGAGGAGGAGATGGCGAAGGATTCTCAAAATATTAAGTGTGTTCTAGGCGAGAGAGAGAAGTTTGGGTGCCAGACCTTGAGTAGGGAAAGAATGTCTCATCGAAACGGGCATGGAGAGTGATGTAAACACGAGAGGTGGACATATCTAAACAGCGGAAACCCTTATGACTTGTACTATAACCGATGAAGATACAGGGAAGGCTGCGGGGCTGAAGCTTGTGTTTGGTGTAATCTCGGAGGCACGGAAAGACACGACAACCAAAAGTTCTAAGAGAGGCATATGAGGATGAGCAATGAAAAAGGAGTTTGAAGGGTAAGGTGTCGTGGAGGATAGGTGATGGAAGGCGATTGATAATATGAACCGCAGTACTAAAAGCTTCTGCCCATAAAGTGAGAGGTGTAGAAGAGTGAAAGAGTAAAGAGAGACCCATTTCGGTAATGTGGCGATGTTTTCATTCTGCCCGACCATTTTGAGAGGGAGTGTATGGACAAGACACAAGATGGTGAATAGACGTAGCAAAAAGAGTTTTAAGACGAGTGTTTGTAAATTCAGTACCACCGTCACTTAAGAATTTCTTAATTTTATGTGAAAATTGATTTTCAACGAACACATGAAAATTAAGAAACACATCATAAAAGTCAGATTTGGCACGCAGCGAATAAAACCAGGTAAACCGAGAGAAATCATCAATGAAGACAGCATAATAACGAAAACCACAATGTGATTTTATAGGAGAAGGACCCCAAAGGTTGCAATGAACCAAATAGAGTACATGCGATGCACGTTTTTCAAAAATTGGAAAAGACAGATGCGAGTTTTTAGCTAACTGAAAAGACGAACATAAACTATCAAGCGGAAAAGGAGAAGTAGTGGAAAACAAACTAAGTTTTTGTATAAGACGAAGGACTTTGTACGAGGAATGGCCAAGACCGTTGTGCCAAACTTCCGCAGCAGCACGAGGAGGGCGAGAGGTAGTGATGGCGGTAAAAGCAGAGAGTGGTTGACGAAGCACGTACAACCCATGCTTACGCACGATGGTGGAAACAATTTGGCCGTTGTCCTGTGTCCGTATGCAAAGATGCGAGTCAGTAAACAACACATTAACATGAAAGTCATGTGTGAGGCGACTAATAGATAACAAATTTTTAGTAATTGAAGGCACAACAAGAACAGGCAATAGAGATAGAGAATCTGAAAGAGATAAAGAGCCTGTGTGGGTTATGTCGACATGAGCACCATTACCAACGACAACATGATCGTAGCCAGTGTAAGGCGTCACATTGTCCAGAGAAGATGCATTCGCCGATATATGTGCAGAAGCCCCAGTCTCCAAATACAAGTCAGAAATCGGGGGAGAAGAAACATTGCACTGAGCGAAAAAGTCTTCAGCAAGCTGAGCCGAGGCCGCAGGGCAGGAAGATCGAACAAAAGACCTGTCGAAGCGTCGGGGGCAGTCAAAAGCATCATGGTCATTTTGCGTGCAAAAGTAATACTAAGGTTTGCGATTTTTCTGATTACCACCTTGGGATCGGCCGCGACCTTTGTAGGAGTTGTTCTTTCCGCCGTTGTCATGGAATTTTGGCGCAGCGTAAAAGGTAACCGTCTGCGATGAAGGCGAGGATTCAGACACCTTGAGGAATAGCTCATGACTGAGGGCGCGAGCCAGCAGCGTGTCGAAGTCGGGAAGAGGCTCCAAAGCCATCTGGGCAGCGCTAAAATTGGAGAAGGACGACGCCAAGCTGCGAATAAACTAGTGAGATTTATCCGAGGGATCAATCACATGCCCAATAGCCGACAACTAATCACAAAGAGATTTGAAGCGACGACCATAATCGGCAACTGAGAGATCACCCTGCTTTGTGGAAAGTAGGTCATCCTTGAGACTTAGTTCCCGTGCTTTGGAGCGGTGACTGTACGAGCGAGAGAGAGACGTCCAAACATCACGCGACATCGAATAACCAATTGTCGCGCCCCCAAATCGCGCCTATGCAACAGTCCCACGTGCGGACAATGCACGCTAAGGGTTTTGAACAATTTAAGAATGCTTTGACATTAATGAAGTAGAAATAGCTTTGAAATTATTTAAGTTCAGCATAGATGATGAATTAAAATGGCGGAAGCGATTTGAGTAGAATAATTTAATAAGCCTTAAATATGCTTCATTGAATTTGAAGTGAATATATCTTAACATAAATAATTGATGAAGCATAATGGGATCAAAATGAATTATTCTTTAACACGCGTGGCGAGCAATAAGATATGTACATGCTCGAAAGAGGAAATTCAAATAGATTCAAATAATGACCTCCACGCGGGTCTTACGCCAAGTACAACTTGGAACAATAAATACAAGTTTGCAAAGAAAGAAACCAATTGGGTCTATGTATGAAGACATAGCCCGCAGCTCATGTACCAAAATAATAATAAAGACCACAAATAGCATGCTAGGTAAATATTCAACTCGATAGGGAATCCAAACAACAATAGAAATAATGGTAAATCATTCGACTCAACTCAATCAATGTTTGGAAGGAATTTCAAATGAGACATGCCTCAAGGTAATAAATAAGAATGTCAACATATAACAAGGTCTCGAAACGACTTTACATTTTTGATAAGACCACACAACTATCTCCACGGCCATCCCCTTTGCCAAAACGCCACCGCCACCTCGTCACCTGTTACGTGCATGTGGGAAAAACACACACAGAGGCTGAGTACTCCGCGTACCCAGTGTTCACGGTGTCCCAAAAACAGAATAAATATATATATTATGGAAACGCACCGTATCACACATGCATAACACAAGGGTTCTATTGAAAAGAACTTGTGAATGCACAAAACGTTTACCTCACAGGGGCATGCCCACTCATTTTATGGCACCAAACAATCGTCATCCCATCATTCACATCACCAACAATTCATCATATCATCATATAATTCACATAAGGGTAAGATGGGAGTGGCCACTCGCCATCCACCCGGTAAGGGAATTAGAGTCCTTACCTTACCGGTAGTCTTATTACTATCCGGACTAATGCATTAGACTTACAATACCACAGGGGTAGATAATCCACGATCCAGCACATCTCCAATATCAATCATATTCACCACCAACACCAACAACATCAATTTGCAATTCAAAGGTGCCAAAAACGGTTATACTGTGCTCCATAGTTTAAAACAAAAACACTTTTATTTTATTTGAAAACATTTGCGAAAACCCATTTTGTAAGATAATATAGTGTCCATCTTAATTTTGAAGGAGTGTTTGATTCACTTGATTCTCCTAGGTGATGTTTCTTCTCGGCAATTAATGTACCTAATTAATGTTTTAAAATAAATTACTACAATGTCTTCAACTCAAATAATTATCCAAATTATTTAATCAAATTAATTCAATAAATTAGTCCAATACAAATTATGCAATTCAAATTATTATTAAAAAAGATTATGAAATTATAGGTTCTATTTATTAGATAAACATTAATTACTTAATTAACTTATTATTCTAGTGAATAAGTTCATTCTAAGTTACTATGTTAATTATTAATAAATGAAAATAATTAGTGATCTAATTAACACCTTGTTATTAATCTAAATCAATTATCTTTAGTTATCTAGGTGAACCAATTATGCATTTAGGCCTTAGAAATTTCTAGTGAAATCTAAAAATTACCCCAAATTATTCAAAGTCCCAAAATGTGAGTTTTGCCTAATTAACTAGTCCAATTTCAAAGTAGTCATCAAAATAATCTAGACATCTAGTGAGGCTGATTTTAATTTTATAAAAACTAGATTTTAACGTGCACGTGCTCGAAGTGACGGTTTGTTAAAACGAATGTTCATTTTAAAATGGTGAAGCCCAACATTAAGCAAATTCTAATTACTCCCAGCATTTCACAGATTTGAATAATCAAATTCACGTATTTTTAATAATTAAACTACTAGGTGAAAAGACATTCTTTTTGTACAGATTACTATTTAACATGCCTAGAATACATAATCAATACAATGTCTAGGATTTTTATATAATTATTAGAATTATTTCTACAGGGGTTATCTATTTTTCCCAAGCATTCAAAAGTATTCTGCCACAGTTTTGCCACACGAAATTGCAGAGGTCATAACTCACAAACCACATAACCTTTTTAAGAAATTCCAAATCCTACATATTGATAACTCAATGTAATATTATATAATTGAATTTTAGGACATTACAAGGTCGTTTGAGACCTATGCGGAACACGAACAGACACGGCAGGGCAGGGTATGATTTCCAGATTTTGCATACTTCTCCTCAAATACTCATGTTCGTTTTTTAATCACTCCTTTACACTTATGAACGCCAAAATCAGATCCCAACATGCTTAGGTAATCCTAACAAAATCATGTGTATACATATATCTTAAACTAGATCAATCATATAAAGGCTTAATCAAGCTCTAGCACTACCAAGCATACACATATATCAATCACAACCATATCTTTGCCTAACCTCAACCAAAAGACTTCAAATTCGAAAAGGGGGCTTCTTGATCTTTACATGCAATTTCACAAACACCTTAAAGACACTAAATGAGAGACAGGAAAGGGGTTACTTGAAGGAGGAAATTTAAGATTTGGAAAGGGTAGAGGATCGACTCTTATAGTCCTCGCCTAGCTCGAACGTTTGTATCTTTGAACTCCTCTTCTTACGTAGCTTCCAAATCTTCAAACCCCAGTCCGATTCGAGGTAGTGGTCGATTTGAATTTGTCTCGGATGAGAGGATTTTGGTACCAATAGATAGAGGGAGTGATGGGGATTCCGAATATGCGATTATTGAAGTTAATCGACGAAGGATGGTGGGGTTTAAGGTGAAGTAATGGTGGCAGCTTGAATAAGTCTTCAATGGTGTTTTTGGTGTGTTGGAGAAGAAAGAGTCGAATGGGAGGGGAAGGGTCGATCGAGAAAGAGAAAGAAATTAGAAGGGAAAAGGGATTTATTGGAATAAAATAGGGTTAGGATATTTTTAATCTAATTACTTTATTTAATTGATGTTTACCATATTGTCCTCCCTTAAAATATAATTCATGCTTTTCATAATTTCTAGGATGGTAATTTCCTCTCTTCTCTTTATTAACTTGAACACTTTTATTCAATTGTTTCCTACTTTGGGTTATAAATCCCAATTTAATTAAATCATTCCATTGCAGAATAACCAATTAAATTTATAGCAATTTCTAGCCAAATAAATCAAGATGGCTGAAATTAAATTAATATCAGAGCCAAGAAATTCATTCCGGCATTTACCATCGGAATTAACTCATCAATGATTGGTTGCAACATATCCACAATATCGATACATATATTTCCATAATTCTTCCCAAATAATTCATCACCCAAAATTAAGAATTTGAATCCCAATATACTATTCAATTAACTAGACGATCGGAAATAGTGAGAAGACTATTTAATTCTCTTCTCAATAATTTATTTGTAATCGCAAGCGATTTAATTAATAATCGCGAGAGGAATTCTAATGTCTCACTTGAGATAATAGTAATTAATTAAATAGGATATCTTCTATTGAGATTTGTTCTTGTCAAAAAGGGTCGAATTTTCGCGGGCGTTACATCTCACCCGCCCTACAAAAATTTTCCTCCTCGAAAATTGAACGTTATTGTGGGAATAGTTCCGACTTGTACTTCTTTTTAGTTTTCTTCAAGTTTCTGAGCGGCTCCTTTATTTGGCGTTATCGCATCACGTTCGGTGTTGGTATTTCTTTAGTACGGTTTTTCACGAGTTTTCTATGAGGAATTGATTTAGGCTCTCCGTCATGGTATTACGTAGGCCTTGCGCTATTATTTGGCATCATCTATTGTATTTAGTATCATACGCAACTCGCGAGATTGAGGTTGATTAAATTCATTATGCTCCTCGTACATACGTGGGGACTAAGTTGACCGATGATATGGGCCATCCTCTTTGACTATCTCGGATAGTCCTCAAGGCCTCAGATCTTAACTTCTCAAGTGTAACTCTTCCGCGGAGTTCTATACACTACTAATGGTTAATGTACTTGGTTGAGTGTTGGTTCATAATTTCTATCGGCTCCGTGCCTCGTCCTTCTCCGGTGGATTACTGAGTCAATTCAGTTTATGTTCATCACCATTCTAGGGTCAGGTGTATTTCTTTACTCGGCTCTATTCTTGAGATGGTGGTCTACATTTCTTCCCTAGTTGCACTTTAGATGGTACTATACTTTCAATGGTCTGGTAAGTATTACCACAAGTTTTCTGATTAGCATTGGGTTTATTCCTGGTTTATCCTCATTCTAGCACTATGGCTCTTACGTATTATCTAGGACTAGCATCATCCATTCCATCGTGTTCATCCTATTGTGAACAAACAGTAGCCGTGATAGAATTTACCTTCCTTCATATTTCTTTTGTGCTTGGTTTGAATTTGGGGCTCACCTCGGAACTCTCGCCCCAAAATATCGTAACTCAACGTTCCGCATATGGGATTGTCTTAGCACTTGGACATGTGGGTCATGGTCCTCCGTGCTTCCGCTACGCCACTCTGATTCAGAGTTGGGACGCGTTGCGACACTCTTGTCAAAATCAGCAAGGTTCGACTTCTTACACATTAAGCTGCTTTCGTGCGCAGATCCATGTCAATTCGCTGGTTCTACAGACAATCTTTGCGCTAGCGAGCATTTACGCTTTTCATCATTTATTTATAGTTTCTCAAATGTTGGCATTCTCTCCTTATGACTTGGGAGATTCGTTTAGAGATTTCTGGTTATGTATTCTAATTGTCGCTTGGTATATCTCGATGAGAGTGGTCTATCTCATTGCATCAATGTGGCTTTTCTCTCGCTGATAATTTAGTCTGTTCCTTATGATCGGCATTTGCGAGTGAAAATCTTCTTCTGCATTTACTTAGGTAAGCTTGTTTGTCTTTCTTCATAATCTCTTTGTCACATTCGATGTAAGGGTAGCGAGTATTCATTTCTTCCTATAGAACTAGTAAGTTCAAGGGCTCTCCGGCATTGCTCATATTCGTTATTGTTCTTCCTCACGTTCTTTCGTGGTTTGACGTCGAGTCGTTTAGTATGTTTTTAAAATAATGTCTGTAGTTGTCAGTTTCATAATGTCCAGTTGTTCGAGTATCGTAATGTCAATATCATGTTTGACCTAAATTCTAAGTAGTCGATGATCCGAACGTGTCGTTCTCCTCGATGGTAGTATGGTATTCTTCATGTTGCCTTCACCTTGATTTTCGGAACTTGAGCGGTTCTGCGCATTTTGCATAAGTGACTAATACATTTTCAGATGTGGATTGACATACCTGCAGGCATTTGATATGATTCTCGAGATCTCCTTCCTTCTTGACTCCTAGTGCTGGCGTAGTATTCTTCCTTGGCAGTTGGCTTAGCTGTAGTGATTGACGAGTCAGATTCCTAAAGTGGTTCTAGCGCGCGTTCCTATTTGGTAGGGTGGTATATACTATCCTATTCCTATCGTATTCCGCCAACGATGCTGAGGTTACGCGTTTAGTTGTATTGCAATTTTCCTTTGTCCTAGATTGTGATGGCGAGGGGTTTTGTTCTTCTGGCGGTGATCGTAAGCGTCGTCCTTCCTGTAGGGATCTTGTCTTTGATAGTCTCTCGTACGATGGTGGCGGTTTGCTGCAGTACGCGTGGTATCCTTCGAAGTTGTCGGTTCTTTGATGAGGACATTTGATCGTCCTGTGGTGGATTCTAGTGTGATTGCTGGTCCGGCTTGCTGTCACGGTGTTGCATCTCGTTTGATCCTTCTTTCATTTTTCCCAACATGGCTGCTGATTGGCGATTGCTCTGGAACTCATATTCATATGCGACGTTGCTTTAATAGTGGATATCTTCTTTCTCATTCGATTCTGTATACTTCGTTCACTTAGACAATTTAGAGCGATCGTGTTTCTTATATTCATGCAATCGAAACTCTTTTGGTTCTCGACATCGAGGTCAATTCGCTTACTTGAGATTTGCTTTAATACGACTCATACATATGCGTACTAATCGAGCTAAATAATTCATGTTACTTTTCCTCGCATTAAAATTTAAAGTATTCCATCGTTCTATTTGAACACTATCTAATGATTAATTATCATCAATATATAATGGCTTGATATATCACGGTACACATGCACTTGTTCCCCAATAACTTCATATTTTAAATCTAATCGAGTTTACATTTCGACCTGCTTCCAACAATTCAAATTCCCATGGAATTCACCAATGATGTTTCATCATTTAAATTTGTATAATATGACTCTTGGTCAAAGAATCACATCGCGTCCTGAAGGCACACATCACCTTCTAATATTTATAATATTCGTATTTACTTCGATGCACTATCTTATTCATAGCGCCGAGTATTCATCGTAGGCGGATTACACTTGCTAACATCTCGTATGTCGTTACTATAGTATGTCGTCTCGTGTGGTTCCAAGGCTTCAAGTTTCCAATGTTATCATGATATACACGTTATTCAATTTGCGCTCATCAGTTGGAGCAGAAATTATAATATCTCGTCATTGAGCTGGTTTTCTTTGCCAATTATCATACTATACACTGATCGATCTAGTCGTGTCAGTATGATGCATCGAGTAAGTAGAGGGTTCACGATTTCTAGTCCTTGCATTCGCATGTCATGTCGATTGTTACGCCGCGCCTTGGTTAGAATACTTTCGTATTGACCGAATTAGATTGCATTGGTCGATATAGGCACTTTACAATTTCCTTCCTTGAGTCTCCATTCTATGTTGTTCGAATGTGGGACATCGATCGAATTAGTTATGTCAGATGATGTTCTCATACATCGATTAAAGTTCTTGCATTGATTGGAATTTCTTGTGTCGATCAAAATAAGGGTCACCCTAACTCGCTCCAGAAGCTGTGTTGATCGAGGTGGCCGGCATTGGTCGTAATGAAGTCACACCTTGAAAATGAATTTCACGTAGGTCGAAATAAGTGGCTTCGAGCGATGTCATCTACGTCGATCGATATTCCTTAGCGTCGACCCAAAATAGGGTGGCTGCTAATTGTTCTAATCTCTTCATCCCACATTGATCGACTTTCTCGGTGTCGATCGATATCCATGCATAGTACCTTCTCAATTTTAATCTGGTATCCTAATCCAGTATTTAGTCATAGTCAATAAGCTATGCTAGCTTAGTCCATTTCGGAGTTTAATTCGAGTAGCTCTACCCAAGTTTTTGAGATGGAAGAATGCGATGTTCCGGTATCGAGTTATGTAATGATAAACATATTTAGAATCTTGTAGATGTTTAAGGGGTTTTCGACATCACTTCCGACATTGGTTCTTTGGGTCGATTAGAAAGCTTTCCATTGGCGGTTGTTCTGAGATGGTAGTTGAGGTGCGTAGTTCCAGTTTTGATTCTTTATGTTGTATCTCGATTGAGTCAGAAATTTTCTCGTACTGAAGTTCGAAAATGTTGTATGCTTAGCTATCGTTCGTTGCCAATGTTTTGCAATTCTCGACTTGCCTATATTGTATTCTTCCTACTTCATGAAAGATCTCGTTTACTTGCGCATTCGGTGTAGATATGGTGCTGCACTCTCATGACTTTATTTGCCTTTCATTCGTATTTAGTGTAATTTACGGCATGCCGCATCGAGTGAATTTAGAGGATGCACAATTTCATTTTGAATTCTTTATTGTGTCGACCCATTTCTATTCATGTTGGTTGATTCATGGGTTCGTGTCGGTTAACAGCTTTCTCCCGTTGACTCAAATAGAGAGGTCGCAAATTACTCCCGGGATTTTCATCCGCATTGATCAGTATGCTTAATGTCGATTGATACCTACGCGTCAGTCAATTTATATTTTTCGTCGACCAAATTGTCATGTCATAAATTTGAGCTTGAGTTTTCGTTACGCATCGATCGATGCCTCATACATCAATCGACATAACTCGCATCGATCTACATCCTTTTCGTATTGTTTGAAACATAGAGCTCAACATTTGCCCCGAGTGTTGGTTTTGTGTCGGTTGACATCTTCTCGTGTAAATCGACACGCGCACGTCGATCGTTAACTTTTTCTGCACTGATCAAAATAGAGCGTAAGCATTTTAAGCTATTTCTATACTTAGCCAAATTTTCAACTCCGAATCTGAAACATGTATTTCCATTGACTTCAAAGCTTAATTACCACTGTTAGGAAAATACATAAGGAGTTTCGGTGATAAAACATTTAATTATTACTTAAGCACGGGGCTCAGACATGAAACGCAATCCATGGTTACAATGATTATGCTCGACGAAAAGGATGGTTAGCACTAGGTTAGGATTGCTAAGCTAATCCTACATCAAATGATGTTACTCTTCCCTTCCTCAAGGGTGGATTACTTTGTGCTATTGATCCCATGTCGTATACTTGTATATGTGTAGCCTCGCGTACTTGTTTGCATTTATACTGGGAAGAAAAATATATATGGATCACACCATCTTGAAAATATTTTACTTTAATTGCCATGATTCGATCACCTATCGCTTGCTCAAGACCTTGGGTGTCGAGTATTAAGTCCGTTAATTCATATTTAGAACAATTAGGCTTGCGTAGCTCCATTCCGGCCAAACCGCGGCCTGCTAGTGAACCGCGGCCTTCTGTCACCGCCTGCGGTGCTCGATCGCAGAATTTAACCTATTTTTCGACCCTCTGTCGCTGCCCGCGGTGCTCGACCGCGGCATGAACGCGGCAAATTGCCTTGTTTCAGCCTCTCTATCGCCGCACGTGGCAATGGGTGGCTACGGCTTGTCTTCCTCGTCTCAACACCTCCTGCACCTCGTTCTTCTTACTCCTTTCATCCCGACACGATTAGTTGGGAGATCATCGGGTATGGGAAGATGTTTCACTATGGCCCATGAAATTCTAAACACAAGAGACGAGTAAAATCACTACTCCGGTATAAGCAAAATCATCAACCAACATCCTAAAGTCATGATAATTCTATCAAAATATGATCTATGCGGAATCAAACATAATGCTCACACACATGGATATTTCGAATACGATACGTAATTAATGCCATAATGCTCGGACACGAATTAAAATGCCAATCAATATGCGATGTCCATAACAATCTTATCAAACATAATTCACTCAAGGTCAACACGAGGTAATCAAATCCGAAATACATAACAAGAACAAAATAGTTAAATTAAGGGTTCCAAGTCTTGTTTCCAATAGTCTCATCCCATGTTAAGGACGCGGTGCCGTAGTTGAATTGGCACTTTCAACTCCCGTGGAGCCTCTTGCTCGGTTCCTCGCCCTTATTGACATTTTGGTAACCCTTGGGGGTGGTCTCCCACGGATCCCTTCCGTAATGAAGGTGACTACATTCTCCTCGTAGCCTTGTGGTAACTTGGGACCTTCACCATATGGCCCCGGTGGTGGCATTCTGAATTGCGCATCTCGCAAGCCAATCTCATCCAACCAACCGTTAGCATCAGCCTCCACCAAGTTTTCTTCTACCTTAACCTTAGGTATTCACTTGCTCGATCCCACGCCCATGCTTGCCAATTCGTAGGTATGATTTCCATTAGCCTTAAGATGGCTTGGGCGTCATTGATCCCGTATTTTGTCGCACACATCCAATCACCATGGAACCAAGCTACCATGGTGAATACATCCGTCTCTACCTTGTATTCCGAGTGGAAGAACTCGTTTAGTGTGTGTTGTCTATACTCCTCTTCCTGAATTCTCCTGCTTAGAACATTCCTAAACATGGCTGCAATGGAAAGGTTTCTCTCGAGGTTAGTCCATCGCATAATATAACAAGTAAATAATATGATTATGCAAAATAAATAAGGTATGGGTGTTTCACCCGATGTAATGGTTTCCATTACAATTGTAATTATACATTATGGTTTTCCGTTCGACAAGTTCACAAAATTATTTTGTGTTATAGCCTATTTATTAATTTATAACCTATGGTTATCCAATATCTACCTATAATAATACTATTCTATCCGATATCTATCGCTACTCAAATAATCATCAATTCATCAACATTTTTTTTGCAATACAACCTATCATCAAATATAACATATATCCTCATGTATTTCACATATGCTCATAAATGTTCCCATTTGGGTTTCTCGTATCTCATCATGCATAGTACTCATCAAGTAATTCAATCAGTACATACATGCAATGCATATTATTACTTTTCCCTATTTTCATTTCATATCATACATTACGCTCGTTTATCTCATTGAGCTCGACTCATTATTTTCATGAATTCATTCAATTAATTTTGTCTCATCATGCTTCACAATTCATAACATATCTCATGCTTTTCGTAAATTCTCATCATATACTTATCAATATCCGGATATCATGCCTCGTGGGCTATCACAATCATCATGCTTTATCTCATACATTGCATTCCTCTTCTCATGCTTTCATACTTTCTCATGCTATGCATTATGCTTCATAATAATCATATGATTTATTGTATGCTCTCAATAAATTTTAAAAATTCAACATTTTCGAGAGCGTACCTTTGTAACAATGACGGTGTGGGGCGTTGTGGGGGATGTCGGACTTATCATAGTCAATATTCCAAGTATTCATAGAAGAAAGCTCAAGAAGCCAAATAGTTCAAATATAGCATTACCGGTAGCACAAATCAAACCTCAAATGCATTTACGGATTTTATTTCAAATAGACATGCTAGTATTTCAAATGAAAGAATCGGGATTCAAAAGGTATTCTAAATGATTACAAATGAATAGATGTTTTGAATTTTGACTCACTAAGATTTCAAATGAAGGATCCCATTTACAAAAGATTAAGCATGCTTTCAAATAATAGCATGATTTGGAAACTAGACTTGACATTAAAACAACACTTGCATCCCGGAATACCAAATAAGTTCGAATAGACAAGTGATAGCATGCTTGGCCAAAAAAGATAAGTTTCAATCGAGGTGTAATAATAAACGGGGTTCAATTTACGTGATGGATCAAGGAAGCACGTTAGTAAGCAAAAGAGTCAAGCGAATATGATTTACAAATAGATATGCTTACTTGAGGAATCAAACAAACAACAAATGATAATAAGGCATAATCAAGTATGATAGGAAAAGAGGAGACAATTCAGTAATTAAGAACAATTGAAGAAGGTTAAGTACAAAAGCTCAATCAATAGAAGATGAATTACAACAAAGAGATGCAATACAATTGTGCATGCTTGATCAATGAAGACCATTTACAACAAGGAGGATGTGGTACAATTATGCACACTTTGAATGAAAGAGGTATGCCAACAATCAAGAACAAATAAAGAGGAGGCACAAGTATGCATGCTTGTTTTTTTTGAAATTATTCCAAGTAGAGATCAATGGTCAAGGAAACTTGAAATAGCAATAGGCATGCTTGTTCATGAATGACAGGTATACAATCAAAAAATAAAGTGAGGGTCAAGACGAATGAGCATGCTTGGTTCAATAATTTATTCCAAGAAGAAGGCAAGTAACAATAAGCATGGAATATCAAGTAGATATGCAATCAAATTAGAAACCTCGAGTACGATGAGGTTCCGATACAGAGCCATTAAACCTACGCTCTGATACCATCTTCTGTCGCGCCCCCAAACCGGGCCTATCCGACAGTCCCACGTGCGGAGAGGAATTCTAATGTCTCACTTGAGATAATAGTAATTAATTAAATAGGATATCTCCTATTGAGATTTGTTCTTGTAAAAAAGGGTCGGATTTTCGTGGGCGTTACACCAGTGATCACCACCATGGACTCCTCGGTGAGCATCGAGACGAGGAAGAGCTTGATAAGCTAGTGGCGAGAATACCACTTTGCGAATTTTGGGTTGACAGCGGTGGTACAGGAGGCAGCGGCAAGCGTGCGAGCCGGAGGATGAACCGAGCCCTCAACATATGGCATAAAATTTTGCGTGATGAGTAACCGCTCGATCTGGGCATGCCAAAGAAAATAGTTGGAGGATGTAAGTTTTATGTTAACCATGTGTATGATGGTGGAGAATGGCAAGGTGGGAAGATTGGTGTTGTCACTGGGGCAGCCATGGAGGGCTGAGACAAAAGCAGTCGACGGTGGGAGGAAAAAAAAAATTAGGGTTTATTCCAAAGTTTGGCTGATACCATGTAGAGAAATAATTCTCTTTATTTCACTCAATGAATAATGATGTACAAGAAGATATATATAGAGAGGAAAACAAATCTATCTATCCTAATTTACAAGATATACATAATATTGGAAAACTTGATACACAAGATATTAATATATTATAGTATCTAATATATCTCAATAAATTTTGCCTTCTTCTACTACACCGGCACCTGCACCTACACCTGTTTATATCTATGCATGTGATGTAGCTATTATAATGTAGTTAACGAAACAGTACACATTGGTAGATGATTGAAGGTAAATTAGAGGGGATGATGTGTTGGTGTTGCATCTCCATCTCTTCTCTCTACAGATGGGCTGATAACAAAATGTTTTGTGGACTATATTTTTCTCCAATGGCAATATGAGATTAATTTTTTCCTTTATTTTCTTTATATATTAATTTAAACTCACACACATGTAGTCAAATAAACTCGATTCCATGATTTTTTTTTAATCATAAATAAGGTACTTTTACCACTTCAATCCGAACAAGGAACACAAGAATATATTTTCATTTTTCATGTTACTTTTCAGTCAAGATTGTTTGATTCCATTTAGTTATTCTAAAATCAGTTTATTTTCATCCAATCGAATTCATCAATTTATGTTACTAATATTTCCTACTCCAATTCGTTTTAAGTTATAGGTATTTTTCTCTTTTCTAGAAATTGGCCCAAATCTACTTCCTAGTTACAGCTCAGGCCATTTACTGAATAGCTAAGAGAAGAGCTATTGTCCCAACTTGAACCATGAGTGATTAAAGTATTATCTTGCCTGTGTTCAATTCGATAATGGATTTGAAATATAATAACAACATCTGAGTGGATTGGATTTTAAGTAATGCATTAATATTTTTCCAAAATAATAATAATAACATATTTTTTTTGGTCGAAAATAATTTGTCTGACTAATAAAGAAAGGACAAAAATTTATGGTGATCAGATCTTCATACTACCAATTTTTAATGACTCAATTCGATAATATAAAATGTATATTTTGTCAATTAAAGGTGGGATGTAGTCGAACCTAGTCGAGTCTAGCCGTATTGTGCTCAAGTTTAACTAATTTAGTATCGAGTCAAGCTTCTAGCTTTTTTATCGAATATTTTAAAGTTCACGAATTTTATCGAGCCTAAAAACTTTCTAAACTTAGAATATATTTAAAATACACACTATTAATTTGAAAGAAAAAATTACTTGTATTAAATCAATATCATATTTAAGCTGAAATTCAAGATTTTCTCATTGCCAGAAAAATTTGTCTTTATTGTTACATTTGCAAATTTAATTATATTATATTTCTTACTAAATTTAGCTAACGAGCTTGCTCATAAGTCGAATACTTTAATACTCAAGTTTGGTTTGTTTAATAAACGAGCTTCTCTAAATAAGTTCGAACAAAGTTTTTTTCGAGTCAAGATCCAAGTAATTAACGAACAATTCGGTTCATTCACAACTCTAATTAAAGGAGATTTTTGGTACAGGGTTGAATATGATCGTTTGAACCCATATACAAATACAAAAATAATACAATCCTTTTTTAATTGGTATGTGTTGGTCCCGAGATCAGAATTTTGATACACGCATCTGAAATTTTACAAGAATACTTGCACTTACATATTGGGTGTTACTCACCAGTTTGTGTCTCTGAAAACTTATCTTTAGCGAGATTGAAAATAAGTTCAGGTTCCAAATATATACTTTAACACTTTAGGGAGTTCTGAGTTTTAAATCCTTATGAAAAAAGTAAATATAGCCGCAAATGCACAAGGATTTACAGAGGTTCGAACACAAAAGCCCTACGTCCTCTCTTCATGTTGCGCCCCCAAACCAGGTCTATGCAACAGACCCACGTGCGAACAATGCACGCTAAGGATTTTAGTGGTTTAATAACAATTTTCGAACTTCATTTAAATAATAGCGGAAGCAATTTGAAGTTTATCAATAGAACATGGATTTAATTTGAAAGAATAATTTAAATCCAAATGATATAGAAAAGACCAAGTGTAGCAGAAGCATTATGAATGATAACCACGCGGGTCTTATGCCAAGTACGACTTGGAAGAATAATTTATAACCATGAACAAATGAATGGGTACTATGTATGAAGACATAGCCCCTTGTGCCTCAATACCGATTCACGATCGAATTATTAAGTTAACAAGAATCATGCCATATGAGTTCAAGATAGATAATGCCATAATAGGTTCAACATATAATCACATGTAAGCTTGTATACATTACGCTCTTTCAATTTAATCAATATGCTTGATAATTATGTACCAAGTATTATATGAGTTCCTCTATACTTCCTTGACCATTTACATGCTTACAATATCCTTGTGGCTTCTATATTTGTTTTAAGAGAGTATGTAATTATGAGACTCTCTAATATGATAAGATCCTATTTCTAAATGAAAATAATTGATTGATAATTATGTAAAACAATTTTGAAAACATTCTTTATTTCTTAAAATGTGGTAATGAAATTTAAGAAAATAATTGGATGCAATTCAGAAATACTTTATGACATTGAACCTAAAAGACTCCTATTTATGCATTCTAGATAATGTCATTTTCAAAATGATGCCAAATGAAATATTAAGGGAATTAAGACATGAAATTTTACATGAAGAAACTAGATAAATTTATGAGTATGCTTCAATTTGCGGTTTATGAAAATTAGTTTTTGTTTGGGAGATATGGGCTGGGGGAGATTGGGTTTCCTGAACATTTTTGCTACAGGTCTCAAAACAGGGTATAACTTTAAAAATTCATTTCAGACAAAATACACATGATAATGACATAATTATTTATATGTAGACTCTATAATGTGTCTAAGACCTATAAATAAATTTTGAGAATTTTCTAAAATTTAAAAATTCAGTTTTGAAAACCATTTTTAAAATGCGACACAGAATAACACACATTGTTGCAAAGTGCATATCTTTCGAACAACATAACATTTTGACATTAAACTAAATCCAACATCTTCCTAACACATTAAGGTATCATATGTTTAAATTGCAGGCCATTCGGGTTCCATTTTACCCGTCTGCCACAACCAAACTTCTCTTCTCATGTCACAGTTTACTAATTAACAGCATGCATTTTAGCTCATGTATTCAACTACCTCGTGGCTAGACACCATATATCAGCATGCATTCACATTTTCAGACACCAACATGTTCTCATAATGATCTTACAGCATATATTTCGAATTGGTTCAAGCATATAAACATTATATCATTCACAAGCAACATAATATCAAGCATTTGCTAGCAAGTAAGCATAATATAAACCCTAGTTCATCATATGGCTTCAAAATCGACAAGGGGTTTCTTGATCATACATGGAAGCTCTTAAATATGTAGAGGAGGTCCTAATGAGGGTAGATAAGAGTTACTTGAAGATTTTAATTTCAGATTTTGAGCCATCTTCCTCAAATTTTCGAAAATGAGCTTCTTGCTTCATTTTTGCTTTCTCATTCCTTCTAATCACTTGAAACCTTTTAGATCTCCTTCATGGCCCCATGGATCTACAACTTCCAGCCTAGGTCGTATCTTCAATGTGGGGATATGATAGGGCTTTTGGGTTTATTAGATAGAGGAAGGTGTGGGGGTGAGTTTGGTGTCAAAATCGAAGTGATTTGGCTAGGAATTGAGGTAGTTCTTGTGGTGGTTTTGGGGCTGCAACTCAAGGTCCATCAATGGAGGTTAGAGGGGATGAGAGGTTGAAGATGAAGTGTAATGAGAGTGAGAGGGAGATGGGTGATTGATATGTGGGTAAAATGACCTATATTTCGATGTGTGAGCGTGCATGTTTGTGTCCATTTTACTCTCATATCATATGTTTTTGTTGTTCTTTTGTTGTGTTTTCGTGTTTTTGTGTTTTGGATGGTGTAGGATATGTTTTGGGCATAAAACAACACTTTTGGATGAGTTTTGGATGAAAATTGCCCGGGCTAGGAGTCAAAGGGAAGCAGGATCGACCGAGCAAAGCAGAAAGGGTGCAGGGGGACTTCAGTGAGGTGGCTCGACTGGCTCGATCGACCAATGCACTTCAGAGAGGTGGCTCGGTCGAGCCACCCTTGGCTCGGCCGAGCTGGTGCGGTTTTGCCTTGGCGGTTCTTTTCTGGTTTTCAATCAATCCCGAGCTATCCGTGGTTGGCTCGGGCGATCCGAGGCTTTGTTTGCTCATTACAAAAGGGGGGAAATGGTTATTTTGATAACTTTGAATAACTTCTTCCTAAATTCTCTCTACAATTTCCATTTCCCTCCCTTCCAAAACCTCACCCAAGGTATCAAGGAGCTAATTCATCATCATATCATTGGTGAAGAATTGAAGATCCGAGGGGGTAGATTAAGACCAATCAAATCCAATTGGGTAGATTTCACTTTGTACTTATCAATTGTAATGGATTTATTTGATTTCTACTTTGTATTGTTACAATTGAGAGATATGTTGTTCTAATTCAATTTGGATGTTGATATGAACAAGGATGTATGAAGATTAAGTTTGATAATTGTTTGTTTACCTCCCTCTTTATGATTGAAGCATGCTAGAGCTTGTTCCTATTCATCTATATGTAGGTAATAGCTAGTCTAGGTGATATTTGACACAATCATTGCAGCCAACACGCGGATAGGCGTATCGTGAATAACATGTCTTTATATGTATCTCGATCCAATCCTTGTGCGAAGGAAGTGCATAGGTCCGTAATTTGTGAGCTTTTAGGAGTGAGTTAGGGGTCGATAATGTGACTGTTTGAGATTTCTAATTTCATCTACGGTCAATTTGCCGTGACAAGGGATTGACTATATTAGAGCGAATTGATCATCCATCTAGGGATTAAAATGTGTTTACATCAATGATTAACCTAATTGGATTACATCTACGTTTATTTCAACGTCCTATCTATCTCATTTGAGTATTTGTTTGTCTTGGATTACCAATGTGTGAAGAGAATTGGCTTTATCGATTGAGATTGAATGTTGATTTTTGGTGTAATTCATTGCTTGTTATATGTGGTTAACATAGGTTTAAATTGAATGCCTAGATTGATAGAAATTACTCAACGATTTTATTTTGCTTAGCTATTAGACTTTGCTATGGATTGATAATTAAACCTTGAGTGTGCAGTGAGGATGAGTTTTTATTGCGCATCAAGTTTTTGGCGCCGTTGTCGGGGTCTTCATTTAGTAAGTTGCTAGATATTGGGGGAAAAGTGAAGCTTGTAGGCTAGGTGTTTGTGTTTTTGTTTGTGTGAATAATTTGTTGTTTGCTTTTGTATTTGTTGGTACTTTGAGTTGTATTCTTGTAGGTGTAAAATGGAGAATCATCGTGGAATTAACATGGAGAGATTGTATAATTTGCAAAGACAAATGGAGGAAATGAAGGCCGAAGTGATAGAGAGACAAAGGCCACGAAGGAAGATCCGAAGTGTGTATGAGAACATGTGGGAAGGTGATTGCCAATGGTCGGACAATGCAAGAGAATACCGTGCAAAGAAATCTGTAAAAGAGACTAGTGAAGATGATTGGTTGAAAAGCCAATTGGATTTAATGCAAGAACAACTTAGGTTGTTAAGGTGTTCAAATAGGAAAAGTGAGGATGTTAACGAAAGAGAATGTGAGGTGCATGAGGAGATATTTGAGGACACTCCGAAGCGCGAATCGATCATTACCAAAACAAGGAGTGAAACAATGTAAGAGGAGGAACCTTGGCATGTAGTACTCAAAGAAGAGAAGATAGTGGTGTTGCAAGGAGAAGAATCAAAGAAAGAAGGTAAAGAATTATCTCAAGAAGAGGAAGAGGATGAAGGCACCGAGGAGGAGTTGCAAGTCATTGAAAGTAAGAAGAATGGTGCTCTTGAGATACCTTCACTTGAGGAATTGCAAAAAGTCCCGACCTTGGAAGAGAAAGATGAGGAAGAGCCAAATGATAAGGAAATTATGTCGGGAGGTTCAAGTGGTGATATGGTGCTTATATTTCCTTCATTAGTGATAGACAAGAGGGAAAATGAGGTGATCCTAGGAGTGATAGTCGATGAATCATATGATTTGATCGGCAATGGATATGATAAGAAGTTGATGATTAATCCAAATGAGGGACAAGTCGAGACTTATATAATCTGGATACATTTGGATGAGGACTCGGAGATCAAATCAAAGAAGTAATCACCACCTTTCATAGTCGAGTTTGTCAAGACATGCAACCCTTCTTGGAAGGATGAGAGGGGTGCAAGGAAGATCTCTCTTGACAAATTGCCTCAAAGCAAATGCCGAACAAGGGAGAAAGGTATCTTGAAAATACACCAGATTTTTTACAATGGGTGATGTGGTAAGGTCGTCTAGCTACCGACGTTAAGGAAGCGCTTGTTGGGAGGCAACCCAACCAATTCTCTTTCTTTTGCTTAATTGCTTTTAGTTGTTGTGATTTTGAATAAATGTTTAGTTTGTTGGTCTTGTGTTTGTAGGGAGGAACTACAAGATCAAGAGGAGTGACGATGCAGCGTCCACCATTTTTGCAAACTTAGTCTCACTTGACTAAGTTTGGGGGGATATGCCGGTAGTTGGTGCTTTAGTTTATTCCTCTCCTCTCTTCCTCTATCCTAGTTTGCTTTAGTTTAGTATAGTTGTTGGATATTGTCCCTTTATTGGATTTGATTCGATTTGGTTGTACCTATATTGATATTCTACCTTGGATGAATGTATTGGATTATGCTCATCTTGATGATATGTATGGATATTTTCATGGGTTTGAGTTTGTTGAATGGATTTGTTTTTTGAACATTGGTTTTGATTGTATGTTTGGTGGAGCTAGTGGAAAAGGATTTATGTGTATGGATTTTGGATAGTGTAATGATGGTGGAAATAGGTTTTGGAAGTGAATATGGTTAAGGATTGTTTGATTGTGATTGTGGATGGAATTATTAATGAGTTGGCATGATTGAATATTTCCTATTATGCATGGTTTGTGGTTTGGATTATTGGTTTGGTTTGTATGGTTGAGCTAGTGGATAATGTCTTATCATTGTTGATATTTGGTTTGTGGAAAGTATGGTGGATATGAGAGCTTTATTGGCTTGTTTTATGCTCAATAGTTTGGTGGTGTTGTTGTTGATGTGAGTAGGTACCAATAAGGTCTTGGAGAAACGGTTTGATCAAGGCCACCGATGGGTAACGCATTCTATCATTTCTCTTGCCAATTAGTTGCATTGCATTTAGATTGTTGTATGCATGTAGATTGTTTTTAGGTTGTTGTGTGCTTGTGTGTGTGTGATGAACCCAAACTAGACTTGAGGTTTGAATCATGATTTACTTGGAGAAGTTGGATGCTTATCTCAACCAATGATAGGACGGAATCTAGTTGTCGAAGCATGTCTTAAGTTTAACTTTTGAATTGCCAAGTTTTGTGTGTGGTTAATACATAGAACTAGACAAAAAGCTGTGAGGTTTGAGCCATGATATTGTCATATCTATATTGTTTGTGAGTGGCAAGATTGAGAATACGAGATCTAGAACTTGCATCCGTTCTCTATCTATTCGCATGAGTGTGTAACTAGAAAATGATCTTAGGCCATCGATCCTTAGTCCTACCTTTCACACCAGGAGTATAAGGTGGTTGTTATCATTAATTTTCCTTTCGTATCTTTGATCCCCGTGATTGAGCTTTATTGGTGAATCCCCGTGATATGAGAGTTTGGTTGGGAATTGATTGGATTTGTATTGAAGGGAAATTTTGAGGCATGAAAGATATGAAATAAAGGATTGGTTTGAATCCTAGAAAATGTGGCACCAACAAAATTTTTGGTGCAAGTGTTTGAAAAAGAAAAAAAAGGCACCAACAAAATAAATGAATGATGGTGCAATTGAAAAATAATGAAAAAGAAGATGAAAAAGAAAAGAAAAAAAAGGTGTTGTGAAATTAATAAGCCTCGGGGCTTGAAGAGAACAAGTTTGGGGTTTTTGCGAAATTGAGAAGTTTAGTCGCTTTGGCCCAAAACCACCAACCTTTTAGTTAGCCACGTTACAACCTACGAAAAGACCTTTTTGATTCTAGAAACTAACTCGATGTAGTATAGTGATGAGAATGGATGCAAGCTTATGGAAATCAAGCTCGATCTCTTGTGATTGAGTGAATCTCATCGTCCTTATACACGTGAGGGAGTGCTTTCTTTTCTTATATCCATTTTTATGAGTGGTTCATGTCCTTAGCATTAACCTTGTCACAAAATTAGGTGATAATATCATTTTACTTGAACAAGCTAAGATAATCTTGATGAGCTATGAGGTATTGCACCAGGTAGATTAACGGCTTTACTTTGTTTTGATTGAGGACAATCAAAAGTTCAAGTTTGGGGGATTATGATATGTGCGTAAAATGTCCTATATTTTGATGTGTGAGCGTGCACGTTTGTGTACATTTTACTCTCATATCATATGTTTTTGTTGTTCTTGTGTTGTGTTTTCATGTTTTTGTGTTTTAGATGGTGTAGGATATGTTTTTGGCATAAAACAATACTTTTGGATGAGTTTTTTATGAAAATTGCCCGAGCTAGGAGTCAAAGGGAAGCAGGATCGACCGAGTGGAGCAGAAAGGGTGCAGGGGGACTTGAGTGAGGTGGCTCGGTCGAGCCACCTATGGCTCGTTCGACCAATGCACTTCAGAGAGGTGGCTCGGTCGAGCCACCCTTAGCTTGGCCGAGCTAGACGATTTTGCCTTGGTGGTTCTTTTCTGGATTTTAATCGATTTCGGGCAATCTGTGGTTGGCTCGGGCGATCCAAGTCCCTGTTTGCTCATTATAAAAGGGGGAAAATGATTATTTTGATAATTTTTCATAACTTCTTCCTGAATTCTCTCTATGATTTCCATTTCCATCCCTTCCAAAAGCTCACCCAAAATATCAAGGAGCTAGTTCATCATCCTTGGAGAAGAATTGAAGATCCAATGGGGTAGATCAAGACCAATCAAATCCAATTGGTGAATATTTCACTTTCTACTTATCAATTGTAATGGATTTATTTGATTTCAACTATATATTGTTACAATTGAGAGGTATATTCTTCTAATTCAATTTGGATGTTGATTTGAACAAGGATGTATGAAGATTAGGTTTGATAATTGTTTATTTATCTCCCTCTTTGTGATTAAAGCATGCTAGAGCTTGTTCATATTCATCTAGATGTAGGTAATAGCCAGTCTAGGTGATATTTGACACAATCATTGTAGCCAACACGCGGATAGGCGTGTCAAGAATAGCATGTCTTTATATGTATCTCGATCCAATCCCTGTGCGGAGGAAGTGCATAGGTCCATAATTTGTGAGCTTTTAGGAGTGAGTTAGGGGTCGATAATGTGACTGTTTGAGATTTCTAATTTCATCTACGGTCAATTCGCCGTGACAAGGGATTGACTATATTAGAGCAAATTGATCATCTATCTAGGGATTAAAATGTGTTTACATCAATGATTAACCTAATTGGATTACATCTACATTTATTTCAACATCCTATCTACCTCATTTGAGTATTTGTTTGTCTTGGTTTACCAAAGTGTGAAGAGAATTGGTTTGATTGATTGAGATTGAATGTTGATTTTTGGTTTAATTCATTGCTTGTTATATGTGGTTAGCATATTTTTAAATTGAATGCCTATATTTATAGAAATAACTCAACGATTTTATTTTGCCTAGCTATTAGACTTTGCTATAGTATCCCGGTAATCTAGCAGGTGAAGGGAAGAAGGACCTGGATTGATAATTAAACCTTGAGTGTGCAGTGAGAATTTGTATGAGTTTTTATTGCGCATCAGTGATCGGTCAAGAAGGGGAGAGAGTGAGGTTGAGTGTGGAGATGTATTTTCATGCACAATTCCCATCTAACGAATGATTATGTCTAATTCATTATTCACTATTTTGACCTTCAATAATTTAAGAGGCAAGACACAATTGTTCTTCTAGAATACCCATGTTGGTAAATACTCCATTCCCTCATATATTTGATTTCTAGAAATTAATAAAATACATGTACAATTTCTCCATCATATAATATAAGGTTGGAATTTATAAAATTCACCTATATTAAATTAATAGGGACCAAAAATTAATAGGGAAACTTAGTGAAATGATTTCCGGAATATTTCATCAGAATCAACCTCGAGTTTATTCACATATATAGACTAATGTGCCTTTAATTAATTTAAGGCACGAGGGCCGAAAATTACATACAATAATTTAGGAATTTTAATTCCAAATTTTTTCTTGGAATTAATTTCCGAACAATATTCGTATAAATTAAAATATACGATTGGACCTTAAATAAATCCTCATGGGATTTAATTAATATTTCTAGAGTAGAATGAGCCTAAATTAATATTATTCCAAGTTAGCCCAAAAGTGTAGAATTAATCAATTGGGTCCACTAGCCGAACACTCTTCTTGAATTAATACATGGACTCAAATTGATTTATGTAGCCCATATAATAATAATAAAATAACATGAGGGCCAAAATTAACTATAGGTGATCGATTAATTTATTCGGAGCTTTTATCATCGTCGCGCGTATTTAAATAATTATTTAGCGTAGAAAATATGGCGCGAAAAATGCTGGGTGTTACACTTCAAAACTTAAGTTTGGAAAATACTGAGCTTTAGAATACTAGGGTTATCATAATTTATCTCAAGATGATGAATGTTAGCGTTTACCAATCCACTTGCTCACTCGCCCATGTCGTTGCTTCCTCCACTTCGCAGATTTAGAGTGTGGCCAACCACACAGCAACCTCCTCTGGGCATTGGGAACTTTAAGGTTCTTCTCGACTCTGTGTAAGAATCACATCTTGGGGAAAAGTTTTGAATGTTGTGTTCTTACTAGGAGAGTAAGAACACCAAAGAAAATAACTTATGCTTAGATTGCAACATGTCTCGTGTCCAAGACGACACATGGTAAGCTAAGAATTAGCCTCGCAATTTGAAGATTTCAAGAGTGTTTCATTAAGTTATTTCGACTCTGTGTAAGATAAATTCCAGTATCCTATTTGTTGGGGACACTTTGTCTATTTATAGACGTAGTGTGTGAAAGGTTTGAATTTTTAGCTGTTTAGAGATATTTTGGATGAAGTCCAATCGGGGCCTCTCTTCTGCGAAAGACAGTTTTCTTTTGCAAAAAGTCTGCACCTGCACCTACTTTTCTAACACAGGATGTCGACATCTTACGTTATATCAAAATGACTCTTCTAGTCAGTACAAGGAATCAAAACTGGTCCAACACTAGGTTCTTCAGACTTTAAGTAATCTCCATTCTTACTTTAAGAGGATTCCTTCTGACATGTTCTCTTTTTCTCCGTGTGCGAGCGTGATAGGTTTGAGTAAACTAGTTAGTGACATCAACAAGTTTTCTTAATGAGAGTTCTTCAAACTGATACTTAGGACGATGGCTAGGTTCTTCTATCACCTAGCGAAACACAAATTGGAGGTAATCAACAAGAAGAGAACAACCGCACCTTTGAATAGAATAAATAGGGATGTGTCAGCCTTGCTACAAATGAAACCTATGCGAAGTAAGTAGTCAATGAGGTGCTGAAACCAAGCACGAGAGGCTTGCTTCAGGCCGTATAATGCCTTGGATAGTTTGCAAACAAAATTTAGAAATTGGTTATCAATATAGCTGGGAGGTTGCTCCATGTAGATGGACGTTGATAGGTGCCCATTTAAGAAGGCATTTTATATGTCGAGTTGATGGAGCGACCATGCATTATGGACTGCGAGTGTGAGAATAACTCAAACGGTTGTCACCTTGACAACCAGACTGAATGTGTGGGTGAAATCAAGACCTGGAAGCTGCAAGAAACCTTGAGGAACCCAGCCGTGCTTTGTGACGATCAATGGAGCCTTCTGCAAAAAAATTTGTCCGAAAGAACCATTTTGATCCAATTATATTAACATCGACATGGCAAGGGACAAGAGTCCATATGTTGTTCTTGCGAAGAGCATCCATCTCCTCATTCATTGCGGCCAACAAATGAGCGTGCTTAGCTGTAGATTTAAAACCATGAGGCTCCGAGCTAGACAATAGAGCATAATGAAGAGTAGTGTTAGCAAAATAAGCAATATATCGTGGTCTAAAGATACCAACTTTGGCTCGAGTTATCATAGGACGTGTAGGCTGAGTAGCTGGCATGGGAGGGTTGGGATTGGGGTCTGGTGGTGGTCCAACTTGGGAAGGTGTGTCGGGCATGGAACAAAGACGACATGGGGGAGATAAGTTTTTGGGCAGCAAAGGGAGTGATTCGGCAGTAATGGTACGAACGACTACGTGAGAGTGGACGACATGTGGTTCGATGAAAGAAGCTATATCTAACTTAGTTACAGGAGAATTATAGGAATATGACATGAAGGGAAAATATTTTTCATCAAAACGTGCATGCCAGGTGATATAGATGCGAGAGGATGCAAGATCGAGACACTTGAATCCCTTATACATCGAGGAGTAACCAATGAAGATGCAAGGAATACTACGAGGGGAGAACTTATTAGATGCATAATCAAGTAAATAAGGGTATGTACGATAGCCAAATGGATGAAAATTGGAATAAGAAGGAGGTGTACTATAGAGAAGTTCGAAGGAAGATGCATTGTTCAAGAGAGCTAAGGCTAGGCGATTAATGGTATAAGCGGCGGAAGTGAAAGCATAGACCCAGAAACATAAAGGTAAGTTTGTGTGAAAAAGAGTTGTAAGGCCGATTTCAGTGATATGTCTATACTTCCTTTCAGCTCTTCCGTTTTGGGCACGAGTTCAGGGGTAGTTAAAAGGATGTCGAATGCCCTTTGCCAAAAAGAAATCATGAACATTACGGTTAGTGAATTCAGTCACGCCATCAGAAAAATAAAATGTATTATTGAGTGTATTTATAGAGGTGTACAAAGGTATGAAAAAATATAAAAAAATATACATGAGTAAACTAAATTATTTTTATCATATTAATTGCATCAAATTATTATTTGATTCTTGTTGTTTTTCATTATTTTAAATTCTTTATAAGAATTATTTTATGATGTTTATTAGATTAAGTTCTTACCGCATCCTTATCATTTCAACGGATTGAACATTTTTCATATTAATGTTGTTGTCGATCGTATGGATTGGATGCGTATATGCCTTCCCTTAACATACCAGATAGTATTGAGGCTTAAAAATTTAATCTTTTAACAAATCGACACTATAAAGATTCAATTTATTTCGTCCCACCACTACAAAGATTCAATTCAACACCATTTTGTAAATTGCACATCTTTGATTATATTATGATAATTAATAGTATATCTCATTTAGTTGACAAACATAGACGTATAATCAAATCATGTCATTTTTTAGACAAAATTTTTCCAATGAATTGTGTTTTTCTAGTAAAAGTCCTGACTAAGATTGTAGTCCAAATATATAGCATCGTTTAATTTTACACGATTTAACAGTGACGCCTAGTACAAATCAAATTTTTAGTAATCTTTTTATATATATATATATATATATATATATATATATATTACAAAAAAACCTACACTATAAATAGAAATATTTAATTACATTAAATAGTTATTAATTGAACTAATTAGTTAAGTAATCGTAAACTCCAAACATTCTATAATTGTATATTGGATATTTAAAGAAAGGAACATGTAATTATAATTCAAATAAAAAGTACGTTGATTTGGTAATAATATAGATTAAATTCATAAATTTTATGACATTAAATAATCAAATTAATCAAAACAACATACTCCCTCCGTCCCACCTCAATTGTCCCACTTTCCTTTTTCGTCCGTCCCACCTCAATTGTTCCATTACTTATAAAGGTAATTTTTTCACACTCAACAATAAAATATTAATTCCACTCAACTTATTTTACACTCACACTTCTTGGTTATTGTGCCCAAAGCTACTGGGACAATTCAGCCGGGACGGAGCGAGTACATAATTATATTTGATTTCTTGATTGAATGCATCATTCTTTATTAATTGTGAAAATAATACATAAAAATGATAATATATATGTTGGTCCCAAAATCAGAGTATGAATGTATGCAGCGAAAGTTCTAAATAGTCTTGCACTTGTCTGAAAACTGGCTAGTCAGTTTTTAGTATAGGGAAAACTCAGTTTTAAGCTCGGTAAGTTTTAAGTAAGTTTCAGATATGCTCTTCAACACTTGGCCAAGTATTGAAAGTTCCAAATAAGCAAGTAAATTTAAAGTACAAAATAAAACTTAATAAAGCAGTAAATTATGCAGGATATTATATTGGTTCGAAATCAAAGTCCTATGTCCACTCTTCGGAAATCAATTCGGAAATCCACTAAGTTACAAAGTACAAGTTTTCTCAAAATCTATGGTTAGCCCGTTGGAAACCTCCGTCCTTCGGTCTGCTAACATCACTCGCCCATAAACTCCTTGTTCTCTTCTTCTTCTTCAGCTTGACGTGAGGACACAACTGGCAACCTTTAATCTGTATGATGGATATTTTATGTTCTTCCTAGAACTTCAGGTTAATTGGCAATGCTTGTGATAATCAGAATCCCAGAGTAGGAAACTGATTGCTGTGATTATTACTAGAAAAGTAATAATCACCAAGTATAGTAGCTTAAGCTTGAGAGCTTTAGCCTCGTGCACTTAGACAATGGCACAGAAGGTATAACTTAAGTTGAAAAACTTAAGTCTCGTGTTCAGCTAACACGGAGTTTCAGTAAAAAGTTTTACAGAGTTTTGACTTAATTTTTGAAGTCCTTTGAAGTGTTTGACTATTTATAGTCTGTTGGGTTGACAATTCAAATTTCTGCCATTAGACTCAATGATTCGTCCGTTAGAGACAAGGATTGGGTCGTCCAATCATAGTCATTCTTCTGCTCTGCTCTATCGTCTGCTTTTCAATTTTGGTAGTGTACTTTCTACCTACTTTTATCAGACTAAGTTTCAATTCGAGAAATCTAAGTTCTAGTTCCTCGTACTGACTTTTTTATTGATACTTTAATTAAGATATCTTGATTCTAACTTCATATTCCTTGTGACTCCCTGCTTTTCACGTGCTCTTGAAATCTGAAACGGAAATCTGACATTCTTCAAAGTCAGTTTTAAGTTTCCTCTTCTCTTCGGGAAAACTCAGTTTCCAGAAACTGAGTACTTTTCTGGACATCCTAAATTTTAAGCATGAAATTTAGTCTTTACCACTTCAAGTTTCTCAGAGTCGTTTCATTAAGTTCTGAAACTTTATTCTTGAATATTTTGAGCTTTGGTATTCCTGAATTCCATAATCAGAAACCAAGTTTCTAACTGCTTGATCTTCAACTTTGGTTTTTAGTCTATTACAACTCAATAAATCATATTCAAGGATTACATAATATCTTAAAACTAAAGTCAGTTTTGACATACCAAAACATCAAGTAAGGGATAATATTTTTGTAACGATATACATTCAAGTATAAATAAAATAGAATAATATTTTCGTAATTATTATTTTTTTTATTATCAACTCATAAATATGAAAAATTGACATGATTTATTTATAGTTAAAACAATAATAATTGCAAAGTCTTATATTATTTTATTTGTCAAATAAAACATAAAAATTATGAATTAAAGTTAAATATTTAAAAAAAATCTAAAAAGCATATCAAATCTATTAAGATATACAACAAGTGTATCTCAATATCTTTGAAAAAGAGAAGACTCTTAATTTACGAAAATTAAATTTTAATTTTCGAAAATCAATGAATAAAATTCAAAATTTAAATAAACTAAATACTAAAATACGAAAACTGAATTAATTCAAAATTAAAACTCAATAATTAATCTTCAGATGATCTACAATTCATCTTTTTCTTTCACCCCACCGGGATATTTATTAGACCCACCAAAACACAAAAAGTTAAGGAAAGATTTATCTGACAAAAATCTTAACAATTCCATTATCAGAAATCCAGTTTATGACTGCTCGATCTTCAGCTTTGTTTTATAGTCTATTACATCCTAATAAATCCTATATAAGGATAACATTTAGAAACACTCTTAAAGTTAAAGTCAATTTTGACACACCAAAACTTCAAGGGATAAACTGAAACTTAGTTTCTAACAATATACATTCGAGTATAAATAAATTAGATTAATCTTCTTGTAATTATTATTATTTTTATTGTGAAGTCATAAATATCAAATATTGACATGATTTCTTAATAATTAAAATAATAATTATTGTAAAGTCTTATATTATTTTATTTGTCAAATAAAATATTAAAATTAAGAACTAAAATCAAATATCTAAAAAAAATTATTTAGATCCTAATAAGTATAATCTTTGCGTATTGTGCGAGTGTTATACTAGTATTGAACTTAGATCCTAAAAAAATGGTCATTATTTAGAAAAAAAGAGACATTGATTTTCTTTTTATTAAACTTGACAAGGGTGTGAAATCAAATGTTGGAACTCCGAATACAAATAATTTCAGTTTTAATGACATTATGAGAATGAAAATATCATTGATAGTAGAAAAAGAGTTGGAATAGAGATTGAACTATAAGATTTTAATGGTCGAGGGTGAATTTGTTTAGATTTCGGATCCCCGAGAACTATAAGTAGAAATACACAGGAAATGGCATGACAAAGATGTATGATAAAAGTAAACAATTCTCTGATAATAACTACAAAGAATAGAAACGAAATGAAACTACAAAAGTATTTGGAATTTCCTCGTCTGATTTCTAATAAACAAATGTCTAGCTTTTTCTCTCTATTCTTGTTGACGTACCCCCTTTCATTTGATGTTTTGGAGAGGTATTTATAAGGGGCGACCAACAGTAGGATTTCCGTGCCGCTCTCAACTATCTGGAGTTGAACCCGTGAATTGCAGGGCAGTTCGTCAACGTGGTGGCTTCGGTGGTTCCGATATTCTCGCGAAGTAGCCGTTGATGCGCCCGTTGGCCTTCGACCATTGAGTGGTTGAGGTTGTGGCTTATGATCACCATATCGAACTCCTTTTCAGCTAGTTGAGGCGCCAACGACCTTAATCAAACTGCTCTTAATGATCATCGAACTGTTTTCCGCTACTGCAGGTCACAGTTCAAATTGGGTCTTTCATCCCTATGGGGCCTAGAACATTATTGATCCTCCGTTGGGCTTTGGTCCGGTGCATTTGCTGGGTCGGATCTGGGTCGGATCCCCAATAATAGCCCCTTTGACTTGGCTGGCCAGGCCGGTTGTGACCTGTCAAGTCAAAAATAGTGATTCAAACTTATATTTGCTTGATTCATTTCCCAGGTTTTGGCCCTTCGGACTACCTCATGGGTGGTCCGGCTTAATTTTTGGTGTTCGTGGACACCTCTCGGCTCGGAGGACCAATTCCTCTATGGGGTTCCTCACCCGTGCAGCCCCGGGAAGTTGCTGCGGGTGCCGATCACCGCGGGCCCGAATTCACGGCGTTAGTATGGCCAGTTCGGGTTCTGCCTTGTTTCTATTTTTGGCCACCTGGTGAGCCCCAGCGAACTCAGTGGGTTCGAGATTAGGGTCTTATTATGAGGCCTAGGGCGCGTAGCCCCTGGCGATTAGTACGGGATCTTTGAGCCTCTGTGTTTATCTTTCCGAACTCTTAGTTGGCGGACTGCTTTTGCACAGCGGTTGTTTGAATTTTTGGCGGCAAAGATTGATGGCAGTTTTGTAATAACCGTGGGAGGTTTGGGTGGTTTCAAGGCACTTGAAGGGGCATTTGGTTATAACTGCCTATCAACGCGCCATTTGTATCACTTCTCCCAATACTTTTCTCTCTCTCTCTCTCTTTTTCTCTCATGATTTTCGATGAACGACTGTTGCGTCTCCTGGAATTGTTCTATATTTCCGGTGACTGCTTGTTTTTTAGAGTTTAGTTGCACGTCCCACGCACCAGGTAGTACCCTTCTCTATCTTCTTCATCTTCTTTTTGTGTTACTTTCGCGTTTTGTGACTCGAGGGTCTTCTAGGGTTTTTGGCTGATTTAGGGAACGATGGGCTGATCAGGGCTCTTTCTCTCCCGTTTTTATGCTTAGGTTAACCCCCTCTTTTTCTCCAATGTCTTCTTTGTTGTGCAAGCGATGAGTTTGTCCGATTTCGATTCCCAGAATCGTCAGGGTTCCGAATCTGGGGGCACGCATTCGACGACGCCTTTTACTCCTTCTCTGCCTAGGTGTCGGATTCCGATTCGGATTCCGCAAACCACAGAGTGTTGTTTGAGGTGTTCCAGGGGGTGGAGTGGACGTTAACTGGTGGTGAGGCCGGTGGATCGGGTCGGACCGCTGAAGATGCAGCCATGGGTCCTGAAGGTGCACTTGCAGAGCCCGAGTTGGCTGGAGACTATGTGCTTCCGTCGAACTGGCGGACCCACAGGGTCTTGGGTGCCGTGTCGACGGTGACCCGTGGTACTATGTCGGCCTTGGCGGAGGTTATTCCCATCAGGGTGGTGAGTTATCATGTCCCGAGGGCGGAGAACCATTGATTTGACCCCCTGCAGGTTTTGTGGCCTTTTACACTGCAGCGATGGACAATGGTGTAGGGCTTGCTGCCCACGCTTTCTTTTTGGAGGTTCTGGCCTCCTTCAACCTTTCTACATTCCGACTTGCACTGAACTGCGGGTGGCACCTGGTTGGTGTTCTTCTGGTATGGATGGATCTGGGTTTATGGCTTCCGACGGTTCGAGAGTGGCACTATATGTACTGCTTCAACCAGTGCGCAGATATGCACTACTACTACTTCACCCGGTGGTCTACGGGGAGATCGAACCTCATCAAGAAACCTCTGTCGAACTCGCCCGGATGTTAGACTACCTATTTTATCTTAAGCTGAATGAGGAGAGACCCGAGTTCCTAAGGCATGGCGGAGTGCCGATTCGTGGGTTACAGATCCTTTATTATCGTGGTAGTTTTTGGTCCTCTTCGATCTTACTAACTATTTTCTTGCTTTGTTTCTGCAATTCATCCACGAACCAAGCTTACACCTGAGGAGCAGGCTCCTGTGGATAGAGCCTATGACATTTCAATCGAGGATAGGGAGTGGCTGACAGTCCAGATCGGCCGATTTGTTACCGCGACTACTCTACTCAGCCGACAGGGACTTCTCACCGAGTTGCCTGAAGAAATGACACATCGACACCCTCAAGTTCCTCCGGAGCAAGTGGCTAAGGCCCTCCGTGAGAAGAAGAGGGCGCGAGGCGAGGAGGAAGCCTGTCGCCGTTTTGCGAATTGTCTGAAGCGCCCGAACACGGAGTCCGAACATCCGGCTCCGCCTCCGCCTCCCCCGTTCCCTCTGCCCCCTTTCAGAGCTCCTCAGGAGACGAGGGTCAAAACTTCTCGCCCGTCGACCCGTCAAGATGCCTTGCAGCGGGTCGACTACTGGGGGAAGAACAAGGAGAAGGAGCCCGAGCAGCTCGAGCGTCGCAGACGCCATCGGTCTAGGGAGCGCAGGATGCGCCATGAGGAATCCAGCAGGGCCGTCGTTACTACCGTGGCACCCCCTGACTCGCTGGTGGACCCATTCTTAGTTCGCGCGCGCCATCTTTTGTGGAATCCGTCTTCCGTTGATCAGGCGGGTAACGCTCGCGCGCGTTTGGAATGCTATGGACTTCACCAGCTGCAGGTATGGTCTCCAATTTAAATTCTCTCGCCTACTGTTGTTCCTGATCAGGCTCAGGTGGAGCTCGATGGTATTCATCGAGAGCTCACCATTTTTGTCGAGAAATACACCGAGGAGATCTACCAACTTCGAAAGGAGTCTGACTCCTCGAAGAAGTATGTAGATTCTCTGAATGAGAAGATGGATGCGGCGGAGGAGAGGGCTGTCGCGACGGAGGTGAAGCTCGGCGCTGCTCGAAACGAAGTCGAGGCGACTCAGGCAGAGCTCGATGATCTGAGGAAGAAGCTCGGGGAGGCTCAAGCGGACTCTGCCAAGCTGCAAGCAGATCTAAAAACAAGGAACGATCAGCTCATTTCTCTTGACTCTTGGCTCAAAACTCAGCGTGAGAGTTATACAACCGAGGTCCAGAAGTATGAGGAGAAAATCGCCCTGTTGCAGACAGGCGAGGGTTTGGACTTCGGGGCGCTTATCACTTCTCCGCACTTCGCTGAAACATACGAGGTACGCTTTGAGCTTTATCTTCTTGCTTTATCTTCGTTTGCTCCTGTCTGACCTCCTAGTAGACTCTCGCCGAGTAGGTTGAGAGTGAGGTCCATGAAAAGATTGCCAGGAAGTTCCCGGACCTCGACCTCAGCGTCTTGGATGAGCCCGAGCCCGAGGAGGGGCTGGAGCGAGATCAGGAGCAGGAGTCCGAGCAGCAGAATGCAGAGCAAGATTAGAGGCAGCTCGAAGACTCCTCTTGGGAGGTTGATGGTGGACAGAGGCAAGATAGTCCAAGGCCTGGTTTGACCCCGACTCCAACCGAAGGCCCCAGACCGACCCCGGACGAGTCCGCCGCCGCCTAGCCGCATCTTTGTTAAGAACACCTTTAATTTCTGCACGGACAAATTTACCTTTCTGTACAAACAGCTTTACTTTTCTATTCTGTTTCTATTCATAGAATGGGTCCTTTTCTACTTCTCGTATGTTTGTGTGATTTGCTCGACCTATTTATTTTGCAAAACAGTAGCGATGACGGCGTCGCCCCTCCGATTCTTAATTCAGTAATTATATTAAGAAAACAAATTGAAAATGAAAGAAATAGGATGAACTAGAAAATGTTATCTGAGGTGGATTCAAGTCGTTCTTCATTGTCGAGACTCTATAGCGGGTTGTATATTCCTGCCAATAAACTCGTAAGGGGTTGGGCGATGCCGAAGCGTCACCCCTCCGACGCTCAAGTTAGTGAATGCTCGAAAAGTTAATGGGTATTGAAACTACAAGAAGGATAGGGTTTTAGAAGAGCGTATCTGGGAGATCGAGTTCATCGACCCCGTTCCTTTAGAAGTAGTACTTCTTTAGGTGTTTGACGTTCCAGCTATTTCCAATCTCCCTCCCGTCATGATCGTCTAGGTGGTAGGCACCTCGACCTACATCCCTGGTGACCTTGTAGGGACCCTCCCACATCGGTGCGAGTTTCCCTTGGCTCTTATCCTTAGTGTTCTGAAAGACTCTTCTGAGCACCCAGTCTCCTTCCCTGAAAGTGCGCATACGGACCTTTTTGTTGAAGAATCTTTCGACCTGCATTCTTCTCTGGGCCATGCTTAGTAGTGCTTGGTCCCTTTGTTCATCGATCAATTCCAGATTTTTTATCAATTTCTTGCTGTTTCCTACTTCCTGGCAGGTTTCTACCCGTAAACTGCCACCTCGAACTTCTGCTGGGTATACCGCTTCTTCACCGTAGGCTAGCGCAAATGACAAACTTCTCGTTGAGGTTCTGGGAGTAGTTCGATATGCCCATAGGACTCCAGGGAGTTCTTCTACCCACTTCCTTTTGTGAGTTTCAAGCTTTTTCTTCACTGTGGCCATGATCGTCTTGTTTGTTGACTTGGCCTGCCCGTTTGCTTCGGGTATCTAGGTGTGGAAAATACCAACTTCATGTTGTACTGGTCACAGAACTCTTGCATTCTTCGTCCCGTGAACTGAGTTCCGTTGTCTGTCCTTATTTCTTTTGGCACCCCAAATCTACATAGGATGTGAGTCCACAGAAACTTGATCACTTCCTGCTCTCTTACGTTGGCAAAACACTCAGCTTCGACCCACTTCTTGAAGTAGTCGACGGCTGCAAAGATATATTCCTTCTGTCCCACTCCTTTCGATAGCTTTCCCACTATGTCCATCCCCAAGCCATGAAGGGCCAGGCCGGGATTGTGGCGCGGAGTGGTTCTGCATGGCGTTGGTTAGTCACTATGAACCTTTGACAGGCTTTGCAACTTTGCACGTAGTTCTTAGCATCTTTTCGTAGTGTGGGCCAGTAAAATTCCTGCTGATATTACTTTGTGCGCCAATGGCCGAGCTCCTTGGTGACTCCCACAATCTCCTTCGTGTATCTCCATGAGGATGGCTTATCCTGCGTTGGGGTCGAGGCATTTGAGCAGGGGCCCTTCGATGGATCTCCTATACAAGTTTTCATTGTAGATAGTGTATTTGGCTGCTGCCCTGGTGAGGCGCACGGCCGCTGTTTTATCTGCGGGGAGGGTGCCGTTCAAGAGATATTTCATAATCGGCACGATCCATGACTCACCAATGGTTAGATCCATAATTTTGGCTGTCCTAGTTTTTCCAGTGCCATGTATCTTATCTCAGCGTCGAGCAATGGTTTGCTTGCATAGTGCACGGGATGTTGTTTCCCTGCCGCTTCTTTGACCAGGACCGCCGCAAGGGCGAGTTCGGATACGGACATGTAGAGTAGTAGGATTTCCTCCTTCTCGGGTTTGGATAGGAGGGGTGGACTGGTCAGGTAGTCCTTTAAGCGCTCAAGCGCCTTCGCACATTATTTTGTCCACTCGAACTTCTTCCCTTTCCAAAGCACTTGAAAGAACTCGTGCGCTCGGTCGGAGTATCTTGAAATGAAGCGGCTGAGGGCCGCTAGTTTGCCCGTGAGTTTTTGAACTTCTTTCGGACTCCGAGGATGTGCGATCTCCTTTATTGCCCTTATCTGTGATGGGTCAGCTTTGATTCCTCGATTGGTCACTATGTGGCCCAGGAATTTCCCGGAGGCCACCCCGAAGGTGCACTTTGCTGGATTCAACTTCATCCTATATTTGTTGAGCACCTCGAAGGCTTGTCGTAGATGGTGTACATGATCTTTAACGTCCTTTGACTTTACCAGCATATCATCTATGTATACTTCCATCGTTTTCCCTATGTGTGGCTCAAACATCTTGTTTACAAACCTTTGATAAGTGGACCCTGCGTTCTTCAGACCGAACGACATGACCTTGTAACAGTAGATCCCTTTGCTTTTCATGAAGGTGGTCTTCTCTTGGTCTTCGGGATGCATCAGAATCTGGTTATAGCCCAAAAACGCGTCCATGAAGCTTAGCAGTTCATGTCCTACAGTTGCATCGATGATGCAGTCAATGTGAGGCAATGGGTACGGATCCTTGGGACATGCTTTGTTTAGGTCCGTGTAGTCCACACAGACCCGATTGTTTCCGTTCTTTTTCTTGACCACCACGACGTTGGCGAGCTACGTTGGATATTTTATTTCTCTTACGGACCCAACATCCAATAAATTTTGTACCTCTTCATTGATTGCCTCGCTCTTCTTGGTCGGGAATTTTCTTCTCCTTTGTTGTACGGGCCTATGGTTTGGGTCGACCTGCAATGTTTGCGTCATTACCTCTGGGTCAATTCCTACCATATCTCTGTGTGACCATGCGAACGTAGCTCGCTCAGAACTGAGGAACTCAATCAGTTGCGTCTGAAATTCTGGTTCCAGTCCGGTGCCAATGTTCGTTTTCTTCTCTGGATAAGTTGGATCGAGTTCGAATTCTTTAGTTTCTTTTGATTCTCCCACTGGGGGTAGCGGTTCGCTCCTAGCGAAGTGCTGCTGAGCGCATACTACCTTGAAACTCACATAATAGCATTCCTTAGCGGCGTTTTGTTCACCTCGAATTGTACAAACTCCCCCCGCGGTCGGGAACTTGACCACTTGATGGAATGTTGAAGGTATTGCCTTCAACTAATGCAACCATGGTCGTCCTAGCAAGGTGTTATAAGCACTGGGAGCATCGATGACCATAAATGACACATCGTAATGCATCCCTCCGCAGTATGTTGGTAGTACCACGGTCCCGACGGTCATTTGGACACCCCCTTTGAACCCGATCAGTGGGGTTTGCGATCGAATAATCTTCTCTTCAGAGACTCCCATCTCTCTCAGCGCATGCAAGAATAAGATATTTGCTGAACTCCCATTATCGACCAGGATCCTCTTCACGAGGCAGTTCGATATAATTAAGGATATTACTAGGGCGTCGTCATGGGGATGGCTTAACCCCGGTACTTCTTCACTGGTGAATAGAATTGGTTGGTGACCCGGTTTTTTGCACGGGGTTATGGCCTCCTCTCGAGTCAATCGCCTGGCTTTCTTGGTGGCAGATCTCGTGATTCCACTAATTTCTGATCCCCCGGTGATACAATTAATAGTTCGGACTGGAACTGGAGGCTTGAGCGTATCCACCTTTGAGGGTCCTGATTCTTCGGTCCGCTTGTCCCAGGCCCAAGATCGCTTTCCTCGATCCGACAGGTATTCGGACATGATCCTCTTCTTTAACAGCTCGACCACCTCGAGGCATAGGGCCCGGCAGTCCGCGGTAGTGTGACCATGGTCGTCGTGGAACTCACTGAATTTTTGCACGTCGCGCGAAGCTGGGTCGGCCTTCATCTTTTGGGGCCACTTCACTTTCTCAGACATTCTTCGGAGTACGTTCTGAACTAGATTGGCTGGCACAATCAAAAGTGTGTATTCCGGGATATAAAGGCCGAGGTTGTTAACCTGCGGTGGCTTTCTATAGGGATGTGTCCTGAGAGGGCGCCTGTCCCTCTGCTCACGTCGATTTTCATCACGCGCGGTAGGTCTTCCACTTTTGCGGCATGCTCGCCGATAAGGTTCATCCTCTTCCCACTTAATAAGCGCCCAGACCCTATTCAGGGCGTCGTCCATCATCTGGCAAGGGTAGATGGAGAGTTCGCGGTATAGATTGGAGTCCACATCGAGACCCTTTGTAAAGGCCAGTACAGTAGTGCTATAGGGACAGTTAGGCACTGCCACCATCTCCTTGTTGAAGCGCGAAAGGTACACCCTCAAGGGTTCACCTGGTCTCTGGATCACCGCATAGAGATTGTTCAGGTGCTTATCGAGGCGTCTGCTACTGGAGTATTGCCGCAAGAACAGCTGGTGCAATTCCGCAAACGTTGAAATCAAACTCCTGGGCAGGTTAATGAACCATTGGAGAGCTGGCCCCGTTAAGCTCGACCCGAAACTCTTACACATAAAAGCTTCCATCTGGGCTCCCAGAATTGCTAAAGCCAACATCTTCTGCCGATATACGGCAATGTGGTTCTCTGGATCTGAAGTCCCGTCATAGAGGACAAAATAGGGCTGGGCGAACCTAGGTGGTAACTCGGCGCCAGCAATATCTGGTGAAAAGGGAGACTCCGCGTAGCTCTCGTGAGGAATCGTCTTCTCTAGCACAGGAAATCCCGGGATTCTGGAGAGCAATGACTCAAAATAGCCGAGCCTCTGTTCAAAACGCCGTTCAATCTGCTGGATGGCTTGCAATTCTGACCGACTTAACTGGCCGGTCTAGTTTCCAGGATTAGGCTGGGGGGTTAGCGGATCTCCCGGGGTCCTTTCGGCGGTTGTTCCTTCGACACGATCGAATTCTGTCTCCAAATTTCTCGTGGTATTCTTTTCTGTACTTCGAGGCTCTTCGATAATCGGTTGCTTACTGCTACCCTGTAATTGCAGCCTTCGGTTTTCCCTCTCGAGGAGCTCATACCTCCTCGCCATCTCTTCCATTGCATTCTTCGCGCTCTGCACCTGTGTCACCAGCCTCGATACATGTGGATCCGCCATGATATTTGGTGATGGCGACAGAAATGTCAGCTCTCCAAGTGGTGTGGCATCAAACGCCTTCATCATATTGTCGACTGTCTCTCCTGAACCAGGGAGGCGTGGGGCCCCACTGTTGGTCTTGGCTCGCCCCCTTCCAGTGCTACTGGAGTCCCTCGTCCTGTTCCTGCCGGTGTTCCCCGCCCTGCTTGTGGGGCAACTTCCTTGGCCCTCTGGTGGGGCAACTTTTTGGCCATTGACTTCATCGGTACGATTGTTGCCTGGATCGTCCGCCATTCCCTGTGGAGAAAACACAAAAAATTTGTTCTTGAGGCCCCACGGTGGGCGCCAAACTGTTGAGGGTGAGTTTGTTCAGATTACAGAGCCCTGAGAACTATAAGCAGAAATACGCAGGAAGTGGCATGACAAAGATATACGATAAAAGTAAACAAGTCTCTGATAATAACTACAAAGAATAGAATCGGAATGAAACTACAAAAGTATTTGGAATTTCCTCGTCTGATTTCTAATAGACAAATGTCTAGCTTTTTCTCTCTATTCTTGTTGTCGTCCCTTTGATGTTTTGGAGAGGTATTTATAGGGGGCGACCAGTAGTAGGGTTTTCGTGCCGCTCTCAACTGTCTGGAGATGAACCCGTGAATTGCGGGGCAGTTCATCAACATGGTGGCTTCAGTGGTTCCGATATTCTCGCGAAGTAGCCGTTGATGCGCCCGTTGGCCTTCGACCATTGAGTGGTTGAGGTTGTGGCTTATGATCACCATATCGAACTCCTTTTCAGCTAGTTGAGATGCCAACGACCTTAATCGAACTGCTCTTAATGATCATCGAACTGCTTTCCGCTACGGCAGGTCACAGTTCGAACTGGGTCTTTCATCCCTATTGGGCCCAGAATGTTATTGATCCGCCGTTGGGCTTCGGTCCGGCGCATTTGCTGGGTCGGATCTGGTTCGGATCCCCAACATTAATGTTGACCTAACATTGCAAAAATCAATTGATAGATATCATGATATTAGTGATGAATTGAGGACACGATATTTGACCAAATTCTCTTGTCAACTATATGTGCATGTTAAGTCTATGACCGAATTTAGCAAGCTTTATAATTCATTTCAAGATTATTGATTCCAAAAATTTTATTGACCAGATATGTGTATCTAGAATTGTTACATATTGTTTATGGTATTATTTGTTTACTTAAAATAATTATAAACATAGGGATTTAATGCTTTGATGTATCGTACATTACAATTAATATAAAATATATTAATTTTTATTTTTTATATTATTTATGTTTAATTGTTTTTAGTTAATTATTCTTATTTTTTTGTATCATATCGGCATAGCAAATTCAGCCGCCACGAGCCTCAAATCGTACATCCGCCACTATTTACAAGGATTACATTTAGAAATACTCTTAAAGCTAAAGTCAGTTTTGACACACCAAAACATCAAGTAGAGGATAACCTGAAACTCAGTTTCTAACAATATGCATTCGAGTATAAATAAAATAAATTAATCTTTTCGTAATTATTATTTTTTTATTATTAACTCATAAATATCAAAGATTGACATGATTTTGTATTAATTAAAACAATAATAATTTCAAAGTCTTACATTATTTTATTTGTCAAATAAGACAAAAAAATTATTAATTAAAGTTAAATATCTAAAAAAATTATTTCGAAGTATAATCATTGCGCATCGCGCGAGTGTTATACTAGTATTGATATATAATTGATTATGTCCATTCAATTAGTATTTGGATTTGATTCATTAATTTTAAACACAAACAAGTATCAATACCACACCAAAATAATAAGAATCCAATGAAAAAAACAAAATCAAAATATTTTGATAATAATTTAATAAAATTAACATGCCAAAAAATAATTAATATGATAAAAATATATAAATTAAATTGAAAAAAAATATTGAAATTCAAATTTGTTACCAATTAAATAATTTAAGAATAAAATACAATATTTGTTATTTGTGATATCTAGCACGAATCATTCATATAATTAATTCCAATAAAATTTCGAAACTTCAATTTATATCTATCATTATCATACGAATATTTCGTTGTTATATAACATAATATAATCATATAAATTTGTATTTTTGGAATTATCAAATCACGTTGAAAACATATCCAAAATATGATAGGATAAGCAGAAGGTAAAGCCCTCACGCATCATGTGAAATTCAGTATAAATAAATCAGACTGGTGAGTCGTTTTGACACACTGCAGGATGTCGACACTCTGTCTTAGGAAAGGATGGAGCAGGTGCAGAAGAGCAGGAAGAAGCACCTATCTCTATTAGATTAGAGACCCAACAGATAGTTCAAAATTCGGATTGTCTCTAAACGGCTCTTTTGTCCAACCTTTTCTTGTTTCATCTATAAATAGATCGAAACAATCTTTGAGGAAATGATACAGATTGACACTTGACATACACGGTTACAAAATACAAATGACAAACTCCTATCGAAGGTTCGAAGTAAACATACAAAACAAAACTCACACTAGTCGTAACCTCAATTTTCGAACAGAGACTCCAAGAGTTTACTTTTCATGTTTGAGGCTATTTGTAATAGATATTTGTGTTCCAATCTTTGGTCAAAAACTCATTTCTTTTAAGTTTGAGTTTTCTGTTTTGGTTCTCTTTGTCTCCAAGAAAGACCAAAGCAGTTGGAGCTATCTCTAAGCTATAACTATCACGAGCTTTTTGCCGCAAGTTCGAAGAGTTCTATGGAACAAAGATTACATTATTGACTATTACGAGCTTTTTGTAACATATATGTTTGTATAGGGAACAAAGATTACATTATTGTACAAAGATTAACATTTTTAAAAAATATATTTATTTATTCTTTTACATGATATAGAAATAATTGGAAAAATTGAGTCGATCATAAATTCATGTTTATTTATGATGAAATGTAGTGCCCGAATTTACCAAAACGCTTGTTAATGTTAGAGATAGTAAAAGTTTAACAAATGTAAAAACAGAAATTCAATGCACAGCGGATAACTTTGTCTGGGATTTTATTTCTAAAACTCAGACTGCCTCATGGCAAAATATATTTCACTAGTAAAAAACAAGTTTTTACACAGGAAACAAAAATAAACAAAACGATACAAATATCCTCTAAGTTCACTCCTTAGAGAATATTTGATTACAGGACTTACTAATCTAAGCTAACGTTCCTCAAAAGTGCTTTCTCAATCTTATGATTCACTCTCCGGTGATTGCCTCTACACTATGAAGGAGATATTCGAATAGCTGAGATTAGCAAGGGTGGAAGATGGTAAGCCTTGAGACTTTTTTTGGAAATCGTAATCCTATCTCACACCGTCTTCAAGTCTTGATCTTCCTTTTATTCTTTCACTTCCTTTGGAGCGCACGATCTCAGAACCCACGTCCTCACTTTGCTCAGTCGTGTGTTGTGCAATCTTCCCACGTCCACTTGCTTGATGAATAAATTCATAAAGCTGCCCACAGACTCACGTAGGTAGTGGTTAAGTCGTGGGGGCGCTCCCTAAAAAATAGGACCAGAAACAAAAACGAATTTGAAGTAAAAATTGTATCCCTAAAAATTAGGAATCAGTTATAACAACATTTACAAGCAGCAAAGAGAAAGTATAACATTAACAAATAAATATGTTAGACTTTGATGTTAAACTTTGTAAAAGTTTAACATCGCAAATGTCTAACATCATCAATCTCCCCCTTAATGTTAGACTTTTTCTGCTGCCATTCCTCAGACCGAAAAAAAACATTCATGGTTCGGCCATGATAAATTATTCAAACACAGAACAGTGGATCATCCACAACATATAAGTATGGTTCATCCAAAGCAAATTAAATAAAGACAACTGAATTAAACTTCAGCAAAAACAAGATACTTAAAATAGAACATCAGAGGTAAAAAAAATTCTCCCCCTGAATTAAACAGTATCAAAACCAAAACAAAACATTGTTCAGCAAAGCAGAAGAGAAACTTGTCCATCAAAAACAGAAATATAAACCAAGAGATATGAATGGTTCACTCGTCTTCCTCGTCATCCTCCTTGTTAACACCAGCACCACCAGGTTGGTTCTCCCCCTGAATGGTTGCAGAAAAAGCATCATGAATTTGTAGAAGGGAGGCAGTGAGGGAGTTGAGCTGGGTGATGACTATGGTAAGACTGTGCAGAGCACTTTGAAGATCCGCCGGAGCTGAAGAAGAAGCTGGAGGGGCAGGAGGACTGGAAGGATCTACATCCTTCATCTCATCATCACTGGGGAGATACGGAAGATCTTTGACCCGGCCACCTGTTCGTGTTAGAGTCTGCTCAAACACCAGCAACTTGGCATCAGCAATGAGATCACCACCTTGATCAGTAACTCCAGCTCTCTGGATAAGTCCGTAGATGAGGCATGGATGAGGAAGAAGAGATCCATCAGCTTTGAGAACAGCCCTGCAGATGTTTGAAAAGATAATATCTCCCAAATTGAAGGGGAGTCCTTTGGCAATGCAGTGAATCAGATAGGCTTGTTCTTTGGTAACCAGAGTGGCATTCTTGGATGGAGTCCAGTTATGTATGCTACTCTTGAAGAGGGCAGCATGCTTGTAAGTCAGACTGGATCCGGGCAATCCCTTGCTTGGCCACCGTTTCATTTCTCCTCCAGTAATGGCTTCCACCATACGCCGCTCATCCGCAGAAGAAGGTTCTTGAACTTTGCAGTGGGGGAGACCAAGAAACTCATTGATTGTTGCTGGATCAAAAGAGATGATCTTCTTCCTGACAAAAGACTTACCATACTTCTTCTTTCCTTCCACACAGGCTTCCTCTTTGATAATGTTAGCATAAAACTCATATACTAACTCAGTCTCAAAACCATCCATTCCAGACACAGACTTCAACAAATTCCTACGACTCAGCAGAGTATCTACCCCATATTTTTTAAAATGTTCAACATCCATGTTTCTCTCTATTTTAAAATTTCTTTTCATAACAGACTCTAGAATAGCTTTAGCACCATAGTGATAGAAGATTTGACTATAGGCCTTTTTTACTTCTAAGTCACTGTCATAAGGGGTAGACGTAGGAGTACCTTTGGCTGGAGTAGCAGAAGTGGATTCAGATTGATGTCTCTTGGACCTCTTCAGTGTCTGCAGAGTTTCAGCAGCCTCAGAAGCCGAAGGAGATCGTTTCTTTGAAGCTTTTGGTTTCTGACTTGTAGAAGAGGTTGTCTCAGCCTTTTCATTTCTCCTCCTTTCAGCAGCACTGCGAGAGACCTTTTTCACCAGTCGTTTAACTTTCTTTTCAGGGACCGGGGAATCACTGTCATCTTCTGAGCTTTCGACCATCTCACGAGGGTCCATTTTGTAGTTTTCATCAGAGGCTGTATCATCTGAGAGTCCACCTTCATCTGTTATGTTGATGTTGGACTTTTCTGGTTTGGAAGGAGGAAATTCATCAGCAGGACTTGGCACATGAGCAGAGTCCTTCAGAGTTCTTTGGGTCTGTCTGATGGGACCACCACGCCCTCGTCTTGGTCTATCCTTCTTTGTTCTATCAATGTTGTCCTGAAAAAGACGCCCAGACCTTCGAGTAGGAAAAAGAGGTATACCTGCAGCTTTAAGTCCTTCAGCGATGGCATGCAAATCTCCTGGATTCTCTGGGTAAATGGGATTTTCTGCTTCTCCGGGAAAGATTTGAGCAATAGGGGGCTCACGAAGAATTTCTTCAGTTTCTTTGTCGAAGAGAATGTCTGCCTCGGTACGCTCAACTCGGACAGGGGATTTGTCAGACTCAGGAATAGGGTTTTTATCAGAGGATGCGGAAGCTTTAGGACTAGATTTTTCAGTAGAATCAGGCAGCGGAGATGACGGTTTCTCAGGCAAGGGTTCAGTGGTTGAGGTAGGAGGAAGATCAGAGGACGAAACGATTTTGGTTTCAGAGGATGCAGGTTGCGAAAGAGATTCAGGAGATGTCGGAGAGGTTTCGGTGATCGGTTGAGAGATTACAGTAGGGTTTTCAGGTAGAACTTGAGAGGACGAGGGAGGAGGAGATTTTGGTTTTTCAGAAGAACTTGCCATTTCAGAAGAAAAAGGAATAGGAGAAGTTTGAGAGGGTGAAGCTTGTTGGTCGGCTAAAGCTTTAGAGATGGAATTTTGTAGGGCCTGAAGGTCGCCGGAGCATAGGACTGCTTTGAGAAGTTCTTGGATTTTGTCAGCCATGGTGATCTGAAAAAGCACAGGAAGGGAGAAGAAACAAAGAGAGAGAGAGCACTGTAGACGGTAAGTCGAGAGGGCTCTTGGTTAAATGTGCAATGAGGTGATGTGAGTAGACAGAGAGAGAAAGCAAACAATATAAATAAACAAATGCAAACAGAGATTGACGAAAAAACATGGAAACCATGCCCACATTTTTAGAACAAACAAATTTCAATTAAGTTCACTTAAAATTCAAAAATAAGGGGATAAGATCTTTCAGTTTCAAATGAGATTTAACCTAGATAGGATCAAATAACTGAATCCGAGACCTTAGATGGTGAAAATTTTGAAAAGAGAAAACAAATCCCTGAGAAATAGCAACGACCTACAGTAATAAAACAAATAACACAGCCTGTTCAAGAGTTTAACAAAGATATTGTTAGAGTTACACATTGTGAAATTATCAACATCCTTCCACAGAGGTTGTGTGCCTAATCAACTCCAACCTCTAGTACTAGTTGACATAAAGAACATTGCTTTATTTAGAAATTTTTCCACATGAGTTGTGTTCTAACAATGTTCAACTCACAGTACTTTTTATGATTTTAGCAATGATCACAACAATCACGTTTTATAGTCTGAAACCTCACACTTGTGTTTCTGACTTTATAACATGACAAAATAAATCACAAAAGGAAAACAAACTCTAACAAAAACATGTAAAAACTCTAACAGGCACAAAGATTTAAGTTATTACTGAGGGGAATTGCACATTCCCAAGAGCATTTCTAAGAAAAGAAAATCTTTCAAAATCCAAGGCCTTGGTAAAAATGTCAGCTATTTGATCTCTAGTAGGTATATATTTTAAAGACACTAGATCTTTCTCCACTAGATCACGAATAAAGTGATGCCTAATATCAATATGTTTCGTTCGTGAATGCTGAACAGGGTTCTTTGAAATTTCAATAGCACTCGAGTTATCACAGAAAAGAGTCAGGGATTCAGAGTCAATACCATAGTCGCTTATCATTTGTTTCATCCACAATAGTTGTGTACAACTACTTGCTGCTGAAATATACTCGGCCTCTGCTGTAGATAAAGAGATGCAATTTTGTTTTTTGCTTGCCCAAGCAACTATGTTTGAACCTATCAGATAACATCCACCACTGGTGCTCTTTCTATCGTCCACATCTCCTGCCCAGTCAGCATCACAGTATCCTTTAATGTCAAAGTTTGAGGACTTGGTATACCATAATCCCATATTAGTAGTTCCAGAAATATATCTAATAATACGTTTAACAGCTTTAAGATGGGATTCTTTAGGTTCAGCTTGGTATCTTGCACACACTCCAACACTAAAAAGAATGTCAGGTCTACTTGCAGTAAGATATAGAAGGCTACCAATCATTCCTCTGTATATAGTGTAGGTTCAACATCAACACCTTCAGAGTCTTTGCTAAGGTGACAGCTTGTTCCCATGGGAGTTCTGAGATGTTTAGCAGAGTCAAGACCGAATTTTTTAACTAGATTACCTGCATACTTACTCTGAGAAATATGGACACCGTTCGGAGTCTGCTTAATCTGTAACCCCAAAAAATAGTTTAGTTCACCAACCATGCTCATTTCAAAAGTATCCGACATACTCTTTACAAAACTGTCTACAAGGTTCGAACTTGTAGCTCCAAAGACTATGTCATCGACATAGATTTGTGCTATGATGAACTCCTTTCCCTCATGCTTGATGAACAAGGTTTTATCTGCATTTCCTCTAACAAAGTTTATCTGTAACAAGAAATCTGTTAGTCTTTCATACCAGGCCCTAGGTGCCTGTTTTAGTCCATACAGAGCCTTTTTCAGTTTGAAGACAAAATCAGGTTTGTGAGGGTCAACAAAACCTTTAGGTTGTTCAACAAATGCTTCTTCATTAAGAATACCATTTAAAAAAGCCCTCTTAACATCCATTTGAAATAGAGCAAAATCAGCTGCACAAGCAATGGCAATCAAAATTCGAATGGACTCATGTCTAGCAACAGGTGCAAACGTTTCATCAAAATCAATCCCCTCTACTTGAGTATAACCCTGTGCAACAAGTCTAGACTTATTCCTAACCACATTTCCCTTGTCATCAGTTTTGTTTTTAAGTATCCACTTAGTTCCTATGATATTCTTGTTAGCAGGTCTAGGAACATGAGTCCAAACATCATTAACAACAAATTAGTTTAACTCTTCCTGCATAGATCTAATCCAGTGCTCATCTTTAAGTGCTTCAGAGACAGTTCTAGGTTCAGTGAGAGACAGATAACAACTAGAATGAAGAAGATTAAATTTAGAAGACATACAGACCAGTTTTACCATTTCTTTGTAGTTAACCGGTGGTTTTCTCCTGGTTTGAACACCCTCATTAATGCTCCCTATAACCTGAGAAGTAGGGTGATCTTTCTTGATGTGCAATGGAGGTTCTCTTCTGTTTACATCTCTGAGGATCTCATCCTCATCTCTGTCAGAGTCTAACTCCTGAGGAGATGTTGGACTTGGTGAAGGTCTAACATTAACATCTTTTGAGTTAGAACTCTCTGGTTCTTCTTCAATCAGATGCGATGTATCTGTATGATCTTCTTTGGTTCTCAGTGATCCTGCGTCATCAAATACAACATTAGTAGATTCCTGAATTGTTTGAGTTTTAAGATTGTAAACTCTGTAAGCACGGCTGTTGGAAGAGTAGCCTAGAAATAACCCCTTGTTGCTTCTAGCATCGAGTTTGCTGAGATAATCACGATCATTTAAGATGTAACAGACACATCCAAACACATGAAAATACTTCAGGTTTGGCTTCTTCCCGTTCAGCAACTCATAGGGTGTCATAGTACTTCTTGGCCGAAGATATACTCGGTTGATGAGATGACAAGCTGTATTAGCTGCTTCAGCCCAGAGTTTCTTTGACAGATGTTTTGAGTTGAGCATGACTCTGACCATCTCTTGAATAGTTCGATTTTTTCTTTCAGCCACTCCATTTTGCTGAAGAGTTTTAGGCGCAGAGAATTCTTGAGTGATCCCTTTCTTGATGCAGAAATTTGAGAAGTCTTCTTTTTCAAACTCTCTTCCATGGTCTGTCCTGATCCTGATCACTTCGGCTTGAAACATTTTTCTGAATCTTTTGTACAACTTTTTGAAGAGTTCGAATGTTTCTGATTTCTCCCTCATGAACTCAACCTAAGTATACCTGGAGAAATCATTTGTACAAACAAGCACATATCTTTTTCCACCAAGACTGTCAACTTCAATGGGTCCCATTAGGTCCATATGAAGTAGCTCAAAACATCCATTAGTATTAATGATATTCAAAATAGGATGTGAGGATTTAGTTTGTTTACCTCCCTGACAGTCTCCACACACTTTGTCAGTGTTGAACTTTAGAGTTGGTAGTCCTTTTACAGCATCATACTTCAGAAGTTTTTGGATGCTTCTGACATTAGCATGTCCTAACTTCTGATGCCAAAGCTCTGCTTCATCTGGTTTGCTGATCAAACATTTTCCTTCTTGATTAGCCTGATAACAGTTGTCATTTGTCCTGCTACCAAACATAACACACTTGTTAGTTTGATCATATACTTCACAAACATCTTTATCGAACTTAACAATCATTCCATCATCACACAACTGACTGATACTAATCAGATTAGCAGTGAGTCCCTCAACAAACAGAACTTGTTGGAGTTTTGGAAAATATGGAACATTCAGAGTTCCTTTCCCTGAAATGTGACCTTTCGCACCTCCTCCATAAGTCATAGAACCTCCATTTAGTTCTGAAAAATCAGTCAGACAAGATTTGTCTCCAGTCATATGTCTAGAGCAGCCACTGTCAAAATACCAGGTACTAGCAATGTTAGACTTTAGTGAAGTATAAACAACATTGCAAAACTCCTTTTTGTTTTTCTTACCCACTTTCCTGTTTTCGTCTGCAATTCGCATCCTGCAGAAAGGCTTAATATATCCAGTTCTATTGCAATAGTGACAGACATAAATTTTAGACTTACCCTTCTCATGTGTGCTTTGTTCTGCCATGTTAGAGTCATGTATGTTAGACTCAGACTTGTTTGACTTATCAGCAGAGGCTTCAGACTTACAAAATTTCACAGTGTTGCTTTCAGATTGAAATAAACTAGGATAAGCTGAATGAAGTTGCGAATATCCTAGGCCACTACCGTCAGAGGTTTTTGTGGCTAAGATTTCATCCAGAGATCCTTTACCTCTATTAATCCTGTCAAAAACCACATCAGCCTCCTTTACCTTTTCTTTGAGATTTTGCACTTCCAAATCTCTGCGGGTAAGAATGGCTTCCAGTCGAGCCAACTGTCTTCTTAACGACAGATTTTCTTCCTTTACTTTGTTGATTTCAGCAGCTTGTTCTTCACACTTTTTATCCACCAAGTTGAAATATGTAGCAACAGTTTCCACTTCCTTGGGTGAAGTAGTATATTTTGAAGTTTGTTCAACCTGAGATGAGACAGAAACAAGATTAACAGTTTCTGAAAATTTTTCAGAGTAATCATACAAGTTTGTATTGTTCCCCAGAGGTAGATAATGCTCTACTGAATCTTCTTCCATTCCACTAGTTTCAGATTCTTCTTCAATCTCCATGTTGACTTCTCCTTCTTCAAGCTCTTCAATCCGAACATATAGAACAACTTCTTCTTGTTCATCAGATTCTTCTTCAGATTCTGAATCATCACTCAAGGTACTACTGAAATTTAATTTCTTCCTTCTTAGTACTGTAGGACACTCGTTAGCATAGTGTCCAAGTCCAGAACATCCATGACATTTAACATTGTCAATGTTAGACTTTTCAGAAAAAAACCCTTTTTCCTTTCTTGGATGTGCTATCTCCAATTCTTTTGGGAAAACCTGAAGAGTTTCCAGAAAAACTTGCTGTAGAGAGAGTTGGAGCAGATCTTCTCTTGAAATCTGAGTCTTTGTTGTCCTTCTTCAAAGAGCGAACAAGTTTGTTGAACTTCTTTGTTAAGGGAACAAGGCTAGGACTTTCTTCATCAACCAATTCGTCATCAGTCTCATCTTCAGGAAAAGTTATTTTGGGAGTACATGGTGAATTCACATGTTTTACTGATTTCCCAGCATGAAGCGCAATGCTTTTTCCTCGATAGTCATGTTTCTGCTCAATCAGATTCATCTCGAACGTAGTAAGGATACTTACTAACTCTGAAATTTCTAGAGCGTCAAGATCTCGTGCTTCCTCTATTGCAGATATCTTTATATTGAATCTCTCAGGAAGAGATCTTAGCAATTTACTTACTTGCCTATTATTGCTGATGGGCTCCCCTAAGGCTTGTGCCTCATTTGCCATAGCAGCCAGTTGCTCATAGTATTCAGCAATAGTTTCCTCATCTTGCATTCTGAGATTCTCAAATCTGTTTGTGAGAAGTCTCATCTTTGTCTTTCTAACACTAGCAGTTCCTTCACATTTCGCCTGCAGAATGAGCCATGCCTCTCTAGCCTCTGAACAGCTTGATATTAACCTGAAACAGGGAACATCAACCGATACAAAAATAGCATTTAATGCTTTAGCATTGCAGTTAGAAATAAGCCGTTCTTCTGCAGTCCATCGATTTTCTGGTTTCAATGTGGTTCTTTCCTTTGTTGCATCTGTTGGGTCCGGAACCGTCATCTTAGGTGGAGACCAACCATCAAGAACTGCAACCCACGCACGTTCATCAATGGATTTTATGTAGATTGTCATGCGAGATTTCCACATTGAATAGTTACTCCCACTACTCTCCAGAACTGGTGGTCGACAAGCTGAACTCGATGAATCCATTTTGGTAAACTGCACTCAGGAACAGTTACTTAGTTCGTCAAGTAAAGGCTCTGGATGCCAATTGATGAAATGTAGTGCCCGAATTTACCAAAACGCTTGTTAATGTTAGAGATAGTAAAAGTGTAACAAATGTAAAAACAGAAATTCAATGCACAGCGGATAACTTCGTCTGGGATTTTATTTCTAAAACCCAGACTGCCTCATGGCAAAATATATTTCACTAGTAAAAAACAAGTTTTTACACAGGAAACAAAAATAAACAAGACGATACAAATATCCTCTAAGTTCACTCCTTAGAGAATATTTGATTACCGGACTTACTAACCTAAGCTAACGTTCCTCAAAAGTGCTTTCTCAATCTTAGGATTCACTCTCCGGTGATTGCCTCAACACTATGAAGGAGATATTCGAATAGCTGAGATTAGCAAGGGTGGAAGATGGTAAGCCTTGAGACTTTTTCTGGAAATCGTAATCCTATCGCACACCGTCTTCAAGTCTTGATCTTCCTTTTATTCTTTCACTTCCTTTGGAGCGCACGATCTCAGAACCCACGTCCTCAGTTTGCTCAGTCGTGTGTTGTGCAATCTTCCCACTTCCACTTGCTTGATGAATAAATTCATAAAGCTGCCCACAGACTCACGTAGGTAGTGGTTAAGTCGTGGGGGCGCTCCCTAAAAAATAGGACCAGAAACAAAAACGAATTTGAAGTAAAAATTGTATCCCTAAAAATTAGGAATCAGTTATAACAACATTTACAAGCAGCAGAGAGAAAGTATAACATTAACAAATAAATATGTTAGACTTTGATGTTAAACTTTGTAAAAGTTTAACATCGCAAATGTCTAACATCATCAATTTATATTTTAAAATTAAAGTGTACAAGATCTAACCGTGCAACACACAGGTGTATTAATTCTAGTATATATAATTGTGTTGGTGTAGGGTCAGGGCATGTATTCCGGAAAAGACTCTGGTCTCGTTGATTTTATTTTCTTCAAAGATTATGAACTAAATAACTCCACTCCCTTCACTAATTCTTGAATTTCCGATGATGAGTAATTGGCCTAATAAATCATTAATTAATTGCAAAATTTTTATTTTTTTTCCTTGTCTGATGATCCACGTGAATTAAATATATACATGTGGATGATGGCAGGGACACGCCTTTCTCATGTAATTATGTACCCCGATAAAAAAAGCATGTCACAATCAAAGATCCTGGAGCATATATTCTAATCATCAACATGCAATATTCATCAACTCAGCAATGGGAAAAACAACTGATTTTAACCCTAGATTACTAGAAAGTGACTATCTCCTCTCGGTCTCAAGAACACAATCTAATCAACCTCGATAATCATCTAATTAACTCCTACAAAAGTATATTCCTTTTGAGACAGAAAACAATCATAATTAATTCTCTCTTTCGATCCTTCGATTAATAACTTTAAACCTAGACTCAAATTTATCTCTTGATCCATCTTTAAATCAACATTATTAAATAAAGTTCAGAAAATTAAACCATGCTATTCAAGTTGATTTCAATTAACATACATCAGAAAAAGAATACACATAGCCCTTGAACCTGTTAGGGTTCTAGCCACAAAACATGACTAAAACAAAAGCAAACATATTATTACCTTAGCAATTGAAATAGGAACCTTGAATGTCTTCAAAAACTCCAATGTCTTCAATATTCTATGAAAAATAATGTATAAAAACTGATATAGTTTGTACCTTAATGAGTAAGTATTTATAGAGGAGCTAAAATATCTAAAATGGGTTAAAATATCAAAAATTGCCAAAATAGGCCAAAATCTCATTCTCAAGCATCTGTGTCAATCTACATGCACCATGTCGATCGACACACATGTCAGTCAAAATACGGGATGATCTCCATGTCGATTTCCCCTTCTGGCCTCCGTGTTGATTGATAGAGGTCCTGTCAATCAACATGCCTGCACTGTCCTTCATGTCGATCGACGTGCCTGCAAGCGTCAAGCCCTTCTTCCTCTGTCTTGATTCTGATCGACATCCAACCTCTGTGTCAATCGACATGCACCACGTCGATCGACACAGAGGTCCTGCTTCGGGTTTTTGACTTCATCTTCCAACTCGATCGACTTCCCGTGCGTCAATCGAAGCGGCAACTCTGTGTAACTCGGCTCTTTCATCATTTCACCTCTTTTTCGCCCTAAATACCTGCAAAATTCACAACGAAGAGCATAACATCCTCTAAAACAGTCTCATGCACAGAAATAAGTAAAAACTTAACCTAATTGTACTGAAACAATGAAGAAAAATATAGATAATTGAGTATAAATATGAGCTTATCACTGATCAATAACATCAAGTACATCATCAGCATTCTTCTGAGCAACCTCAGCCAATAGTCTGTTAAAGGCTTCCCGAAGGTTAACTTCTTGCTATCCAGAATCCTGGAATGAATACGACATCAATCTCTGTTGCATAGAATTTTCCTTTGATAGCTCTTGTCAAGATTTGTGCCATGTCATCTTGTATAGCATCAGTCTCTGTTTGTATCTTCTTATAGGCTTATCACGAGCTGTCAGCTTCGCCTCCTCATTAGCTTGCTTAGCCTTCTTCTTGGCTTTGACCGCTGCTTTGATCTTCTAAAATGCTTCATCACGGGCTGCAAGATTAGCCACCAAAGTAATTTGTTCAACCTTCTTTTGCAGACAAGCTCGGGCTTGTTTGGCCACCATTCTCTTCCACCTTTTCTCCTTCCTATTAGCTTCAGCCACCAGCTCCTCAGGCATCAGCTTCCACTTCCTTTGCATTTTTAGAAGTTGCTCTTCTTTATTGCCTGGAGCTGGTGCTGGGACTAGACTTTAAAGTATCAAATACGTATTAAAACTTAATGTATTAGATCACTAACAAATCGACAAAATAAAGATCCAATTCATTTCGTGCCACCACTACTAAGATTCAATTCGACACCATTTTGTAAATTGCACATCTTTGATTATACTCTAATAATTAAGAGTATATCTCATGTAGTTGATAGACATAGACGTATAATTAAATCATGTCATTTTTAGACAAATTTTCAATGAATTATGTGTTTTTTAATTAAAATCCAAAAGTGAGATTGTAGTCCAAATGTATAGCATCGTTCAGTTTTACTCGATTAAAGAGTGACACTTAGTACAAATCAAATTTTTATTAATATTGATATATATTTAATTCAATCCATTCAATTAGTATTTGGATTTAGTTTGTTAATCTCAAACACAAACACGAATCAATATGAAACCTACATAATAAGAATTAAATGAAAAAAATAATAATAACAAGATTTTGATAATAATTTAATACAATTAACATGCCAAAAAATAATTAATATGATAATAATATATAAATTAAATAAAATTAAAATGAAACAAATATTAAAATTCAAAATTTGTTACCAATTAAATAATTTAAGAATAAAATACAGTGTTTGTTAATAGTTTATTTATGAATATCCAAATCTAGCACCAATCATTCCAATAATTCTTATAAAATCTCAAATCTAACAAACTTCAATTTATATCTATCATTATCATATGAATTTGTATTAAATTATCATATTATAATCAGATTAACTTTAATCTATATAAATTATTATTATTATATAAATTCGTATATATGGAATTATCATATCACGTTGAAAACAAATCCGAGATATGATAGGATAAGCAAAAAGTTAAGCCCCAAACAGACATCACGCATCTTTGTGGAAGGATTAATGAGATTATTTTTATCGACATTTTGTAACTTTAACATCTCAGTATCAAACTTGGTAGCAGTCATCATATTTTAAATCTTTTCGAGCTAAATTTGATTTTCTTTGCAAGGTTGTTTTTTAGTTGTTGCGAATTTTAAGGGTTTTAAATTCTAAATTAACCAAATCTGATTTAATTTGTTATTTACCTAAGTTTTAGGAGTTTGTTTTCTAGATTTTTGCATTATCTTTGATTAAAATTTGAATCCCTTTATTTTCGAAAATATTGTTGTATTTGTTACACAAATTGCACACTTCACCCCCTACTTAAGTGTTTCTCCAGCAGCCACTATTCACATCAATCACACGGCTTCCAAGGCACTCCCTCCACCACAAACCGTTCAACTCCACTCTCTCTCCCACGTCTCACACAACTCTCTCACACTTTCTCTCTCTCTCTCTCTCACAGAAACCTCTCGTCTCTCTCTCAAAACCACCATGGCCGATAAAGAAATACAGGACCTCCTTGCCAAAACCCTTTCCTCACCTGACGGAGCCAAGATACTCCAACGCCTTCTCGAAAGCCAAATGGAGAAAGCATCTAAAACTTCAACCTCTCAACCCGCCATTGAAGGCACCTCACACCCTCTCACCTCTAAAACCACAACCACACCTCCACCTCTGAAATCACACCACCACCTACCTCTGTCGAACCCACTCCTAAAATCATCATTGAATCTTCAACCTCTCACCCTACTGAACCATCCTCAAATGACCCTACCGCCGACTCTCACTCCTCTCCATCAAAATCAGAAAACCCTAATCTGCCGTCCGAGTCGTCGATTGAGGAGTTAGACAAGGCATTTGATGAAGAAAATGACCGAATTCTTAAGGAATCTTTCCTCCAACCCGATTCAACTGCTCAGCCCTCCAAATCCTTTGAAGACCTACCTCTGACCGCCGTTGGAGAAAACCCATCTAAGGTTCTCCATGAGCCACCACTCCGCTATGCACTTCCTAGCCAAGAAGGATTCCCCATTGACGCCGATCAACTAGGAAACCTGAAGTCGATCTCTGATGCCGTCCAACAAATCGAGGGAAAGATGTTTGAAAGGAGATCCGAAAGAATCTTCGAAGAAACTATGAAGAAGCAGTACAAAAAGCATGCTGCCACCCGCCGAAAGAAGGTGAAGCCAAGGAGATTTCAAAGGAGTCTTACTGACACCCCCCATATCTTCACCAAGGATGACGATCTACCGGAGTAGTCCCTTAATCTGACACCATCATGTCAGACTTCAACTCCAGAGATCTTGACAACTCTGACAATGAAGATTTCCACGTGGACCCTCAAGCAACCGAACAATCTGAGGAGCATGCCGATTCCAGTGAAGAACAACAAGAGAAGAAGAAAAAGAAGTCTGAAGCAGCTACCTTGGTCAAGAAGCCCAAGCCAAAGCCGAAAAAGTTAGTGTCAAAGTCCACCAAACGGCCAGCAAAATCCGATTCTCCTGAACGATCTGAAGTCAAACGTTCAAAGAAGACCAAGGTTGAACAATCTGAGTCTAGGGAGCCCACACCACCGAAAGGGAAAGGTACTCAATCGTCCTCTGATGATGATAGTTTTGATTTTGATGCTAGCCGGTCATATTCTGTCAAGTATTATCACTGCTATGCTAAATCACTTAACGTGCTTTATTCTAAGAGGGAGTTCAAAATGGAGAAATTGATGGATACTGCTATGTTTTCTAAGTTTGGGTTAGACATTCTGCTTAAGAGAAGGGGTCTCCTTAACACTGTCACAGAATTTTCTGCCTTTAGCCCGTCTTTGGTTTTAGAATTTTTTGCCAATATGTTAAAGGATGAAGTCTTTCAGACTGGGAAACCAAAGATTGGGAAGTTGTTTGTTCGGGGGAAAATTATTAAGTTTGATCCTGATACCATTAACACTTTCCTGGGGTTAAAGTCTGTCAAAATAGAAGGGTTGTCAAAGTCTGCAGATAATGAAATGGCTGCTGAACTCACGGGTGGAAAGTCAAAGACATGGGTGACCAAGCTCCATGTCTCTTCTTTGACATGGAAGTACATTGCCCAGTTCAAGATCAGTGTTCATAAATAGATGCCAAACAAAAACCTTTCGGTGCTTTCCAAGGAGCAAGCAGAGTTCCTCTACAGAGTGGTCTACGGTCTTCCCTTCAACTTTGGCCAAGTTGTTTTCACTTACATCTTCCGTGCAATCACCAAAGCCGACTCCACCTACCTGCCGCATCCTTGTCTTCTCCATGCACTGATTTTATCTCAATGAGTCACTCCGTTAGACGAAGATTTGCAGTCTGATCTAATCCCACTGGTCTTTGAGCAATCTCTGACTAGGAAAGGTGATTCATGGGTCAAAGACTTGCCGTATGTTCCGAGTGACATTTCTGAGGATGAAGAAGTGGATGCTAGCTCTTCGAGGATCCGTCAGGCCAAGAGTCTTCTCAAACAAGCCTTAAAGCTACTTCAGGATCTGGAGTAAGCTTTCCAACCTGCTTCCATTAAGGGGGAGACATGGTGCTGAAGATGGAAGATGGTGAAAGATGGCTGCCTTGACTCTGACCCGACCCTGCTGCTGCTGCTTATAATTTTTTTTGAAAAACAATTTGCTAAGTTTTTTATGTTTCTATGTTTTTGTTGATGGATACTTTTTGATTCAGGGGGAGTTTGATACAACCCCCGTAATCATGGTTTGTTTATGCAATGATCTTTTGATTTGCATATGGTTGATCCATTTTTTATTATGGTTGCACCATATTTTTTTGTGGCAATGAATGCTAATTTGTTATGGATGATCTATATTGAATGGAAACAGGTTGGATAAGCTTAAGGGGGAGATTTTGAAGTACGAATATGCGAATATGTAAGTTTGACACACGGTTGTCAAACTTACTAGCATTGACAGGTTAATGTCAAACCTTATATGCTTACAACTTTGACTCTTACATGTCAAAGTTCTGAATCTGTTTGTTACAACTAACTCCTATTTTATAGGAAACTTATATATTATGTTTATTGTTTATATCTTATTAATTATATACTTTATATTATTATTCTAGGTTGTTATTCTAGTTCCTAAATAATAGGGAGCACCTCTACATCTTTATCTAACCCCCATGTGAGTTAGTGGGAGTTCATTTTTGTTGTATGAACAACTAAAGATGTAGAGGAAGAACACGATCCATTACCAAGTAGTGGAAGAAGTGTACGAGTGCTCCAAGACAAATAAATAGAAGACGAAGAAGACTAGAGAGGTGTGGATTAGAGGTTAGACACATTCATACGAGCTCTCTAGGCTGAAACGTTTTTCTCCCAATCATTCACAGAGTACAAGATTACAATCGAGTTGTGGAATCCATCTCCGGAGAGTGAATCATACGGTGGAGGAGTAATTGGGTTGTATCGTGTGATTTTGTGTTTGATTGCTTTCGTAGGAATTTTATTATGGAGTGAACTTAGGAAAATTTCTATCTTGTTTAGTATTTTGTTCTTCACTTGTAAAAACTTTGTTTGAATAAGTGAAAACTATTTTTCCGTGTGGCTCTCGAGGGTTTATGATTTATAAACCTTCGAAAAATCAATTCTGCTGTGTCAAACTCTTTAGCTTCTGCGTGTGTTAAAAATACTCTGTTTTGCGTGTGTCAAACTTCCGTATTTTACTATCTTTGACACCATTGTGTTAAACTAGGGCACTAAATTATATCAGAAGTGTTGGACTATTTATAGTTTGCTGGGTAGACAATTCAAATTTCTGCCATTAAACTCAATGATTGGTCCGTTAGAGACAAGGATTGGGTCGTCCAATCATAGTTATTCTTCTGCTCTGCTTTGTCGTCTGCTTTTCACTTTTGGTAGTTTACTTTCTACCTACTTTTATCAGACTAAGTTTCAATTCGAGAATTCTAAGTTCCAGTTCATCATACTGACTTTTTGATTGATACTTTAAGATATCTTGAGTCTAACTTTGGATTCCTTGTGACTCCATGCTTTTCACGTGCTCTTGAAATCTAAAACGGAAATCTGACATTCTCCAAAGTTAGTTTTAAATTTCCTCTTCTCTTGGGAAAATTTAGTTTCCAAAAACTGACTTTTCTGGACATTCTAAATTTTAAGCACGAAACTTAGTCTTTATCACTTCAAGTTTCTCAGAGTCTTTTCATTAAGTTATGAAACTTTATTCTTGAACATCTTGAGCTTTGGTATTCCTGAATTCCATTATCGGAAACCAAGTTTCTGACTGTTTGATCTTCAGCTTTGGTTTTTAGTCTATTACAACTCAATAAATCATATACAAGGATTATATTTAGAAACACTCTTAAGACAAAAGTCAGTTTTGACACACCAAAATATCAAGTAAGGGATAATATTTTTGTAACGATATACATTCAAGTATAAATAAAATAGAATAATATTTTCGTAATTATTTTTTTTTATTATCAACTCATAAATATGAAAGATTGACATGATTTATTTATAATTAAAACAGTAATAATTGCAAAGTCTTATATTATTTTATTTGTCAAATAATGCATAAAAATTATAAATTAATGTTAAATATTTAAAAAATCATTTCTATCCTAATAAATATAATCTTCGTGCATGGTGCGAGTGTTATACTAGTAATGGTATATAATTGATTATGTCCATTGAATTAGTATTTAGATTTGATTCATTAATCTCAAACACAAACACGTATCAATATCAATTATCACACCAATATAATAAGAATCCAATGAAAAAATAAAATCATGAGATTTTGATGATAATTTAATTAAAATTAACATGCCAAAAAATAATTAATATGATAAAAATATATAAATTAAATTGAAAAAAAAATATTAAAATTCAAATTTTTTACCAATTAAATAATTTAAGAATAAAATACAATATTTGTTATTTGTCATATCTAGCACGAATCATTCATATAATTAATTCCAATAAAATTTCGAATCCAACAAACTTCAATTTATATCTATCATTATGGTACGAATTGTTCGTTGTAATATAACATATATATTTATAATCATATAAATTTGTATACATGGACTATCAAATCACGTTGAAAACATATCCAAGATATGATAGGATAATACCCAAACAGATATCACGCATCATGTGAAATTCTCTATAAATAAATCAATAAACTATAATCTCCTCACAAAATTCACTCCAGAAAAATTCCAATAAATTATTAATCCCACATGAGCGCTTTGGATTCGTTGGGTGCTAAAATAGGCACTGTCCTGCTCATCACCACGGCTCTGGAAAGACTCCTCCCTTCTCAATTCTGGCACGCCATTCACAGATTTGTCCGAAAAGCCGCGGCCTTGTTCGTGAAACCATGCATAGAGATCACCTTCGATGAGTTCCCGCCGGAGCAATACGGCCGGAGCAAAGCCTACACCGCCATCCAGGCGTATCTGGGCGGCAACTTCTCCAGCCACGCCGGCCGCCTCGAGGGCAACAACAAGACCGAGGAGAGGAGCAGTGGCGTGGCGCTGAGCGTGGACGACTACGAAGAGATCGTTGAGATCTACAGAGGGATCAAGGTTTCTTGGATGCGAAGCACCAGCTATCCACGCAACAAAGTGATCAGTTTCAAAAATAGCATTGACGAGAAGAGGGCTTACGTGCTGTCGTTTCCTAGTAAAGACCGCGATGTCATCGTCGGATCTTACCTGACCCATGTTTTGGCCGAGGGGAGGGCGATCATGTATGCTTAATTCTCTGCTAATTTTTTCAGATTTTTTTGTGTTTAATTTTAATTTATGGCAGAAAGCGAGGGAGGAAGCAGAGGTTGTACACGAACGTGACCGGAGATGAGTGGGCAGACGCGGACAAGATGATGTGGACGAGTGTGCGATTCAAGCACCCGGCAACGTTCGAGACGTTGGCTTTGGATCCCAAGAGGAAGAAGGAGATAATGGATGATTTGATTGAGTTCACAAAGGCTAAAGATTACTACTTGAAAATTGGGAAACCGTGGAAGAGGGGGTATTTGCTGTATGGGCCGCCGGGGACAGGGAAATCCACCATGATTGCAGCCATAGCCAACTTTCTTCACTACGACGTCTATGATCTTGAGCTTACTGCAGTTAAGGATAATACTACCTTGCGCCAGTTGTTGATTGAGATTTCCAAGAGGTAATTATGCATACTTAAATTTAAAAATATATAAACACCTTCTTATGCATCCTTGGTAGGAAAAAGGGTCAACATGTTTAATTTGGTCGAAAATTCACCAACTCGTTAATTAATTTCTTCAACAGGGCGATCGTAGTGATTGAAGACATAGATTGCTCTCTACAAATTACCGGGAAAAGAAAGGGAATGAAAAACGATGGAATGGATGATAACAAGAACAACGATCTTGTGGAAGAGTTTCTAAAAAAGGCGGCAGATGGCGGCGACGACGACAAAGAAGAGAGCAAGGTCACTCTCTCTGGGCTTTTCAACTTCATGGACGGGCTGTGGTCAGCCAGCGGCGGCGAGAGAATCTTCGTGTTCACGACCAATCATATCGACAGGATCGACGAGGCCCTGGTTCGCAGAGGGAGAATGGACAAGCACATCCACATGTCTTACTGCTGCTTCGAGGGGTTTAAGGTTCTTGCCAAAAACTATCTCAACCTCGACTCCCACGACATGTTCGACCAGATCCGGTGTCTGTTGTCGGAAACTGAGATCTCTACGGCCGACGTGGCCGAGAGCTTGATGCCGAAATCAGCAGAAATGGGGGCTGATGAATGTTTGGAGAATTTGGTCACAGCTTTGATGCAAAAGGGAAAGGAAGAAGAAGTTGAAGAAAATGGAGATGACAACAAAACGGCGGGTGCAAAACGACGGCGTTGCGAGGTTTTTGGTAGACTACTAAAAACACGCATAAGGCGACTTCTCTCAGTCAACTAGGAAGAATTTATATATATATAAGATATATGAATATGTTATAAAAACATATATTTATAGATAAATCCAATATCTAACTAAATGTGCGTTTATAATAATTTCTTATATTTAAATTTGAAAACTTTTTAATACATCAAGGAGAACACTTTTGTCATTATATTTTTGAGGTCATGCGTTATTTAATTTATTGTTCATATATAAGTTTTATATTTTCCTAGATAGGCCATATATTATTGTTTGATATATAGGTCTCATGTTATTGTTTGATAAGCCCGAAGTTGTTAGTTGATATGTTTTATTCTGATTATCTTTTAAAACAAAATATTTATTGCATATGCTTTGGAATAAAAGAGATTTATCAAATAATAAATTATATTACTGCAGCAAATATTAAAATATAATACAACTTAAATATAAAAACAAAATACCTCCTGTGATGATGGAGAAATCTTAGAATTCACGATGAGTGACACTGACCAAATTTGATTAGAGCTGAGGAGAAAATAAGCTGTTTAGTATCAACCTGTTTTGGAATATTGATTTCCTCAAAACAAATGTAAAATCTTACAAACTCCAAAGTACCTTTACCTTCCCAAACAGAGCAATATCTAACTTAAGCCAACTTATTAATTGGTAATTGGCTAAAGTGATAGCGTGTTAATTTTACATTATATTATTCTCTGCAAGTGTGCATATCACTATATATATAGATGACAAGTATTATAAATATTGAACAAAAGATAAATTCGAAATATAATGAAATTCTCTAATACATATTTCACTAGTATTTAGAAACTAATTTGATAAAATGGATACATTATTAAATTAGACGTGAAAATAAATAATGAAAAAGAAATAAATGAGCAGTTTAGAAGCCTCGTATGTTTCCAAAATCACTCAAAAATGCTTGCAGCTTTCCTAAGACCATAACATTAGTTTATGCTTGACCGAAGGCATGAAAGGGTTTTTGATCTTATTGAACAGTAGGAAATATAAAGAGTGGAGTCTAGTCTAGAATTACCAAGCTCGAGCATGACAAAAGAATTCGAGGTTTAAGTTCGACAATTATTTAAATAATTTGAGTTCAATTCGGTATATATTGAGTCGATTTCAGTTTTTTTTGAGTCGATATCGAATAACTCGCAAGTCTGCTATAATTCATATTTAAGTGCATTTTTGAGCATGAAGACGTCTACTTTACCAAGCAAAATTCCTTAAGACCTAAATAAACTCTAGCTACAATGCCTTTTAAACTATCTACTCTAAATTTATATATATAAAAAATACTATCTGCTCTAAAAAACATGGAGGAAGTGAATATACATTCTAGTATTTATAAGCTCTATTTCCGTGCATGAAACATTTTAATAAATAGGCAAATAAAAAAATCATGTACCAAAGATCAGTTTGCATATCTGAGAATTTTAGAGTTCAAAAATGTTCGGTATTGCAACCCATGTCCGATGAAGAGAAAAAAGAATTTCCTTAGATATAAGAGTCTGCATAATTCTTAAATATGAAATTTTGTCTAAAAGTAAATCAATGGCGAGCTTAATTGGCTAGTATCATCTATGGGAAACAAAATCACGACTCTCCAGTGCCAAACAAGCTTTGGGACCGAGTTTATAATGGACTCTGATATGCATGTTAGAGACTTTCAATAGATCTCGATACAATTGGATCGGTCAAGGATAGATCATGTTGGTCCCCGATCAGAATGTTTACAGTGCAGCGGAAGTTTTAATGTCCTTGCAATTAACTTGTTGAGGTCTCGACTCAGCAAGTTCTTATAATATATATATAATAAGCTCGAATAGTTCTTAGGTTTATTGCAAGTTATACACCAACACTCTGGGTGTTGTCTTTTAAATCGACAGATAAGAAATAAAACAATAAACAGTAAATAACACAAATATTATAGTGGTTCGAACAAATGTTCTACGTCCACTCTTCAGTCTGCTGACTGGAAATTCACTAAGATTGATTATACAAGGCAAGACTTCATCTCTAACTGTGATATGTGTGTAATTTGTGTTATTTTATAGTGTTAAATTGCATGATGTGAGGTGAATTAGGTGCACAAAATGACACACATATCTCTTCTTTTGGTTGATTTTACCTTCACTTGGTGTTTGAGAGTGCAGGGCGTGAAACGAGCAAGAAATCTGGGTTTTTGAGCAAAAGTTGGCTAAGGACAAGAACCATCCCAAGTGGGACAGTTTCATCCCGTTCGGCACCAGCATCCTGTACGGGACAATGTTGTCTCGTTTGGGACCTTAGCTTGGGAAGCATCGTCCCATTTGGAACTCGAAAATTTGACGTGAAAATATGTAGCGGAGGTCTGTCCCAAGCGGGACCATTTTGTCCCATTCGGGACAGAACCGTCCCACTCGGGACCGGGCTAGTTTCTTGAGTTTTCAAAGAATGACATCCCACTCGGGATGAAGTTATCCCACTTGGAACCAAAGCGGGAATTTCTGCTATAAAAGCAGGGAAATCACAATTGGAAGGGTTAGAATGGAGATAACCTAGGGATTGAAAGAGGCTCGAAGAAAGGCAAAGAATGACAACTTTAAGGGTGAAAAATGAAAGATCGAGGAGAGGAATCGCCACAGAATTGAAGATCCATCATCTAAATCATAAGATTTCTTTTCACTCATTTCATCTATGTTCAATTTGGAGAGAATCATGTTTTACTTTGAATTCAAGAGTAGCTAATTTGATTGTTGAGGATTAGGATGTGATTGGGAATGATTGTTTGGATTTGATGTTTTGAATATCCAAAGGTTTGATTATTATTTTGGAACCCTAATTGAATTTCATATATGCTTGATCACCATGTATGAATATTGTGCCTCAATTAACTAGCTTGATAGGTTGGTGAAATTATAGGAGATTACAACAATAATTGGGTGACTCTTTACCTAGAGGTGAATCAATAAACTTAGATCTAGGGTGAGATTAAGATTGATCTACTATTATTGCACCGGTACTAAGGGTAATAATTAAAGAAGAGAAATGATCCAAATTGTTAATTGCAAATTGGTTATTTTGACAAATGCAAAAATATCCCAAATCTTCTCAATTCATCCCAAGTACCTCGACTTCTTTCTCTCATTGGTTGTCTTGCATAAGGTGAGTGGTGCTTATTTAGCTATTTGAATTAAGCTTTAAGATTTTAGTTATTCATAATTGCAACCCTCAAGCTTATTAATCACATCTAGATTTGAAACTTTTAAATCAATCTCTTTTATTCATTGCAACGGGTGGGTTGAGTCTCTGTGTTCGATAATTTTACTTGATTAAAAAAATACTGCATCAGGTTTTGGCGCCGTTGCCAGGGACTCAAGGTTGTTGTTTGATATTAGGGGATTTAAAGCTTGGTAGTCTAGATTTATTATAGTGTTTATTTAATTTCAATTTTTTTAGGTGCAGGTAGTGTATGATCACTCAATCCAAAGCAAAGAGAGATTAGAACTACCAATACGAGAAGCAGAGAATGAAGATATGGCAGGAGAAGAACGAATGAATGATAGGCAGTTGATAGAGAATTTGCAAAGACAGTTGGAAGAAGTTAGAAATCAAGTCAATAATACAAGGGAACGTAATCTGAGGGAAGAAAGGAGGAATCACTAGGACTGACACTAAAGAGGAAAGCAAAAATTCAGTCATTCAGCCAGCAATATGATGAGCCACTCTACGAGGCATAGGATAGATACTGAAAGTTGCTGAGGAGATATCCGAAACATGGTATGTCTAATGCTCATATTATCTACCAATTTTATGTCGGGGTAGATAACGACACACAATTGCGGCTGGACAATATCGGCGGAGGAGATTTTCTCAACATCGAGGAAGAAGAGGCTATGAGGGCAATTGAAAAGCTCGTAGAAAATAGCTACAAATGGCCCAAGGAAAGAAGAGACTACAAAATTGTAAAGAGTGTGGCTGAGTTGAAGGGTCAGGATGAAATGAAGGAGAAAATGGCTTCGATGGAAACAAAAATGGATTTACTTCTTTTGGATAGAACTCAACAGCAACAACAACAAATAGGGAGTTCATCCCGAGGAGGAAATTCACTTTCTAACCAAAGCTACGAAATGGGGCATATGGAAGCTCAATTTGTCAATGATGTTAACTTTGTTGGCAAAGGTAACTATGGGAACTATAGAAGGCCTTATTATCAGTATGATAATCCTCCCTATCATCCCAAGAACCGATTCCACCCGAACCTGTCTTATAGGAATCCGAACAATGCTATAAATCCAGCTCCTGGTTTTGAGCAGAGTGGGGAAGGATCGAATCAGATGAGTGTAGGTGATAACATGAAGAAGCAATTTGTGCAACAGGAGAGAAGAGCACAAAGCTCGAAAGATGAAGAGTTCGAGAAGACACTTGATAAATATGACAGTATGTTGATGGAGATGCAGAATCATATCTCTACTATTGCTAAGCATGTGAGTGGGAAACATCAACAGGGGCATTTTCCCAGTGATACTGAAGTCAATCCGAAGAAGAATTGCAGTGCTATAACCACGAGAAGTGGTAAGACTTATGAGGAACCCCGTGACCCCATGTTGGTTAAGGAGAAGAAGGGGCTCAAGGACAAGGTTTTAGAAGAAGAGGAGATTGAAGTGGAAGTGACTCCCAAGCTAGTCAAAACACAAAAGGGGAGCACATCCGAGGAAATTTCCAAAGGGAACAATTTACCCTTTCCTCAGAGATGTGCAAGGAATAGATTGTGCATGCAGTTTGCAAGGTTTCTGGATCATCTGAGCAAGGTGCACATCAATTTGCCGTTGTTGGAAATATTACAGGATATTTCAGGGAACACCAAATTCTTGAAGGAATTGGTGACATAGAAAAGGAAATTTGGGTGTTCAAAACCGTGAACCTATTTGAAGAGTGTAGTGCGGTGATCCAGGAGAAAATTCCTTTCAAGAGGCAAGATCCCAGGAGCTTCACAATTTCATGTGTCATTGGTGGACTGGAATTTGGCCATGCTTTGTGCGATTCTGGTGCGAGCAGCAATTTGATGCCGCTTTCTATTTTCAAGAGACTACAAATTGGGGAGATCAAACCAATAACCATCACTCTCCAAATGGAGGATCGCTCTATTTCATACCCGAAAGGTACTGCGGAAGATGTGTTGGTGAAAGTTTATGACTTTATCTTCCCTGCAGATTTTGTTGTCCTTGATATGGAAGAAGATAAGAATGTGCCTTTGATACTGGGGAGACCATTCTTGGCCACTGGAGGAGCATTGATTGGTGTGAGGAAGGGAGAACTGACTCTCCGTTTCAATGATCACGAAATCTCATTTTCCATTTCCGACACGATGATGAACCATGAATGAATGTATGAAGAGTGCAATAACATCGAGGTAATATCTACTCCTTTGTTATTCGGTGATATGAAGAGAGATGTATTAGAAGAAGTTATTCATGACTCTTTAAACTTTAAAACTGGTTTTGATGAACTTATGAGGTTTGTGATGAGTTATTAGAAATGGTGAATGCATTGGACAATGCACCGGAGATCAAACCCAAGTAGGATGTCAAGTTTTTGGAGTTGAGGGTGAAGAAGAAGGAATAGGAAGCAAAATAGAAGAGGAAAAGAACAAGAACGAAGCTCCAGTGGTGGAGTTAAAGAAATTTCCAGACAACCTCCGATATGTGTTCCTTGGAGAGAATGACACCTATCCAGTCATTGTTGTCTCGGCATTGTCTGCAGTGGAGATTTAAAAGTTCTCAAGGGTCTTGAGAATACACAGATCGGCTATAGGTTGGAAGATTTCCGACATAAAGGGGATCAGCCCGTCTATATGATGGGTTTTGTATACTGAAAGCATTTATTATAATAAGTATACAACGGTTTATTTCTCCTATCTATCAAACAATCTTACATGTATGTAACAATGTTATCCTCTTGTCTCACCAATAGGGACGATCATACGGCGTGTTGTACATAACAGAAGACAGTATGATAACTTGACCTAGTGAGACATAAACTTCATCACAACTGAGACAGCGTATGAGGATACGTCTGTCCGGATGGCTGCAGCATTGTCGGAATAAGTAGTCTGTCTTGGATACTTGACATGCTGGTACGCAAGGGTGGCATATTGATGGACCGCAGTGAGATGTATTCATCTGTTTGACATCAGCAAACACAAGATCTCATTTTTGATTGAGTCCAAACCCTAACAAAGGTTCAGGGGTTTGCACGGATTGACTGTTGCTTTGACTTGCCATGGTGGAGAGCCTGAGTAACATGCTCGTATATCCACATCTTGGGTAACAGCAGTTAGTGTAGTACCGCCTGAGACATGGTTTAGGTAACTATATCCGAGTAATAGGATGGGGACACGCGCTGCACACGCGCACGGACGATCGGCGGCGGGGCGGCAGCGCCAGCGGTGGCTGTCGTCTGCGGCTGCTGTCCCTGCAGCGATGGCCCGTGTTTTGGTGGTTTGTACAATCCTATGTAAACCCTAAGGTTTGCATTAGGGTTAGGGCAAATCATCAGATCACAAAGGCCTAAAGCCCAAAAGATGTGGTGGATGGAGATTTGGAGGCCCTAGAAGATTTGTGAAGATTTGAATTTATCTATTAAATTCAAAATTCAAATTGTAATAGATAGGATTATATTTTTTCTTATTTTTTGGGGCCACGAGGAATTTTTGTTTGCCTTAATTGTCCTTGTATGATATGTGATTTATTATGTGAGCAATTAAGCATGTGTAGATAATAAGAAAAGCATGATTTACTGCTTTTATTATTTACAGATTTTCCAAGCATGCTTATGTGATTAATTTTTTTATTGGATTATATTTTGGGAATTTTTGGGCTTTTTTAATTACATGAAAAAATTTGGGAAATATAATAACAAAGAAATTATGTGTGTTCATATAAGAAACTTTTTAAAAGAAAAATACAAAGCTGATTTTTTAATTAAAATCAATAGACCTCCACAAAGCGGTCCTAGGTTGTAAGTGTATCTCTCGTTCTAGTAAACGTCTACGAGTGTAGCTTGCTAGTTCCTAGAGGTGCATGGGTACGATTGTTGGGATTTATAGACAAACAATTTAAATCATGTGAATAATGGGAGGGTTTTGCGTAAACGTCTACGAGTGTAGCTTGCGTAGATCTCTTTCACAAGTATTCTAGGATTGATTTAAATTATAGATAACAAAAGCTCTAAGGGCTGTGCGGTATGGTTACGTGCCATGCTAAACTGTCTCTTTTGGCCGGAGATAAATTTGTGGTTAATGGCTTAGAAGCATCTTAGAATATAATGCAAGAATTGGATCCCTGTTCTTGAGAGATGGCTTGGTCTAAGGTTTTCACTAATTATTAATTTCTAGTGTCAAAAGCTTCCTGACATGGTAGTGAAATTAAATGGATTGGGGCTTAAAACCCGTAGTTTTGGTCGAGGGTGACATCGTAAACGTCTACGAGTGTAGCTTGCGGTGGGAACTCTTGGGCAATTAGTGGAAAATATTTGTATTTGATTTATTAAAACATTTTCAATGCATTTGTTTTCGAAGTTCTACATGTATGTTCTTATTTAAGATTCTTTATTGTTTTCAAATATGTCTATGTCTACTGTCGATCATTTACTTGCTCTCAATCCTCTAACTGGTCCAAACTTCCATGAATGGAGATACTGCATTGAGTATATTCTCCTGACTAAGCAACACATGTTTGTTCTTACTATGATGCCACTTGCCCCACGTTACCATAAAGTCTCTAGACGTGAGAAGGAGTTCTATGACAGATGGGTGGCATCTGAGGATTTTACTTACAAGTTAATTTCGGATATCCTGTCTAGAGAACTGAAGCTCAAGTACATGGGCTATTGTAGCTCTGTTACGATCTGGATGGACTTGGTGGCCACGTATGGAGAAGTGGAATGAACTATCAACTGTGATCTCGTGAAAGACCTTGTCTGTAAGAGAATGGTTGATGGTAATTCGGTGACACTGCATGTGATGATGATGGATAACACCATGAATCGGTTCACACGTAGAGGTGGATGTATCAGTGATCGATATAATCCTGAACTCTTTTTCGCTTTCATTCTATGACTTTAGGAAGGATGTAGCTAAGAGAAGCGAGTACTCTTTCAAATAGTTGCTTACTGATCTCATAGCAGAACAGTCTTTCGTACCTTCATGGGATTCTGAGTTATCAGATCTTGAGCAATCTTGTGCACATTGAAGGATGTGGTTCATACTGTGTGCAAGAATATGATTGATCACAGATCACGTGAGAAGAGGTCACATGAGATGAAGAGGGTTGGTGTCACTTCAAGTAGGAACGCATGCGGAAGCAAGGGACAAGGTACGTCATTTGCATTTGTAACAGAAACATGTTTAGCATCGGTTTCTACTCATTCGCGGGTAGTGGATACTGGAGCTACTGATCATGTTTGTTACATTTTGCAGGGGTTCACACCGAGGAGGGTGCTGAAGAATGACGAGGTTACCATCTCAATGGGGAACGCAGCACAAGTGAGTGCAGCTGCCATTGGAGATTTCACCTTGTACTTTGATGATTCTGCTTTAACTTTGAGAGATGTTTTGTACGTGCCGAATTTTCGGCGAAACCTTATTTCAATTTCCAAACTTTATGTTGATGGATATTCAGTTATTTTTTATAGTGGTGTTTCTATCATTGGTAATAATGGTGTTATCTGTCGTGGAATGCTGAATAATTCTCTCTATGTTATTAACTGCAATCATAAGTCTTCCGCAAGTATTACATGTAACTCATCCGTAATTGATAATCCTAGAAAGAGAAAACTCACTTTTTCTGATGAGGATCTTACATATCTCTGGCACTTGAGACTGGGTCACATCAGCTTGAAGCGGATTCAGCGACTTGCAGATGACGGTACATTGGACTTAGTCCGGGTTGTACCTTATCAAGTCTATGAATCCTGCATCGAGGGCAAGATATCAACTAGGCCTTTTAAGGCTAGTCAGTCTCGAGCAGAGGAAGTGTTGGAATTGATCCATTCTGACTTATGTGGACCGATGTCCACGCAGGCTCGTGGAGGGTACGAGTACTTCATCACTTTCATTGACGATTACTCAAGATACGGATATGTTTACCAGATATTCTACAAGTCTGAATGCTTTGAGAAATTCAAAGAATTCAAGGCTGAGGTAGAAAAGAAGGTCGGGAAAACTATCAAGTCACTGCGATCTGACTGCGGTGGCGAATACCTTGGTAACGAGTTCCTGCAGTATTTGTTAGATAACGAGATTACATCCCAGTGGACTGCACCGGGTACTCCCCAGCAAAACGGTGTAGCTGAAAGAAGAAATATGACTCTTCTAGAGATGGTAAGATCAACGATGAGTTATGCAAACTTACCAATTTCGTTTTGGGGCTACGCATTGGAAACAACAGCTTACATGCTAAATGAAGTGCCTTTTAAATCAGTTCCTTAGATGCCTTCTGAGCTCTTCCTTGGTCGCAAGGAATCAGATAAGTTAGAAAGCAGGTCAAAGGTAATGTTGTTTTATGACGGTGAAATTGCAACACTTAATCACGTTAAATTTATCGATCCAGGTTCTTTCAATTCGCTCTAGAGAACATCATTTACTCGTTTGAAGGAACTCATAACTAGGCAATCACAAGTTGTTGAGTTTTTATGTAACTAGGCAAAAATCATAACAAACCTTGCATAAATGAAATAAAGCATAAATCCAAACATGTTCAATTATCATCCAACATTCAAACAATCAATTCTCTTCAATCTAGGTAGAAAAAGTATCAAGTGCAACAATGAGATAAGAGTGAGTATTGAATGAATATCAATTGTGTCTAATTTGAGTCAAATCATGTTGTAAACCATGTTTAATCCCTAGGAGATTGAGCAATCGACCCTACACTCGTTCACCCCTTGTCACGGCGAGCTAGCGGTTGATGATACTAAGACTTGCAAACAACTACGTTATTAAGCCCTAGACCACTCCAAATAGAACATCAATTATCGCAGTACGACCTAGCACCGCACAGGGATTGGAACTAAAATCGTATGAATCTACATTATTCACGACGATTCCGCCCGCGTGTTGGCTGCAGCGTTCACGTCAACTACCCCCTAAGTTGGCTATTACCTACACCTAAGAGGTAAGGAACAAGTTCTAGTGCAATTCAAGCTCTCAAAGGAAAGTAAACAATCAAAATTCAATCTCAATTCAACACAATATCCATCCAATCAATACTCACAATAGAGTTTAGTTCCTCATACCTTCAATTCTGTACAATACAATAGAGAAAATGATAGAATCCATTACAAATTGATAGGTCAAATGATGATCTTTCTCAATTGTCTTCCTTGTACTCAATCTACCTCTTGATCTTCCTTGATCTTCACCAAATTTAGAGGAATGTGGCCTAGATCACCTTGAATGTGGATGGGGAGTGTTTGAAAGATGGATTGGGAGAGAATTCTTGTGACAGTTATTTGGAATCTGACCAAAAGTTCCTTTAAAATTCAAAGATCCCCCTTTTATAAACTAGCTAACAGGGCCTCGGATTGCTCGGTCGAAGTATGGCTCGCCCGGTCGAAGCTGGAAACTGCCAAACCGCTGAAAAAACCATTCTGGCTCGCCCGGTCAGAATTGGCTCGACCGAGCCTTCTCTCTGTTGGCAAGGCTCGGTCGAGCAGGCTCAGCTCAGCCGGTCGAAGCCTCTGTCCGGTTTGGCTCGGCCGGTGTTGCTCTGCTCGGCCGGTCGCGCTCTCTTTCCTGCTTGGCTTGGCCGGTCCTGGTCCGCCTGGCAGGTCGACGCCTCCAAACTCGTGCGATTTGCCTCCAAAACTCCACCAAAAATGCTAGTTTATGCTCAAAACAGGTCCTACAACATTCAAAACACAAAAACACGAAAACACGACAAAAGAACAACAAAAACATATGATATGAGGGTAAAATGGCCACAAACATGCACGCTCACACATCAAAAATTAGGTCATTTTACACACATATCATAATCCCCCAAACTTGAACCTTTAATTGTCCTCAATCAAAACAAAGTAAAGCAATCCATAAACCTCATGAAACAACCTCACAGCTCATCTTAATTATCTTCGCATGCCCTCATCAATCGAGATCATCACCTAACTTTGTGACACGATTAATGCTAATGACTTGAACCACTCATCAATTTTTGGATTAATAAATAAAAGCACTCCCTTACGTGTTTAGGGACGATGAGCATCACTCATTCACAAGATATCGAGCACAATTTCCATTGGCTTGAAACTATTCTCACCACTATACTACAATGAGTTGGCTCCTAAAATAAAAAAGGTCTTTGTTTTCGGTTATAACGTGGCTTACTAAAGGGTAGGTGGTTTTGGGCCAAAGTGCCTAAACTTCTCAATTTCCCAAAACCCCCAAACTTATTCTCTTCAATCCACTTCAAACGCGAGGCTTTTTCATTCACAACATTTTTCTCCCCTTTTTTCTTTCTTCTTTTTTTTTTTCTTTTCTTTTTCTTTTTCATATATTTTTTTCCAAACACCATCATTCATTCATTTCTTGGTGCCTCTCTTTCTTCTCTTTTTTTTTCTTTTCTTCTTTTTCTCAAGCACCCAAAATTTTTGTTGGTGCTTGATAAACACTCGTTTTGTGCACCTTGCTGATGTGGATTTGCTCAC
>JAPKLW010000247.1:303124-319058 GCA_026898455.1 Plectranthus barbatus | reverse complement strand
TCTATCTTCTATTGCAAGGTTATTTTATGTTTACAACAAAACCAAATCCTTTTCCGATTTACCTAGATAGTAGTACGGTATCTATGTTTCAGTGCTTGGTTATATTTCGATCCTGCAATCCTTGAGAATCGATAAATTATTACTTGCCCTCTGCAGTGGTCTGTACACTTGCAGTTTTAGCGCGTTGAAAAACGCGCTATCAGTGCTTCATTTTTTAGGATTCACATCAATCATTTATTTCATACCATCCATGCCTCAACACTTGCAATACAAAGATACCAAAAAATTCCCAACCCAACTCTCATCACCGTATTCACCCTCATACACTCTTTCCCCCCAAAAGTTTTCCTAATAATCTCAAAGGAAATCCACCATTAAAGCACAATAACGGGGGTCAAAGATATTAAAGGCAAAATTATGATAACAACCACCTTATACTCCCGGAGTGAAAGGTAGGACTAAGAATCGATGACCTAATATCATTTTTTAGTTACCACACTCATGCCAAATAGATAGAGAATAAGTGCAAGTTCTAGATCTTGTGCTCTCAATCTTGCCCCTCACAAATAAAGATATGACAAAATCATGGCTCAAATCTCACAAATTTTTTGTCAAGTCCAATGCATTAACCACACACAAAACTCGGCAATTCAATAGTTCAACTAAGCATGCCTTGACAACTAGATTCCACCCTATCATTGGTCAAAGTAACTATCAAGCTTACTAAGTAAATCATGATTCAAACCTCAAGTTCTTGTTTGGGTTCATCACACACACACAAACAAGCATACAACATCCTAAAAAAAATCTACATGCCATGAAACAATTGTAATGAGACTAATTGGCAAAATAAACGATAGAAAGTGGTACCCATCGGTAGACACGATCAAACCGCTCTCCCATGCCTTATTTATACCTACTACAAATCAACACAAACACCACCAAACTATTGAGCATAAACAAGCCAATTAATGTTCTCATTTCCACCGACTTTCCACAAACCAACATCAACAAAAATAAAGCAATATCCACTAGCTCCACCATTCATACCAAACCGTGCAACATATCCACAAACCATACCAAATAGAAAGAATTAAATCTCATGCAAGCTCGCTAATAATCCATCAACACACCATTCAACTAGAATTAAAACATCCAAACAACATCCATATCCAAATCCATCATTTAAAGCCAAAGTAAAGGTAGATCAATAACATTATACAACCCCATCGAAGATCAAATCATTTCATTCAATTCAACTAAACAAAACTAAGCTAGACTAAGATAGACATAAAGATAGAGAGAAGAGTGAACCAGAGTAGAGCACCGGATACCGACCATTCCCCCCAAACTTAGTTAAGTTAGACTAAGTTTGCAAAAAGGTATGCGGTGTACTCTCACTCCTCTAGGTCTGCTGGTGATTCCTACAAAGAAAATTACAAAAAAATCAACCCAAAATACATCAATTGAATCAACACAAGAAAGACAAATACCACACTCCAGATGGGTTGCCTCCCAACAAGCACTTTTTAAAGTCCATAGCTCGACTACCGCACCTTAATCAATAAAAAAAACTTCCAAAATAGTACGATGTGCATCATTCACATAATATGGTTTAGCCCGATGTCCATTAATCTTAAAACAAGGACCATTCTCACGTGTTAACTCCAATGTACCATTGTCAAACACTTGCTTTACAATGAAAGGCCCAGACCATTTTGAGCGAAACTTACCAGGCATCAACTTTAACCGAGAATTGAAAAGAAGCATCAAATCACCGGGAGCAAAAGATTTACCCCTGGTGTGCATATCATGAAACTTCTTTGTACGCTCCTTGTAAATCTTTGAATTTTCATATGCCTCCTTGCGGAATTCATCCATTGCATTTAAATGCAAAGCTCGTTCACCTTGGGCCTTTCTCCAATCAACATTAACAATCTTCAAAGCCCAATAGGCCTTGTGTTCCAACTCAACCGGTAAATGACACAACTTCCCGAATACCAATTGATATACCAATCGGAGTTTTGAAGGCCGTGCGATACGCCCATAAAGCATCATCCAAACGCTTGGACCAATCTTTCCGGGAGGCTACCGTTTTCTCCAAAATAGCTTTGATTTCCCTATTGGCAAGCTCAGTTTGACCATTAGCTTGAGGGTGATAAGGAGTAGTTATCCGATGCTTAACTCAATATCTTGCCAATAAATTCTCCAGCAATTTGTTACAAAAATGGCTTCCCCCATCGTTAACTAACGCTCTAGGAATTCCAAAACGTGTTACTAACCCTTGCAAAAATTTCATCACAACTTTAGCATCATTAGTAACAGTTGCACAAGCTTCCACAAAATGGGACACATAATCCACAGCAAGCAAAATATAATGATAGCCACAAGAAGAAGGAAAAGGACCCATAAAATCAATCCCCCAAACATCAAACAAATCTACTTCAATAAAAAGTCTAGAGGGCATCTCATCCCGATGGGTAATGGTGATGGATTTATATACTGAAAGCATTATGATTGGTATATTATGTACAAGGTCGATTGGTTAATATACTGGGAATCATAAATGTTGTATGTTCATCTCCTGTCTCAATTAACAAACGTGTGTCGCAAACGCAATTATCCTATTATCTCGTCGATAAGGAGATCATACGGTGTGTAGAAGATCATGGAAGATCGTATGAATCGTTTGACCTAGCGAGATATAAATAGTTATCACAGCTGAGACAGTTCCAGGATATATTGTCGGTGTAGGCTACACCATACGTAGTAATAAGCATCTTATCTTGGATGGCTTGGTATGCTGGTGTGGGGCACACATTGATAAGGACCTAAGTCGAGATCGATTCTTTTATCTGACATTAAAAGAATCTAGATCTCTATGGCTTGACGAGATCCTAAGCCTAAATGAAGGTACAGAAGTATATGCAGATTGTGTATTACTTTGAGTTGCAGTGAAAGGCTCTAGTTGAGCTTGTATATATGTATCTTGGGTAATAGCAGTTTGTGTATGACTGTCTGGTACTGGAACTAGGTAACCACATCCAATATAGGATGGTGACATTCCCTGAACAGCTCAAAAGGTTCGTTATGCTAAGTCCTGCAGGCTGATTAAGTTCAAGCATAAGTGAAAAGGTTTGAGTGGATTGATTCATGAATATAAGATGTTAATTAATTAAATAGCTTGTCAGAGCTTAAATTAATTAACGAATGTCTGTAACCTTAAATGTGGGAATATACCGAGCCCATGTAACCCGTACCTCAAAACGTGGTAGCAAATAGGTAGGACAGTATTGATTCTCTGGTGGAATGAATCAATATTTATTAATTAATTATATTCTGGGTTGAATATGGGAATTAATTAATTGATAGGCCTTATTTGCTATTTGCATTTTGGTCCTTGGTCTGGCCCATGAAACTCAAGCCCAATAGGAGTCCAGTATTTTCCTATAAATAAGCCTCAGTTCCTCAGATCTCACGACACCACAAGATCATAAGTTGCACACAGCAAACCAGTTTTTGGGAGCTGTGGTGATCGAATAAGATCTGAGAACGAGGAGCAAATTCTGCTTCTCAACCCGGCAAGAGATCTGATAGAGAATCTTCATCAGATTTTCATATCGAGTTGGGATACAGATCAGAAGATCAAATCAGGAGGATTTTTCTTCTTCTCTCTCTCTCCTTATTTTTGAAAATAATTATTTTATTTTCTCAAGATGTATTTCCTCAATCTGTTAGGAATTAAATCTTTGTGCGTGGGAGATCAAAGGGAATCTCCGCGCACGCGTTCTTCAAGTTTCATCAATCCAGGTATTCCGCATAAAACTTCTTATGCATAATAATATAGGAGCATGCTAGGATTGTTCATAGGCATAGCAATTTATTTTTGATATTCCAATTAACGATCCTTGGGAAACGAACTTCGTGATTCAGTTCACGAATCCCTTCAATTGGTATCAGAGCCAGGTTTAATTAATTGGCTCTATCAGAAAAAATAAAATTGCCTATGATTAGGCATGATTATTATTATTGATTGCATGTAATGGATGGTTTTGGATTGATTGTATGTTTTTCATCCTCGTGGTTCTCGGGTTAATCCGCCCTTTTATATGGATTCATTTTTTACCCACGAGATAAATCCGTGGTTAAATTTAGATTTTTTTAGATTGTAATTAGGATTATTCAATGTAATCTTTTATTTTTAAAAAAATTAAATATGTAAAACGGAAAAATGAAGAACACGAAGAACGAAGAACACGAAGAACGAAGGACCGCGCGACATTACATGACGGCGCCGGCATGGCTGGGCGCCATGCATTGCGGTCGACGGCGAGGCACGGCAGACCAGCGCGCGGCGGAGCAGGCGGCGCTGGAAACCCTAGGGATTTTCGGCGCACGCACGCACGCACGCTGCGGGCGAGCTATGCGGCCATGGCCGGCAGGGCCACCGCGCGGGGCCCCAGCCCAGGCATCAGCGGCGCGAGGCGAGCGGGCGAGGCAGGCCAGGAACGGCGGCGCGCGGCGAGGGGGCGCATGCGCATGCGCGCGCTCGGACGCGTGCACGCTGGCGGCAGCCCCTCCTCCCTCGGTCAACATCGGCTGGGGGGCAAGGTGGTGCGGTGGTGGCTCAGTCACCGGGGGCGCGGGCTGGACGGCGATGGGGGCTAGGGTGCGGGTCGGACTCGCGAAAACCCTAGGTTTGCGCGTGGTTCGCACGAGCTTCCGATTCCGTTCTTGCGCGATTCCGGTGAGTCACGAAGGCCGATGATGGAGAAAAAGAGTGAACGGCAGTTCGGGCAACAGTCGGGGCAAGCCGGGGCGGCGACATGCGAATCGGGCAACGGTCGGAGGAGGCGGATCGCGGGTTACAACCATGCACGTACGTGCATGGCTGTTGCGCGATTCTGAGAGCCCTCACGTCGGCGACGAGTCACCGGCGGCGGTAGTTCGCCGGTGGTGACTCGTCGGGCCAAGTTCTCGCGGGCTATTGGGCTTGCAATGTGTGCCTAGGTCCGCGATTTGGTTAACTGGCCCAGTTGTCCAATTTTCTGATAAATCAAATCTTGGAGGCCCAAATTCGGAAAATGAATTCAGATCTCAGTCCAAGTAGTGGGAGCCCAGTCGAAGATCTGTATTATTAATTTCAACTTGTAATAGTTAAAATTAATTTTATTTCGTATCATGGGGCCACGAGGATATTTTTTATTTGCTTTATTATCTGTCTTCGCATGATATACGTGTTTAATTTAATTGCGCAGCATACAAGCATGTTGTAGATAATAGGAGCACGTTTACTGCTTTTATTTACAACTTTAAAGCATGCTATGTGATTTATTTTATGTAATTAATTGTAACTATAAATTCGGGGTTCATGCCATGCATGATAGAATTTTAGCAATGTTATAATTATGGCTACATTAAAATAATCTGTGCAATTGAACCTTATGAACTAAAAATTACTAAGCTCATAATTTAGTAAGACCTCCACAAAGCGATCCTTTATTGGAAGTGGGTAATTTATTATGTAAACGTCTACATGTGTAGCTTACTTAATTTATTATTCATAAGTTCTAATAGATAGGATTTCTTAAAACAAACATTTATTTCAAGTGAGAAGTGGGAGTTCATGCGTAAACGTCTACATGTGTAGCTTGCGTATTGAATTTTCATAAGTTCTCTAGGGATTAAATGAAATGAGACAGCCTTATTATAGGGATCGGGTGTGTTCTAATAGATCCTTATATGGGAGGGTTGGCTTTGGTGGTAAGCTAGCTTAGATGTTATCCAGAGTATAACTCATTTGTGATGTCCCTGCTCAGTAGGATAATATGGTCTTAAGTTAGTCTCCAATTATTAATTCCATTTGTCTAAGAAACCCGGGCATGGATTGGAATTAAAGGACTGGAATTGAAAGATGCAGTCTGGTTAAGTGTTTTGTTGTAAACGTCCACATGTGTTGCTTGCAATAGTAATACTTAGGCAAATTGGAGGAAACATTAATATTGCTTTATCATAAGGTTTCAATATTTAATTGTTTCAATAGTTTGCGACTATGTTTTAATTTTTGCTTTAATTTATTGTTTTCAGACATGTCTATTCATATTGTAAACCTCTTAGCACTAAACCCTTTAACCGGTCCCAATTTTCCTGAATGGAAGTTTTGCTTCATGGAAATACTCTGTACTGCAAAACATGCCTATGTACTTTACATGGACCCACTATCTCCTCAGTATTGGAACTGTACTGGTTATGAGCGAGAATTCTCTGACATATGGAAAGTTTCTAATGAGTTTTCCCGCAGACTCATCATGAACAGTCTGTCTAGAGAATTGAAGCTCAAGTACAAGAAGTACTGGACTGCTGTTGAGATATGGAGGGACTTTGTGAAAGTATATGGGAAGGTGAGACGAACTATCAGTTATGATCTTGTGAAGGACCTGGTTTGCAAGAAAATGACTGAGGGGAGTTCGTTGGTTCTACACTTCATCAGCATGATGAGAATTATGAGAAAGTACAGAAAGAGAGGTGGACAAATTAATAAGCGGGCAGATATAAACATTGTCCTGCACTCTCTATCTGATTCTTATGGTGATTTCATCAAATCTCTCGGTGCCAGGCATGAGTTTCCTCTTCATGAGTTACTCAGGGCCCTGTTGCGAGAGGGATCTGACATGATAGCATTTCAGTTTGCTCCAACTTTGTCAGCTTTTGACAAGGCAGTTGCTAAAGCAAAAGAAATTCTTAAAAAGTTATATGAAATAGATGAGACAGAAGTTATCACCAGGCCATGCAAACGCAAGCGAAGTAAAGTAAATTGTCTAGTGCCTAGCACGATTAGACAAGGTACGTCATGTGCATTTATAACGGAAACATGTTTAGCATCAGTTTCTACCCATTGGTAGTGGATACTGGAGCTACGAATCATGTTTGTTATACTTTGTAAGGGTTCAGGCCGACAAGGCAGCTGATACATGACGAGATTACCATCTTAATGGGCAGCGGAGAGCGAGTCTCAGCAGTAGCCATTGGAGATTTTGCTTTATGCATTGAAAACAATGTTTTGATTTTGAGAGATGTTTTATATGTGCCAGTTTTTCGGCGGAACTTAATTTCAGTTTCCAAGTTATTTAATGATGGATATTCAGTTATTTTTTATAGTGGAGTTTCTATCATTGGTAATAACGGTGTTATCTGTCATGGTAAACTGATTGACTCTCTCTCTATATCATTGATTGTATGCATAAATCTTTCGTAAATGTTGCAAACTCATCCAATAATAATAATCACTTAAAGAGAAAGTTTTCTTCTTATGAGGATCAAACATATCTCTGGCACTTGAGACTAGGTCACATCAATCTAAAGAGTATTAAAAGATTAGCATGCGATGGGCTCTTAGATTTTTTCCAAGTGGTACCGCATCAAATCTGTGAGTCCTGTATAGAAGGAAAGATGACGACCAGGCCTTTTAAGGCAAGTCAGTCTCGAGCAGAGAATGTGTTGGAATTGATCCACTCTGACTTATGTGGACCAATGTCCACGCAAGCTCGTGGAGGTTATGAGTACTTCACCACATTCATTGACAATTACTCAAGATTCGGATATGTCTATTTGCTTCGCCATAAGTCTGAATGCTTTGAGAAATTCAAAGAGTTTAGGACTGAGGTACAAAAGAAGCTAGGTAAGACTATCAAGACACTACGATCAGATCGAGGTGGTGAATACCTCAGTAACGAGTTCTTACAGTACTTGTCAGATAACGGGATTACGTCCCAGTAAACTGCACCAGGAACCTCTCAACAAAATGGTGTAGCGGAAAGAAGAAATAGAACTCTCTTAGAAATGGTCAGGTCAATGATGAGTTATGCAAGCTTGCCGATTTCGTTTTGGGGATATGCCTTGGAGACAGCGGCCTATTTGCTTAACCCGGTACCTTCTAAATCTGTTCCTAAAACACCTCTGGAACTCTGGTATGGGCGAAAGCCAAGTTTGAACAGAGTGAGGGTTCGGGGTTGTCCAGCATATGTGCTGACAAAGGAACCTGATAAGTTAGAAAGTAGGTGTAAGCTGATGTTGTTTGTAGGATATCCCAGGAAAACAAAATGTGGTTACTTCTATTGTCCTGAGAATCAGAAAGTCGTTGTCAGTACCAACGCAAGATTCTTGGAGGACGAATATGTAAGAAACCACAGATCCAATAGTGAAATTGTCCTCCACAAGCTTGAGGACAAGGAAGCAATTCCATCAGAAAAGCCCAGTGTAATGGTAAATCCACCTACAACAGGTGAGGCTATACCAACACTGCCACTAATGCAAGGTATGGGATCAACGCGTACTGTGCCAACTACTGACACGGTTCAGATGCCTCGTCGCAGTGGGAGGGTTATCCACCAACCCAAAAGGTGCATGTTCGTGGGAGAGTCTTCTGACTTGATCCCGGAAAACGGACTGGATGATACCGATCCCTGAACATATGACGAGGCGGTATCTGATAAGGATGCAGACAAATGGCTGATCGCCATGGATTCTGAAATAGATTCCATTACGGCTATGGATGTATACCAGAAAATTGATTTGCCAGATGGCTGTCGAGCCATAGGGTGCAAATGGGTATACAAAAGAAAGAAAGGAGCGAATGGTGAAATAACAGCTTTCAAAGCAAGGCTGGTGGCGAAGGGTTATAGTCAGAAAGAAGGTGTAGACTATGACGAGAACTTCTCACCGGTAGCCATGCTTAAGTCCATTCGTATACTCCTAGCCATAGCAGCACATAAGGACCTAGAAATCTGGCAGATGGATGTCAAAACCGTGTTTCTAAACGGGTACCTTGAACAAGGTAGGGACATCTATATGCAATAGCCAGAAGGTTATGTACAGAAGGGCGAAGAACATTTAGTCTGGAAGCTAAGGAAGTCGCTGTATGGACTTAAACAAGCTTCACGGTCTTGGAATCTGCGTTTTGATGAAGTGATTAAATCCTATGGATTTTCACAATGCTCAAACGAGAGTTACGTGTACCGTCTATGTGTCAGCGGAAGCGTGGTGTTCCTTGCACTTTATGTAGATGATATTCTACTATTTGGCGACAATGTGGAAGTATTATCTGAGCAGCTTCATATGAAGGACCTTGGGGAGGCAGGATATATCCTAGGGGTAAAGTATTGCGGGAGCGCAATAAGAGGATGCTGACCTTGTCTCAAGGATCATATGTGGATACTGTGATTGCCCGTTTCAGCATGCAAACTGCCAAGAAAGGTCTGTTACCCTTCAGACATGGCATATATCCTTCCAAGGATCGGTGTCCGGTGACACAAAGGGAGAAAGTAGAAATGAGGAACGTGCCGTATGCATCGGCCATGGGGAGCCTCATGTATGCAATGCTATGTACGAGGTCAGATATCTGCTTTGTTGTAGGCATGGTAGCGAGATACCAGTCTAACCCTGGACAGGCGCATTGGACCGCGGTAAAGCACATACTCAAATACTTGAAAAGGACTAGAGACTATTGTCTCGTCTATTAGTGTGAGGAGTTGTGCCCTGTGGGTTATACTGATTCGGATTTCCAGGCAGACCGAGACGAAAAGAAGTCCACCTCTGGCTATGTGTTTACATTGGGAGGTGGGACCATATCATGGAGGAGTGCAAAGCAGAAGTGCATTGCGGACTCCACCATGGAAGCAGAATATGTGGCAGCTTCTGAAGCTTCGAAAGAAGCAGTATGGTTTCGAAACTTCCTTCTGGAGTTGGACGTGATTCCTAAGATGCCCAAGTCAATCACAGTATACTGTGATAATTCGGGAGCTGTGGCTAATTCAAAGGAACCACGAACTCACAGAGCAACAAAACACATTGAAAGGAAGTACCATATTATACGAGAAATCGTAGCAAGGGGTGATGTGCTAGTAGAGAAGATTGATACAAGAAATAATCTAGCGGATCCATTCACAAAGGCTCTGCCTCAGAAGGTCTACGAGATGCATGTACGTAACCTTGGGCTGAGGGCAAAGCTATCCAAGTAGAATGTTTGATGTAATAGCTAGATTAGTTTAGACGCGTTATACTCTGGAAAGCACCTGTATAATGCTTTGAGTATAAGTGGGAGATTGATGGATTTATATACTGAAAGCATTATGATTGGTATATTATGTACAAGGTCGATTTGTTAATATACTGGGAATCATAAATGTTGTATGTTCATCTCCTGTCTGAATTAACAAACGTGTGTCGCAAACGCAATTATCCTCTTATCTCGTCGATAGGGAGATCATACGGTGTGTAGAAGATCACGGAAGATCGTATGGATCGTTTGACCTAGCGAGATATAAATAGTTGTCACAGCTGAGACAGTTGCAGGATAAACTGTCAGTGTAGGCTGCACCATACGCAGTAATAAGCATCTTATCTTGGATGGCTTGGTATGCTGGTGTGGGGCACACATTGATAAGGACCTAAGTCGAGTTCGATTCTTTTATCTGACATTAAAAGAATCTAGATCTCTATGGCTTGACGAGATCCTAAGCCTAAATGAAGGTACATAAGTATATGCAGATTGTGTATTACTTTGAGTTGCAGTGAAAGGCTCTAGTTGAGCTTGTATATCTGTATCTTGGGTAATAGCAGTTTGTGTATGACTGTCTGGTACTGGAACTAGGTAACCACATCCAGTATAGGATGGTGACATTCCCTGAACAGCTCAAAAGGTTCGTTATGCTAAGTCGTGCAGGCTGATTAAGTTCAAGCATAAGTGAAAAGGTTTGAGTGGATTGATTCAGGAATATAAGATGTTAATTAATTAAATAGCTTGTCAGAGCTTAAATTAATTAACAAATGTCTGTAACCTTAAATGTGGGGATATACCGAGCCCATGCAACCAGTACCTCAAAACGTGGTAGCAAATAGGTAGGACAGTATTGATTCTCTGGTGGAATGAATCAATATTTATTAATTTATTATATTCTGGGTTGAATATGGGAATTAATTAATTGATAGGCCTTATTTGCTATTTACATTTTGGTCCCTGGTCTGGCCCATGAAACTCAAGCCCAATAGGAGTCCAGTATTTTCCTATAAAAAAGGCTCAGTTCCTCAGATCTCACCACACCACAAGATCATAAGTTGCACACATCAAACAAGTTTTTGGGAGCTGTGGTGATCGACTAAGATCTGAGAACGAGGAGCAAATTCTGCTTCTCAACCGGGCAAGGGATCTGATAGGGAATCTTCACCAGATTTTCATATCGAGTTGGGATACAGATCAGAAGATCAAATCAGGAGGATTTTTCTGCTTCTCTCTCTCCTTATTTTTGGAAATAATTATTTTATTTTCTCAAGATTTATTTCCTCAATCTGTTAGGAATTAAATCTTTGTGCGTGGGAAAGATCAAAGGGAATCCTCCGCGCACACGTTCTTCAGGTTTCATCAATCCAGGTATTCCGCATAAACCTTCTTATGCATAATAATATAGGAGCATGCTAGGATTGTTCATAGGCATAGCAATTTATTTTTGATATTCCAATTAACGATCCTTGGCAAACGGACTTCGTGATTCAGTTCACGAATCCCTTCAAATGGATCCTATTTTCTGGCACCTATCACAAGCCTTAACAAAATTCATGCAATCCCGGTAAATAGAAGGCCAATAAAAACCACAAGAAAGTACCTTCAGGGCCGTTCTATTAGCGGCAAAATGCCCTCCACTCTCTAAAGCATGACATTCCTCTATTATCCGTCTCCACTCTCCCTGGTGCACACATCTTCGTATGACTCCATCTGCACATCTACGAAACAAGAAGGGCTCCTCCCAATAATAAAATAGCAAATCTTTGAGGAACTTCTTCCTTTGATGGTACTTCAAGTCAGGAGGAAATACTCCAGCAACAAGAAAATTAGAAAAGTCAGCGTACCAAGGAGTATTATAAGCTACATAAAATACTTGTTCATCGGGGAAGCTATCATTAATACAACGTTGATTTTCGTCCACACCAACAGGTTCCTCTAACCGAGACAAATGATCAGCTATCACATTCTCACACCCTTTCCTATCTCTAAATTCTATATCGAATTCCTGTAACAATAGAATCCACCTAATGAGTCTAGGTTTTGCATCTGGTTTTTTAAACAAGTACCGTATAGCAGCATGATCAGTGTACACAATCGACTTGACTCCGACCAAATAAGAGCGAAATTTATCATATGCATAAACCACGGCTAAAAACTCTTTCTCAGTGACAGTGTAATCACATTGAGCTAGATTTAAAGTTTTGCTAGCATAAACAATCACCCTAAAAACTTTATCCCTAACTTGTCCTAGGGTCACCCCAAGTGCAACATCACTTGCATCACACATTAACACAAACTCCTCATCCCAATTTGGTGAAATAAGCACCGGAGCTGTCAGAAGAGCCTTTTTCAGTTTCTCAAAAGCAGTAACACATTCTTCATCAAAAACAAATTGCACATCTTTCTCAAGAAACAACATAAAGGTTTAGTTATCTTATAAAAATCTTGAATAAATCTCCTATAAAATCCAGCATGCCCTAAAAAACTCCTCACACCTTTCACTGTCTTAAGAATAGGTAATTGCTCAATAGCACAAATCTTAGCTTTATCAACTTCTAAACCTTTACTATAAATCTTATGTCCTAACACAATTCCTTCACAAACCATGAAATGGCATTTTTCCCAATTAAGAACAAGATTTGTCTCCTCACATCTAGCAAGAACAATTTCTAAATTTTTTAAGCATACATCAAATGAATTACAAAATATCGAAAAATCGTCCATGAATACCTCCATAATCTCCTCAATAAGCCCATGAAATATAGCCATCATGCTTCTCTGAAACGTAGCCGGTGCATTTCAAAGACCAAAAGGCATCCTCCGGTATGCAAAAACTCCGTAAGGACATGTAAAAGCTATCTTGTGTTGGTCCTCCGGTGCCACCATGATTTTATTGTACCCCGAATAGCCATCCAAGAAACAATAGTGAGAATGCCCCGCAAGACGATCAAGCATTAGGTCAATAAATTGTAAGGGAAAATGATCTTTGCGAGTAGCTAAATTTAAAGCTCGATAATCAATACAAAACCGCCATCCTTTAGTAGGTCTCTCCATCACTTCTTCCTCATTTTCCTTTACTACCTTTTCGAATCCCCCTTTCTTGGGTACTATATGCGCCGGGCTTACCCACTCACTATCACTTGGAGCATAGACGATATTATTATCAAGCAACTTAAAAACCTCTTTCTTCACCACTTCTTGCATCATTGGATTCAACCTTCTTTGAGGTTGTCACTTAGGCTTAAATGTTTCTTCAAGAAGTATCTTGTGCATACAAATGGCTGGGCTTATTCCCTTAATGTCAGACAATTGCCAACCAATAGCTGACCTATGCATCCTCAAAACTCGAAGTAATTTATCAACTTCACAACTTGAAAGTCCGGTTGAGATGATTACCGGATAAGTCTCATTTTCCCCCAAAAATGTATACTTTAAATGATCCGGTAACTTCTTCAATTCTACTTCTGGGGCTTTATTCTTCAATTTCGTCTTCTTTTGTTTAGCTTTATCTTCCTCCTCTTTAGTTTTTAATTCCAAGAACTTAACCTCCCCATTTGATACATCAATAGGGAAGTTATCTAACACTCGGACATGCTCCACAATGTCTTCTTTTACTTCTTCTTTTCCAAATACATTCTCTGTATAATAGGAGTATTGCAAAATATCCTCCAATGGTTCGCTTTTGACACTTTTTGCAAACGTCAAGTCTTGCATTACCTCTACCATGCTACAATTTTTTTCATTTTCCTCCTCCGTACTCCTCTTCATAGCTTCCTGAAAAGAGAAAGTGATCTTCCTTCCATCCAATTGAAAGGTCAACTGTCCATGTTTCATATCAAACAATGCTCCTCCGGTAGACAAGAAGGGTCTACCCAAGATCAACGGAACATCTCCATCATCTTCCATGTCAAGTATCACAAAATTGGCCGGAAATATAAAATCACGCACTTTAACCAAAACATCTTCAACAATCCCTTTAGGATATGATAAAGACCGGTCCGCCATTTGGGGCGTCATTGTGGTTGGCTTGATTTCCCCTATTTCCAACTTTTTGAACAAAGATAAGGGCATTAAATTGATGCTAGCCCCCGAGTCACACAAAGCTCTAGTTACTTCTATTCCACCAATCATGCATGAAATAGTGAAACTCCCCGGATCTTGCCGTTTGAAAGGCATCTTCCTTTGAATTACGGCACTACACTCCTAAAAAAGGTTCACCATCTCATATTCTCCAATGTCATACTTACTCTTTTGGGTAAACATCTCTTTCAACATTTTCATGTACCCGGCATCTCTTGTATGACTTCTAGTAAGGGAAGATATATTTGAATCTTGCTCGTATGATCTAAAAATCGAGCAAACTTCCTATTTTTCCTACTTTTCTCAAAGCGTTGAGGAAAAGGCATACGAGGTGTGGATTCCTTCTCCAAAGATTTATCCTATGTCACTTCTTTTTCCTTAGACACCTTCGGAATGACTTCTTCTTCCTCTTTGAAAGTAACCTTTTTTCCTAGTGCCTCCTTCAGTCTTATCTTTTTCTCCCACATATTCATTTTGTTTCGATCCTTATAAGAGTTCCCACTTCTTGTTGTTATAGTTCCACATGCTCCTCCCAAAGGACCTGCTTCTCTCTTACTCAATTGATTCATTATACAAGAAACTTGTGTCTTGACGTCGTCCAATAATTCTACATTTCTCTCACATTTCCATTCTACGTCCACCTCTTTTTCCGGTATCTCCTCTTCTTCTTCCAAATATGTTGGTCTCGGTTTATCAGAGTGTATAACGTTACGCAGCGGAAATATTGAACTTATAAGTCTAACTTGCACTCTGTCCTGCTGGTTGCTCAGCTGACTGGCTGACTGGCTGGTCAGCTGATAGCTCAACACTTAGAATATTTTAAGCCTAGTTTGCACAGTTATCAGTTTTCAGATATACACCAGCACTTGAGTGCTGGGTTTCAAATCAGTATGAAAATGCAGAAAGCTGATAAAAACAAACGGATTTTTATAGTGGTTCGATCAACTGATCTACGTCCACTCTCCAGTCGACTCACTGGAAATTCACTATAAGAGCAATCAGGTACAAAGTTCCTACGATCTATCTCCAGCTGGTAGATGCCCCGTCTACCAGTCCACTGGATCAACCGCTCCCGGTCCTTGTCCTTCTTCAGCTCTCGTCAGATGGATGGAGTGCGAGCACGTCACTTCAACCTCCTCCTCTGACTGGTTGGGTGTTGAGTTCTCCCAAGAACGTAAATCCTCTACGGCAAACTGCCCGTAATAACTCAAGAGCTGGCTGGCTCTAGAGCTGCTATGTTCTTCCTCAGAAAGAGAAAGAACACCAAGTGAGGTCTAAACTTACAAGCAGGAAGCTTGAAGTCTCGTGTTTGAAAGATATCAACACACGGAAAAGCTTTAAAGAAAGCCTCGAAAGATGCTTGCTTGCTTGCAATGAATGTTAGTTCTTTCGGTAGTTGGAGAGTATTGAATGTTCAGGATGCAAGCGTCTTAAATGTTAGTGATTCCAACCTATTTATAGACGCAGGATCTCATTTAAAATTCTAGCCGTTTGGACACATCCGGAATGGGTCTCTGTCCTCGGATGTACTTCAGACGGCGGCAGGTAGGAATTTCAGGAAAACGCCATACCTGTGTCTGCTTTTTCTGACACAGACCTCTTTGTGTCAGAACGGCATTATTTCGTCAGTACGAGGAATCGCAACTGGTGTCTTGAACTGATAGACTTTAAGGTATCCTCCCTTAAAGTCATACTTTGTCAGTATATTCCTCAGACGAATCTTCTTTTTGTCTCTAAGACTCTGGGAGAGCGAATCTTCAATTCTGCTGGTAACCTCCGACTGGTAGAACATACTGG
>JAPKLW010000247.1:259124-292895 GCA_026898455.1 Plectranthus barbatus | reverse complement strand
CCTAGATCACCTTGAATGTGGATGGGGAGTGTTTGGAAGATGGATTGTGAGAGAATTCTGGTGATGGTTATTTGGAATCTGACCAAAAGTTCTTTTAAAATTTGAAGATCCCCCTTTTATAAAAGAGCTAACAGGGCCTCGGATCGCCCGGTCGAAGTATGGCTCGCCCGGTCGAAAATGGAAACTGCCAAACTGCTAAAAAAATTGTTCTAGCTTGCCCGGTCAGAATTGGCTCGACCGAGCCTTCTCTCTGTTAGCAAGGCTCGGTCGAGCAGGCTCAACTCGGTCGGTCAAAGCCTCTGTCCTATTTGGCTCAGTCGGTCATGCTCTGCTCGGCTGGTCGAGCTCTCTGTCCGGCTTTGCTCAGCTGGTCCTGCTCCGCCTGGCAGGTCGACGCCTCCAAACTCGTGCGATTTGCCTCCAAAACTCCACCAAAAATGCTAGTTTATGCTCAAAACACGTCCTACAACATTCAAAACACAAAAACACGAAAACACGACAAAAGAACAACAAAAACATATGATATGAGGGTAAAATGGCCACAAACATGCACGCTCACACATCGAAAATTAGGTCATTTTACACACATATCACTGTTCATAGGGTATCCCAGGCAAACGAAAGGTGGTTACTTTTATTGTCCTGAGAGTCAGAGAGTCGTTGGTAGCACCAACGCTAGATTCTTGGAGGACGAGTATGTCAGTAATCAAAACTCAAGGAGTGATATCGTTCTTCAAGAAATTGAAAACGAGAATGCGATTCCAAGGGAAGGGGAACATGTAGATATGGGTGCACATGTGAGAGGTTCAGCACCACAGACACGTTCTTCAGTGCAAGGTGCAGAACCACAAGTTACTGCACCTACTACTGACACGGCACCGATGCTTCATCGTAGTGGGAGAGTTATTTTCCAGCCAGAAAGGTACATGTTCGTGGATGAGTCTTCGGACTTGAGCCCGAAAGACGGACATGAGGATTCTGACCCACTGACTTACGAAGAGGCAGTGCAGGACAAGGATTTTGCCAAATGGCATATCGCTATAGATTCTGAAATTAAATCCATAACTGCTATGGATGTATACCAGAAAACTAATTTTTCGGATGGTTTTAGGGTCGTAGGGTGCAAATGGGTATACAAGAGAAAGAAATGAGCGGATGGAAAGATCTTGACTTTTAAAGCCAGGCTGGTGGCAAAGGGTTATAGTCAGAAAGAGGGAAATGACTATGACGAAACCTTTTCACCCTTAGCCATGCTCAAATCCATCTGGATACTCCTTGCCATAGCTGCGCATATGGACCTCGAGATCTGGAAAATGGATGTCAAAACCGCTTTTCTAAACGGTTACCTTGAAGAAGGTAGGGACATCTATATGCAGCAACCCGAGGGTTACATACGCAAAGGGTTATAGTCAGAAAGAGGGCAATGACTATGACAAAACCTTTTCACCGTAGCCATGCTCAAATCCATCTGGATACTCCGTGCCATAGCTGCGCATATGGACCTCGAGATGTGGCAAATGGATGTCAAAACCGTTTTTCTAAACGGTTACCTTGAAGAAGGTAGGGACATCTATATGCAGCAACCCGAGGGTTACATACGCAAGGGCGAAGAACATCTTTTCTGGAAGCTTAGGAAGTCCTTGTATGGACTTAAGCAAGCTTCGAGGTCGTGGAACTTACGTTTCAACGATGTGATTAAATCCTATAGATTTGCACAGTTGGAAAACGAAAGTTATTTTTATCGACTTTGTGTCAGTGGGAGTGTGGTTATCCTTGCACTATACGTTGATGACATACTCCTATTTGGAAACAACGAGGGAGTGATGTCGGAAATCAAGGTTTAGTTATCCGAAAAGTTCCAAATGAAGGATTTGGGAGAAGCTGGCTACATTCTTGGAATTAAGGTCTTACGAGATCGTAAGAGAAGAATGTTGAGCTTATCCCAGGCATGCTATGTGCATACTGTGATAGCCCGGTTCAGCATGCAACTCGCCAAAAAGGCTTGCTACCTTTCAGACATGGCGTTCTTCTTTCTAGTGGGCAGTGTCCTCAGACACAATGGGAGAAAGATGAAATGAGTCTTGTACCATACGCTTCGGCAGTGGGTAGCCTCATGTATGCGATGATGTGTACCAGGCCAGATATTTGTTATGCCGTTGGCATGGTAGCAAGATATCAGTCTAACCCTGGACAGGCGCATTGGACTACGGTAAAACACATCCTCAAGTATTTGAAGAGAACTAGGAATTATTGCCTAGTTTATCAAAGTGAGGATTTGTGCCCTGTGGGTTATACAGACTCGGATTTCCAAGGGGATCAGGATGAGAAGAAATTGACCTCAGGATATGTGTTTACCGTGGGAGGTGGAGCTGTATCTTGGAGGAGCTCAAAGCAGAAATGCATTGCTGACTCCACCATGGAGGCGGAATATGTCACCTCCTCCGACGCCTCGAAAGAGGGGGTATGGCTCAGGAACTACCTTTTAGAGTTGGGCGTGATTCCGAGTTTGCCGAGGAGCATCACAATTTATTGTGATAACTCTAGTGCAGTAGCTAACTCAAAGGAACCGCGGACTCACAGGGCAAGCAAACACATAGAGAGAAAGTACCATATCATACGAGAAATCGTATCGAGAGGTGATGTGCTGATCAAGAAGATTGACACTAAGGACAACCTTGCTGATCTATTTACAAAGAGCTTATCGCAGAAGGTTTACGAAAGACATATTCGTGAGCTAGGTCTGAGGTGGATGCCGACCACTGACAATGGTTAAAGAGATAGCAGGCTAGATAGACGGACTGTATACTCTGTAAAAGCTTAGTTTTGCTTTGAGTATATGTGGGAGATTGATGGGTTTTGTATACTGAAAGCATTTATTATAATGAGTATACAACGGTTCATTTCTCCTATCTGTCAAACATTCTTACATATATGTAACAATGTTATCCTCTTGTCTCACCAATAGGGACGATCATACGGCGTGTTGTAGATCGCAGAAGACAGTATGAACACTTGACCTAGTGAGACATAAACCTAATCACAGTCGAGACCGCGTATGAGAATACGTCTGTCCGGATGGCTGCGGCGTTGTCGGAATAAGTAGTCTATCTTGGTTATTTGACATGTTGGTACGCAGGGGTGGCGTATTGATGGACCGTAGTGAGATGTATTTGTCTGTCTGACATCAGCGAACACAAGATCTTGTTTTTGATTGAGTCCAAACCCTAACAAAGGTTCAGGGGTTTGCACGGATTGACTGTTGCTTTGACTTGCCATGGTGGAGAGCCTGAGTAACGTGCTCGTATATCTGCATCTTAGGTAACAGCAGTTCGTGTAGTACCGCCTGAGGCTGGGTTTAGGTAACCATATCCAAGTAATAGGATGGGGACATTCCCTGAGGAGCTCAATGACATTCATCGTGCCAAAGTCCTGCTGGCTGATTAAGTTCAGACACGAGTAATAAGGATTGAGTGGTACTACTCAGGAATTATAAGATATTAATTAATTGTAGTTAGAGTTTGTCAGAGGCTCCGATTAATTAATGAATGTCCGGCAATCTTAAATATGGGGATTCTCAATTAATGCAGCTCATTCTCATAACGTAGTAATAAAGGGGTAGGTTAGTATTAATTTTGTGGTGAAAAAGAATTATTATTAATTAATTAATTGTGTCCTGGGTTGTGGACATGGGAATTAATTAATTTATAGGCACACTTTATTATTTGCATCAGGTCTCAGGACTGGCCCAATTAAATATGTTGAATTGAGCCCAACAGCCCATTAGGGTTAAAACCCTAGGTCTATAAATAGACATCTCTCTCTGGAAACCCTAGCCACCTTTCTGAGATTATTAAAATCAGTCAAAATCCTAGGGCAGAGAGAGTGAGGGGCCACGGCTCTGTGCAAGAGGAGGATAATTTCGGTTCTGGCCTTGTACAACTACATATCTGTGGAATCCTCACAAGTAGCAGATTTGAACAGCATTGGGATACAGCCCTGAAGATCGGATCTGGAGAACAAAATTCTTCCTTCTTGTTTTTCTTTATTTTCGATTTAATTTAGAAATTAGATTTCTAATTTCTGTTTCCGCAGATTAAATCAAATCGCGTGGTTGAATTAAAGTTGGATATTCAAACGCGAAATATCAGATCATACTCTACGGAATAACAGTAAATTCTCAATCCACAATTCAAATTAAATTCATAGGAGCATGCTAGGTTTTATTGTGAATTATGATTGTATGCAATATCCGTAAATTGATCCGGTTCACTTGGATTTTGTGATTCGGTTCACTGAAAAATCCCTACACTATAGTCTTGCATAAGATCATCCTTGAAGAATGGAGCAAACCGAAGAGACAACCACAAAGGAGACTCAATCAGAAGTTGCAAGAAGTGGTGAAAAAAGAATTTTTGAAGTTGCTGGATAACAACATTAACTATGCCCCTAGTGATAGTGAGTGGGTCAGTCCGACTCACATGGTTCCAAAGAAATGGGGGTTCGAGATGGTTATCAAGCCAAGCGGTGAAGAAGTGATTGAGAGACCGACTAAAGGATGGCTTTTCTGCATTGATTACAGGGCTTTAAATAATGCAACTCTTAAAGATCATTTTCCTTTACCCTTTACTGATCAATGCTTGACCTTCTTGCAGGTAAATCTCATTACTGCTTCCTTGATGGGTACTCCAGATACAATCAGATTGTGATGGCACCTGAAGACCAGCAGAAGACATCTTTCACTTGTCCTTACGGGATTTTTGCCTGCCGGAGGATGCCCTTCGGGTTGTGCAATGCACCTACGACATTTCAAAGGTGTATGATGTCTATTTTTTATGGTTTTATTGATCATATAATGGAAGTTTTTAGGGAAGAATTTTCTATGTTTGGTATGTCGTTTGATGATTATTTGGAAAATTTGATGAATGTCTTGCAAAGATGTGAGGAGACTAACCTGGTGTTAAATTGGGAAAAATAACATTACATGGTTAAAGAGGGTATAGTCCTGGGTCATAAGGTCTCTAGTGCGGGGATAGAAGTAGACAAGGCTAAGGTTGTAGCAATTGAAGAACTTCCTATGCCTAGGACAGTAAAAGGGGTTAGGAGTTTCTTGGGACATGCTGGGTTTTATAGGAGATTCATTCAAGATTTTTTCAAGATAACTAAACCTTTGTGTAAGTTGCTAAGGATATCCCTTTTTACTTTAGTGAAGATTGTGTGGAAGCTCTTGAGACTCTGAAGAAAGCTTTAGTGACAGCCCAAGTGTTAGTGACTCTGGATTGGATTCACGATTTTGTGTTGATGTGTGATGCTAGCGATGCTACTTTGAGGGTAGCTTTTGGATAGATTAGAGATAAGATCTTTAGAGTTATCGCTTATGCTAGCAAAATGTTGAATCCCGCTCAATTGAATTACACTGTTACTGAGAAAGAATTATTGGTTATTGCTTTTGCCTATGAAAAGTTTCGTGCTTATTTGGTAGGAGCAAAGTCTGTGGTTTACGCTGTTCATTCGGCCATTAAGTATTTGTTTGCTAAAACGGATTCAAAACCTAAGTTGATTACATGGATTCTGCTTTTGCAAGAATTTGACATGGATATTAGAGATAGAAAAGCATGTGAGAATGTGATAGCACATCATCTATCTAGGTTAGAGAATCCAGTTGATGGGGATGATCAGGGTGAGTTAATTAGAGAGGATTTTCCCGATGAGAACATTTTGAGTATGGTTGTAGCTAGTACTCTTTGGTATGCAGATTTTTGTAATTATTTGGTTGCAGGTGTGTTGCCTCCAGATTTGGAGCCCTATCAGTGAACGAAATTTCTTAAGGAAAGGTACGAATGACTGCGAGAGAGTGGACGGCATGTGGTTCGAAATGACGTGAAGGGAAAATATTTTTCATCAAAACGTGCATGCCAGGTGATATAGATGCAAGAGGATGCAAGATCAAGACACTTGAATCTCTTATGAATCTAGGAGTAACCAATGAAGATGGAAGGAATGCTACAAGGGGAGAACTTATTAGATGCATAATCACGTAAACAAGGGTATACACGATAGTCAAATGAATGAAAATTGGAATAAGAAGGAGGTGTACCGTAGAGAAGTTCGAAGAAAGATGCATTGTTCAAGAGAGCATAGGGTAGGCGATTGATGGTATAAGCAGCAGAACTGAAAGCATCGACCCAAAAACATAACAGGTAAGTTTGAGTGGAAAAGAGTTGTAAGGCCGGTTTCAGTGATGTTGTAAAATTTTGAAAACATTCATAACAAGATCTAGGCATCTTCTTCGTGGTCCGGTTCTCTGTTGGCTGAGTTTGCTGAGATTCCTCTTTCTTAGCTTTTGCCTTTAGCAGTAACTTCTGCAGCCTTTTCATTTGTTCCTCCAGCTCACTGATGGAACACTCAACCTCTTTAGGTTGAGACCCACTTGCTGAGGTGGTCTCCTTTGCTAGGCTTGGCTGAGCTGGGCGATCTAAGTGGAATGGTTTCTTGGTCTTCCACTTTATAGCATCTCTCTTAAAGAAGTATGTTGTGTCTTCGATGTGATTTTCAGTAGATGTTACGTCCCTTACAACTTCATTCTTGATGATCTGTTGAATGTCCCACTCATGGTCCTAAAGCTTTGCAAATAATTCTTTCGTAGTCATATTTGAAAGTTACTTTTCTTTGAGGCTTGTCACCTTGACAAACCAATCATCTTTGGGCATCTTCGAGAGCACCTTAGCATTCATGTCAGCAAGTTCATACTTCCTTCCCAATTCTTTTAACTCACGGATGATAGAGTTAAATCTAGCTTCCATTTGCTTTATTGTCTCTCCACGAAGCATCTGAAATGATTCATATTTGTCCACACATTGTTGAAGTTTGTTCCACTTCATCTGATATGTTTCTTGACATAACGTGCCAACAAAGTCCAAAAGTTGTTTGGCATTGTTATATTCCAAAGCTTCCATCATCAGATTTTCAGGGAGGGCATTCAGGATCAAGTCCATAGCTATAGAGTCATGTTGTGAGCGAATCTGATCTTCACTGGTCCACTCAGCGTACTGTTTATCCACCATTTCTGGTCCATTGGTATCATCACCAAGTCAAACGTTCACCTTCTGGATTTTGATAGGTCCGACTTCAATCACGTACGCCATTTCTAGATGAATATTCTTTAGAGTGATCAACGAACTCTTTTTCCAGAAGTTGTACGTTTCTGGAGAATACTTTAACAGCTTTACGCTATTCGGAATTTCTCTTAACCTGAGCTTAACACAAAACAAAAGAAAATGCAAGGAAAATGGATCTGCTCCTAAGCGACTCAGAAGCAGCTAGTCTATAAAGACCAACTGTTCTGATACCACTTGTTGGTCCCCGATCAGAGTGTTTATAGTGCAGCAGAAATGTTAATGACCTAGCAATTAACTTGCTGAGGGCTCAACTCAGTAAGTTTTTATGAAATATATATTAAGCTAGAATAGTTCTTAGGTTTATTGTAAGTTATACACCAACACTTTGGGTGTTGTGTTTTAAATCGACAGATAAGAAATAAAATAGTAAACAGTAAATAATACAAAGGTTACAAGGTACTGACTAGAAATTCACTAAGATTGATTATACAAGGTAAGAATTGATCTCTATCTGCAATCAGCTCCTCTGTCCGGTCACACCGCACCTTCAAGACTCTTAGGATATCAACCTTCTCGATAAACACTTAGAGTGAGGACACACCTCCCTTCTCCTTGTCCACTGGATTAGGACTTTTAGTTCTTCCTGGAACCTCTCACTCTTGCGGCTAGAATGCCCGTACTAGTCAACCTTGCAGATCAACATGACTACTAAGTTCTTTCTTAGACAGAAAGAACTCCAAGAATAACCTTAGAAGCGAACTTCTTTGGTCTAGTGATGAACATGGTAGCTTGTGCAAAGCCTAGATTGTTTACTTGATTGAGTGATGAATTTGTCAGAGTACTTGCGTGTATTTGCGCGTAGAACTTTTGAATTGGCCGAACTTTTTATCTCTCTGCGAATCCTTCTATTTATAAACGAAGATTCAAACATCTTTGTTTCAATTTATTTGTCCGTTAGACACTATTGGTCTGCCCGCCAATCTTCTCCTTTCTTTTTCTGAAAATCACAGAGACTCTTCAGATCTCTTCTTTGTCTGATTGGCTCTTTTCTCAATTAGCCGGCTTGTCAGAGCAGGCTTTTATAAGTCTTGAAATCTCTTTTTTGTCTCCTGAGAATTCAACTTTTTGATTCCATGAGATTCCTTAAACTCTGGAAATAGAAGATCCTTCGATTTTGTGGCCTAAGACTATTGTTGATTGCTATTGGACATTTTGTTGAGTCGCTATTTGTTTGCTGAGAGCTCAGCAACTTTGCTGAGATTCAACAATCTGTTCGCTTCATTCCTTCAGCTAACTTGATTTGTTCGCTGAGTGCCTTCAGCAATCTCAGTAGGTGTGCTAGCCTTTCGATACTTTGTTGTTCGCTAGCAATCTTTGTATTTGCTGAATCCTTTAGCAATCTCTTCGTACTTTGCTCGAGTCTTCCAGCAATCTTCTCGTATTTTGCCGACTTCTTCAGCAAACTTCTCTATGATTTCTAATTCTATTATAACTCGAATATAATTATCCTATATAGAACTTTTACAAATTCGACACAATTCTAAGTTGCTAGAAACTATATAATCTATCTTTGATGCACCAAAACCAATACAAATATACAGTACGGTCTAAAAGATGTATATTTCTAACAAATTCAACATTATTCCCAACAGAACATAAATCCTATGGTTTGACGGGAGAATTGTTAGGCATGGTGAACCCATATTCCACATCATGTAGAGATGGAATAATTTCTTTCCATACAAGATCGATCCACATAACTAATTAGTATATGAGACTTTTACGAAATGCCTAAAACAAATCTATGCAGACTTATTTGGCTAAAAATAAATAATATTATACTAATATTACTGTTTCAATTAATAAAAAGTTATAAATTAAGAGATAGTGCTCCAAGCTTCAATGTTGTACATTAGTACAAGTTGGTGCTTGGAACTCCATGTTCTTTTCGCATGTCGGAGGATTAGGAAATCTATCAATAGATTTATTCTGAAAGCAGTTGACAAATTTATGAATCCATGGCATTTATAATGCTTTAATTTTTTATTGATCCGTATCTTGGTTATATTTCGTTGAGTGTTATAGCCTAGAAACTAACCCAACTTAGACAATTATGAAAAATCAACGAAATACATATATACTAAAAATAAAATTAGTGCAAAGTTTCTAATTACGTAATAAAATATTTATATGAAATATGCATAATACATCATAGACATATAATCATTTGCTAAAATTAAAATTTGTATTGAATACGAATGAATCTTAATTATTGAATTGATTGCATCAATGATTGAGATTAAAACATCAAAGATTGAAAAATTAAGCATAATTGTCGTTCATGCTCAATTGCTTTATAAATCACTTAACCAATTAAGCAACATTCATAAAATAATTAAGCATAAAATCTTGAATAAAAGTTTTTTTTAGATAAATGGTGTAGATTCATTTCTATTTAACACAAACTAACTTTTAGCATGAGATCCACACTCATACATAATACTCCCTCTGTCCCGCTAGATTAGTCCATATTTCTATTTTCGTCTGTCCCACCAGATTAGTCCACTTTCTGAAAATGGAAAAAAATCTTCTCACATCAATAAAATATTAACTCCACTACACTCACAAACATTGGTTTTTGTGCCGAAAATAAACTGGACTAATCTAATGGGACGGAGGGAGTATATATAAATAGGGAGTAGATCTCATGGTAAAAATTAGTTTGTATTAAATAGGAATGAATCTACAAAATTCATCTAAAAAAATCAATGATTGAGATGAAATTTTTTTCAAGATTTCATACTTAATTACTTTATAAATCATGCTTAATTCATTAAGCATAATTTATAATAAAATTAAGCACGATAGAAGCTATGCTTAATTTTTTAATTTTTATGCTTTAACCTCAAAATACTTCATTTTCATTTTATCTTCGATTTTCTTTATTGTACTTTTTAGTCTTCAGTTTTTTAAAATATTGTTCACTTTTACCTTCAATTTTGTTCATTTTATCTTAAAATTAATTCATTATATGTTCTCATGTTCTCACGGTAACAAGTATTCTCATATGATTAAACATATATATATATATAGGGGTGCGATCCAGGCTGAACATATGCCCATGAATGAAATAAGACCAAGATGTGCACGTTAATTTCTAAAATCGACGTTCCTGATTTAAAGCAGCCGAATGTCATTTTATAGCTCTGTTTGTATCATTATAAGGGTAGTTTTGTCCAAATCGTATAAATTGGAAAGAAAAATAAGATCGTGTGGAAGATTTTTCGAGTGCAGTTACCCAAAAAAATACACCACGATCTATTCCATAATTAACTCTCAACTTCATTAATGTTTTACCATGATTTTAAGTTAATCGTTATCATTGTTTATGGCTTTGTGAGTCATTGTAAGGTAATTCTGTCAAAGTGTGATAAACTGCAAGGTCAAATAATATCTTTCGGCTGATTTATCGGGTGTGGTTTCAACTTCCACTAATCTATTATCATTGAATGTATAAACAATTTTAATTATTCGTACAATGATATTGAATAAAGATAGCAACGATCTTAAAAGTGTATTAAAAATCAATTAAAATTAAACAGATAATTTTGATTACATGATATTGAATACATGTAACAATGATAATGTCAACAACGTAGAAGGCTACATATTAACTAAGTTCACACAATGTAGAAAATAAATAAACAATTAAGAAGCAATGTGCAGTTACAAATCTGAAACAATGATGAACTTCAAGAAAATATCATACTAATGAACAATGTGATTACATTCTATATATGATGACACAAATCTAAAAACAATGATAAACATCGAGAAACATGATAAAAAAAACCCTATATGATAAAATCAATCAGTAAAATAAAAAACCAAAAATTATATTGTCGACATTTCCGACGACCATTTGGCAGCTCTTAAGGAATTGCTTGTAGGTCTGCGTGTTGTTGAAGCGATGGACGACGGACCACACAGTGGAGAAGGGGGCGGCGAAAGAGGATTTGAAAATATATGTTTAATATTTAATTCAACATTGAATTAGGTAACTGTCTATTATATAAAATCTACAAAAAATTATCATAATATTTTCTTCCCATAACACCCTTTCAATTAAATAAATTAAAAAAAATATATGCCACGTGTAATTAATTCAGCTATCAGATCAATAAAATGGACGTTCGGTTCTTAAGTCACTGTTCATTTATGATAATTATTACAGATTTGAATGCAACTATATATATATATATATATATATATTGTCAAAATAATCGGCACACCGACATTAAAAAAGTAGACCCCAATGTAGTAATGTATTAATTGCACCAGCATCAATTCAATGCAGCATACAAATAGAATACGTGCCCAAATCTCATACACTTTATGGACTTATTTGCCATTTTATTTCATAAATTTCCAAATGAAATTCATAAATCAACTCCTAATTTCCAACTATATATCAAAATTAGCTGCATCATTTATAGTCCACCCCAACAAACCACTAATACTAACATCCAAAACAAAATAGTTATAATCAAAACCTTACTCTATATAAGCACTTCACCACCATGCAAACACACACAACAAACACTCACTCTCACACATTAACACTCAGCTGCTCCTCACTTTCAATAAAATCTCAACAACGCTTCCAATGGCTGGATTGATGAAGTCATTGTGCATGATGCTCATTGCTGCCGTGCTGATTGCGGCGGTTGCTCCACCGCAAGTGGCGGCTATAAGTTGCGGCAATGTTGTTTCTTACTTGAATCCCTGCCTCCCCTATGTCACCGGAAAAGGCCCGTTGGGTGGGTGCTGCAACGGCGTTAAGGGTCTCTACTCTGCTGCGAAGACGACGGCCGACCGGCAGAGCGTGTGCACCTGCCTGAAATCTCTGGCTGGTTCATACTCCGGCGTCCACCTCAGCAAGGCCGCCGGCCTCCCCGGTCAGTGCGGTGTCAGCATTCCCTACAAGATCAGCCCTTCCACTGACTGCGCTAAGTGAGTACAATTTATTTTACTAATTCACGTCACATGTATTATTTTGTTTGTTTAAATAAATTTATACGATTCAAAAAAGTTTTAAATATTTGGATAAACTATTTTCTGTTTTAATAATGTAATGTTGTGGTTTGCAGGGTGCAGTAAGCTTAATCCCAAGGAGACAGACTCATATTCCGACAAACTATGAAGAATTATTAGAAATAAATAAAGGGCTTTTGATTGCCTTTGATAAGTAGGAAATATATTTGTGTGAGCTTTAATTTCTTACATATTAGAAAGAAATTAATATTAATATTTGCTATGTTTTGAATAAAACCAAATTTATTATTTAAATTAGGGTTGACCACTTTAACACGATATGAATTCGCACGATATTAACGGAATTTAACATGACACGATCCGTTAAACTCTTCACATGAACATGTCGCGATACAAGGCGAGCATGTTATTTACTTGTTAAAACCCGAAAATCCAATCCGATAATACGATATTGACACGAACACGGAAAAATTAATAGAAAGCTATGGTGGGTAATATATGAATATGAAGAGAAATTATTGAATAACACAATTCGGCTCGAACATGATATAAAAATTTTGTATTCTTAACGGGTCGACATGATAACAATTAAACATAAATTCCGACACACGAGAATAATCCGATATGCACGAATTGTCAATCCTAATCTAAATATATATAACTTCGCCTTGCTCCGTCCAACCTAGGAATGCATCCGAATAGCAATTTTCAGAATGGCTAGCTGCCGCCGAGCACATAAATGCCGATTAGAGAGCTGACTTAACCAGTTTTTACAACTATGCTTGGAAGGATCACTACAAAAAAAAATGAAAATTTGCAAAAAAAAAAAAAGGTTACGAATTAGCGATAGACTAACGACGGAATAAAATGACGGAAAATTTCGTCGTAAATTCGTCACAATTTTTTTTTAATATGTAAATTTTTTAGTATGTATATTGAATGAGATTTGTGTTTGGTTCAGCGGTAACGCGCGGAGCACGCGTGCGGAAGGTGCCGAGTTCGAATCCCCCTTGAAGCAGACCACCAAATTTGATGGTTGGACCGAATTTGCGACGGACTGTGACGAACAAAATTCGTCGCAAAAACGCGAATTTTTGGTAGTGGGTGCATGAGAATCATTTTATAGTATTGTAAAATTGAAATAATATTACCTCAATCTCAGCAAATTACATTTCTTTTTGGTGCGGGAATTGAGGGCTGTGAGTAGAAGTGGAATTAACATTTTATTGTTTAGTGTAACAAAGTTATCATTTTAAAAAATGTGACAATTCGGTTGGGACGCCCAATTTGGTAAGTGTAATAATTTGGACTGGTGGAGTGAGTTTACCTAGTATCTTTGGAATTTATGACCAGATCAAATAAATAAAGTGTATGCATTAGTAAAATTATTGATAAAATATATGATAAATAACTTATATAATTTCAATTTTAATTATTTATTCGTGATTTGAAAATTTAAAAACTTATACTAAAATAAGTGAGTAGAGCATATTAATTCTAACATAAAATTAAGTCAAATTCTTATATGAGACGGTCTCATCATTTTTATTGTGAGACGAATTTAATGAAATCATGTGTTTCTTTATTGCAAATGATGTATTTCTTTGTTGCAAATAATGTAATTTTTAAAAATGAAATGATGTATTAAGATCCGTCTCACAATAAAAAAAATGATGAGACCGTCTCTCAGAAGACCAACCCTAAAATTAAATATATGAAATGATGACCCTATTATTATAATAAAAGCTCCAATCCAGTACACTTCTCGCACAATCTCAGAATGATACTATTTATTAATATCGTTCACGGACTTTAAATTTTGAATATTAAATATTCGAGAATTATAAATTCGCCACTCGAATGAAAAAGGTAATATTAATTTAATTGTTTTGAGACACGAAACGTGATTTAATTTGTCAAAGAAAGAAGTTGAGAAAGAATATAGTTAATGTTACATATAAATATTAAGTAAAGTTTATATCAAAGTAGTTGATTGTTTATCGATAAACTGTCACATGTCTTTATTTTATTATTACTTTTTTGGTTACATGCAGCCAGCTATTTCCTTCTTTTTATCATCCATTTCTATAGTCTCCTTTCTTTTATTTTGTTTCTTTCTCCTCTGTTTCCTTCTTCCATCCTAAATTATTAAAATACATGTGATATAAAAATAGATAAGAAAACAAAAAGTTGTGACAAATTAAACATGCATGTTTTGAAGAGCTTGAATTATACGTAAGTTTTAGTGAAAACTTGTTTAGTATACTTTTCAATAGTATTTGGTTTTCTTTCAGTGAAATGTACAATCATCGAAAAACCAGCTAATTAGTCATGCTTGTGTTTTAAGTGATCATTATTTCATACATTAAAATAATTTTTTTACATGTTATTTAGGGTTATAGTGATTAAAAACTTTTTTTTTTGTCTAAAATAATTTGTCTGACTAATAAAGTAAGGACAAAAATTTATGGCGATCATATCTTCATACTACCAATTTTAAATGACTCAATTCGATAATATAAAATGTGTGTTTTGTCTATTGAAGGTGGGGTGTAGTCGAACCTAGTCGAGTCTACTTCTATTGTGCTCAAGTTTGACTAATTTAGTATCGAGTCAAGCTTGGAGCTTTTTTATCGAATACTTTAAAGTTCACAAATTTTATCGAGCCTAAACAAACTTTATAAATTTAGAATATATTTAAAATATTCACTATTATTTTGAAAGAAAAAATTACTTATATTAAAATCAATATCATATCTAAGCTAAAATTCAAAATTTTTCCATTGCGAGAAAGATTTGTCATTATTGTTAATCTTAAATTATGAGAATATTACATTTGTTGTAGTAGCCCGTGCAAAAAAAAAAAAAAAAAACTCGAGAAATAAAAGTTTTAAAAATATTAAATTGGTGTTTAATCATTGGGCAACTCGAATTATAAAAAAAATCACGATAATTTATTCCAAACGACGAACGTTGTGCGATAATTATTTTGGACGGAGTTCTTTATTTAAATGTCCGAATTTAATTAAAATATAATCTATGATATATATATATATAGGGTAGTGATCAGGTGAGAATAGGAGTTACTATGAGAAATAAGAATAAATCTCGCGCGTCCATCTCATCAAATCGACGAACAGGATTCATTCTCAGCAAATTGAAAAACGCGGCATTTTTGCCCCAATATCCTGCAATTTTAGCCTTTAAAGGCTAAAACTGTAAAAATATTCAAACACAAACAGCAACCTGCATTTTAAGCCCGATTTACTTCATTTTTAGCCCGATTTACTTTATTTTTACATAAATACGAATTAAAAAAAATAAACATCTTCTTCTTCAAAGCAGCAACACGAGCGTAGTCTCTATAAAACTCAATACCAACATCAACAGTTCTAAAAACTCTGCCCTTAAAGTGCTTCATTTCATCAACACACTTTGGAATAAATGAACCTGTAAGATACAAAAATGCACAAAGTTAACACTAAAGATGCACAATATAATAGTAAAAATGAACGTCAATCTGAATAAAACAAATTTTTTTAAACTATATTCATGCACAATTAACAAAGTCGAGATCGAACATGAATGCGAAATCAAGAAACAAAGAAAAAAAATTTGATCAACAGAAGAAATATGAATCAAATCGAACGAAGAAGGAAGAAGAAATCAAATCGCGCGAAGAAAGGAATAAAAAATCTGATGAAATACTATTTCAGATTTTAAAAAAGCTAAAATTACAAAAATAACCTTAATTTTGCAAAACTGCTGGATAATCGAGAAAAACTGCACACGTATATATGTGGCAATGTAAGTTAATGAGATGTATGTACAAATATTGCAGTATCCAATTTTGATACTATAATATCTAAAAAAATCAAATAAAATCTAAATAAATCAAAACAAATACAAGTGAATCCTATGATATTCTAGAGTATCCTATTGAATCTTACTTCTATCCTACTTGTCGTTCCCCTCTCAGATACAACATCTGATTTTTGCCTCACTCCACCATTGAGAGGTACATGAGACCATGCCTCTGTATCAAACATGATCTAGCCAAAATCATACTTGTTGGATTTGCAACCATATTGGTCTCCACCGATCGCACACTCAACTAAATCAGAGATAGAGGGAGATAGGGTACTGGAAGTTTAAAGGAGAAGGAGTTACGGAGAGAGCGAGAGTGAAGGAAAGGAGAGACCGACACAAAGCTCCGTCATACGCATTTCGAACGTACCACCTTCCTCACACTACATCTCTCAAACTATCCATCCTCTCAGCACGATCCAACTTTAAAATGAAAGCTGGTACTTAGTAGATAATCGTGGAATCAAGAATCTCTCCATTCGGACTTTGGAGCTAGGAGTTATCGCGATTCGAAGTTGACGGCAGCAAACAGGTAACTCTGGAATCCGAAAAAACCCATTCGCGTGGCCCATGTTTGTGGTGTTACAACTTAATACCCCGTTCACTTAATGACGTCTATTTCTTCACAAAAATGTATTTTGCAGAGCAAGAAGAATTTTAGGAACAAGAATCGTTGTTTTAAGTCGTCGGGTCTTAGAGATATTGAAGTCCAAACTTGGTGACAGCAATAGGTAATTTCTGGAACCCAGAAAATTCATTTCGTGCGACCCATGTTTGTCGGGTTCCAGCGCCCAAACCATTCATTTTCTTACTCTGATTTCTTCACTATACTACATATTGAAATGAAGAAAACATATTAGGATGAAGAATCACTCTTTTCGAACATCGGAACAGGAACATATTGCAGTCCGAAAGTGCTGACAGGAAGGTACTCCATAGAAACTCTTGGTTTTCCACTTCGCGCAGCCTCTGTTCTTCGCATCACCGAGCGTGGACCTTACATTTTCTGACCCCAATTTCTTAATTATATTGTATTTGGTAGTGCATGGATCAATTGAGAACGAAGAATCACTCAAATTGAACTTGGGAGACGGGAGTTAAGTGCGCTGCAAGGTGTTGTGCTAAAAGTGTGAACTCGTAAAAGTTATACAATTTATAATCCCAATTTTGTTACAGCTGTGCACGACTTGGGATGTTTGACTCGCGTAGAATCAATCTAGACACAACTAGGATCACAACGCAACGATCGGAATTAAAATTGGTTAGGGAATGACGGAGAAAACAACAAACAAACACACGCCGACCATTTTACTAACTCTATGGTCGCTGGTTGCATTTCTCAATATCGATCCAATGTTTTCAACCCAAATTAGACCCTGAAGGCGTGTATTGGAGACTGCATATAACACACACATAAAAAATCGCCGAGACTTAGATGAAACAAATAGAGTTCAAAAATAAGTAATTACTCTCGATGAAAAGACCCCCACCAAGCCTTGAACAGGGACGCAGGCTATTAAGTTCTATCAAGAGAGGCATGTCGAGGAGAAACGAAAAGGCTCGAATAAAATAAATTTGGTCTATAATATAGATTAGCCAACGAGACTTTAAATTAAGTTTTTAAATATTATAAATCTAATTAAAAGTTTATTTAAGCGACGACGTATACATGAAAAGGCGGGATAATGAAGCAATTAAATTCCCGATTGGGAAATAAATAGTTAAGCGATCTTTGGTCATATTGAGAGGTCTTTAGACCTATACTATGACCGTAGAAGTATGTCAGCGACGATTTATGTGATGACCCAACTCGCTAACTAAATTCCAACTTTCTTGAAGGGAACATCGATCGAGTCAATTTAGCGATCCGAGAGTAATCACTCCAACAACCCATTAAGGCAATAAGGTGGGCACTATTTTATTTAGTTTTATGAAGCATGAATTCGAGCCATGGGCTCATTGTTTTATGAAACGCATAAAAATGTGATTTATTTTCAACTGAATAAGCATGCCTAAATGTTTTAATTTTGTGTACCTATCTGTTTTCCTCTAGATCAAATGTAATTGATCAGAGAGATTCATGTGGAATATTGTCTTTGAGGTTGTAACCTCGAGAAATATCCAATAGCCAAGGTTGTAGCCTTCGGTAAGATGTGATTTGTTTAACGATCGGGTCTTGAAGGATTGTACCGAGACTAGTGCACTGTGATGCAATGGGGTGTAGATTTATCTCTTCACACCTATGCATCGTGACTTGGAAGTAGGACTGCTTCCTTGTCACAATTAAATAAAACAGATAGTGTCACCAAAACATGAAATTGAGCTGTGCACAGCGCTTTGGAAAATAAAATGATTTTTGGTATACATGGTTTCTCTTTTAAATAAAACCCGATGTATCACCTGATGTTAAAGGCATGTTATTCCTATAGTGTATGTTTTATTTTGGTTGTTCACTGGGTACCTGTACTCAGCCCTGCATGTATTTCTAAACATGTAGGTTGAGCGGTTGAATGGAACGAGGCGGTGTGGTGAGCGTCAGAGCATTCTTGTGGATGTGTATCTTTATATATACATCCTCTCCACGCATAATTTTCCGCTGCTCAACTTTTGAACTTATTATATAATTCTCGTACTTGTTTTTGTGATGATTCTGATGTTAGGAATATGTTTGAGGAATAATCTTGAACCTCCTTGTTTTCGTGACTATATGTCTATATATCGTCTTGTGTGAAATCTCATCAGGTTTGGTAATGTTATTTCGATAATCATGTATAATTTCTCCTGGGATTATCATTATCACTCCCAAAATCCACGGGAATATTTTGGGCATATGACATTTGAAAATTTAATTATTTTATATTTCTTACTAAATTTTGCTAACGAGTTTTCTCATGAGTCGAATACTTTAATACTCAAGTTTGGTTTGTTTAATAAACGAGCTTCTCTAAACGAGTTCAAACAAGTTTTTTTTCGAGTCAAGATCCAAGTAACTCACGAATAGTTCGGTTCATTTACAACTCTAATTAAAGGAGATTTTTGGTACGGGGTTGAATCTGATCGTTTGAACCCATATACAAATACAAAAATAATGCAATGCTTTTTTAATTGGTATATGTTGGTCCCGAGATCAGAGTTTTGATACACGCATCTGAAATTTTACAAGAATACTTGCACTCACATACTGGGTGTTACTTACCCGTTTGTGTCTCTAAAAACTTATCTTTAGCGAGATTGAAATTAATTTCAGGTTCCAAATAGATACTTTAACACTTAGGTAGTGTTAAGTTTTAAATCCTTACGAAAAAGTAAATAAAGCCGCAAATGCACAAGAATTTATAGAGGTTCGAACACAAAAACCCTACGTTCTCTCTTTAGGCCTTAAGTTTGGAAAATACTGAGCTTTAGAATACTAGGGTTCTCATAATTTATCGCAAGCTGATGAATGTTAGCATCTACAAATCCACTTGCTCACTCGCCCAGGCAGTTGCTTCCTCCGCTTCACAGATTTGGAGTGTGGGCACACTACGCAGCCACCTCCTTTGGGCGTTGGGAATTTTAAGGTTCTTTCCAAGATCGTCGATCACCTTGGCTAGATACCCGTAAGAATCACATATTGGAGAAAAGCTGCAACTGTTGTGTTCTTACTTGAAGAGTAAGAACACCAAAGAAAATAACTTATGCTTAGATAGCAACAAGTCTCGTGTCCAAGACTACACATGGTAAGCTAAGAATTAGCCTTGCAATTTGAAGATTTCAAGAGTGTTTCATCCGGGTTTTGCAACACATTATTCTGCTAGTGTACAGACCACTATAGATGACAAGTAATAGAATATTGAACACAAGGATATCAAATTCAAAATATAATCAAGCACTCTAATATAGATATTTTGTTACTATCTAGAGACTTTGATAAAGTGATTAGATTATTTAACTAGACAATTGTGAAAGTAAATAATAAAAAAAAAAAGAAAAATAAATGAGTGATTTATAAAATACGGAAGAAACAGGATTCCAGGATTATCAACTATAATGACAATTATGCAAAGTATTCATTCAATCCAATTCCAATTTAATTTCCATCTCATGGGTTAATCATAAATATGTTATCAGGCGACTCTCTCGAATTCTAAGTCATAACATAAAAATAAAATTCCTAATGACTCTTCTCGAATGCGCAGAAAGAATTTTTCTCTTGATTAAAAATTTCATATTTAAAACCCTTCAATCAATTAAATTCCTCTCAGATAATCAATTAATATAATTCAATTGTCCTGCTATCTGTTGATAAACCTAGACCTCTCAGTTGAAGAAATATCAAACAATTCACCACCAATGACCAATATCAAGTAAATAATTAAAACCCTGGACAGTCAGAATGCAAATGGAAAAGGAAAATTAAATTAAATAAACAATTGGATAAAATTCATCACAGGTTCAAACCCTAGAATCCAATGGATATTTAGCCAGACAAGCTAAATTCCTTCAACAATGAAAAAGAAACAAAGAAAGACATTGAAAACATTGAACTAAAAATACTGGTCTTCAATTCTGAATCTTCAAGCCTCCGTACATTGTATTCGTCGTTGGGGTTCTCTGTCTCTCCAAAATAAAACTCCAAAAAATAAAGATTGACTCTAAAAAATAAAACTCTGGAACCCTATATAAATCTCTAGCTAGTAAAAACAAAAAAAAGATATGAAAAATACTTCAAAATTTGGACTTTAAAATGGATTCGGTGACCCATAAAACACACTTGGCGGTCGCCATCTGCCCATTTTGGTTGCCGAGTTTGTACAGATAGCTCAGTGACAGCTTTACGAACTCGACAACCTACTTTTCAAACTCAACGACTACCAAGTTCGTAATATAGGTCAACGTTCCTGCCGGTTTGTGCTCTCCGCAATTTTTCTCAATCTTTTATTGCTTCATCCTCTTTGCAATGCATACTAACACCATACAACAATTTAACTCTTCGTCGTACTATGTAAACAACTCAAAAGCACATGAATTCAGCAAAGATAGCTCAAAACCAGACCAAACGTAATATTTTATAGAAAATGACGAATCAAGCATCGAAACATCATTGTCAGGTCCAATCTACAACAAATATCCAAAAAATCACAAAAATAAATGTACAAATTGAGTGTTAGTCAATGTCGGTCGACGCAGAAGGTGTCAACGTGAATTTGATGACAATCAGAGTGGATCAAATTGGAGGACTCTTGTCGATCGACACAGTTCCATGTCGGTCGATGTGCGCGATTGCTGCATATTAAAACATGAGTTTTCAAGTGAATGATAGGATTTGAAGGATCGTTACCATATACAACTTTTCCCTGAAGTTCAAGACCACAAGGCATAACCCTACTACTTTATAAACTCATGTATTAGGTATTATTTAGAATTCAATCTTTTAATTTTCACAACTCAAGCTTTTAGAGTTGGAGAGTTGAATCGAAGTTATTTTTTGCACTTTAATTTTTCTAGTAAGTTTTCTTTAATGCAATATAAGATTCTTATTTCAATGTTTGTTTTTAGCATGTCAAGCTAGAAACATTTACAAGTTCTAGGGTTTTATCCATCTTGAATACAAGTCCTGATTCAATCTTCCAAACACTAATTAATTTGTTTAAACTCTTTGATTTTGAATTTAAAATCAATTTTTATTTGAAGGATCGAGAGATGAAAATTGAATTAGATTGATAGTTGTTAATTGAAGGACCGAGATGAGAAAAATAATAATAGGAAGAGAGAGTTTAATATAACTATTTATTGTCCGTAAAAGAAGAAACCAGTTGTAGGAATTAAATCTGAATGTTTATTGGGATTTATTAATAGGCGTTTTTGAGACCGAGAGGAGATAATCACTTATTTATATCTAGGATTTAATTGCCAGACCAAGGAATTAAATCAATATTAACAGATTATCCACCATATATTATTTTTGGGTTTGAATTACTTGTTTCATGCATGTTATCTAGATTGGTTGTATTTCCTAGGATCTGTACTTTTATTTATTTGATTTTTATTCCATAGTTATTTTCAAAACAAAATCCCCTTTGAAAACCAATTTACACAAACAACGAACTATAAAATTGTGTCCAATGTATGAGATGATTTTGCCATACTTTTTCCTTGGGTTTGATAACCTCCGGGTTTTATAAATTTATTTGCATCGTTGTACTGCAATATTCTGGTATTTTCCAGCGATCGGTCACCAATCTTGACTAGTGGTCCTTTGACCATTATGAGATCTGAGAGAAGATCTCTTTCTCCAGTCATGTGAGCAGAGCACCAACTATCGAGAATCCACATATTCTTTCTCCGTTGAAGTTGATACAAATGTACTTGTTCCTGCAACGCACAAAATATACTTTAGGTCCCCGAGTAACTACAGGTCCTACAGGGCTAATGAGTTGGATCAACCTTTTGGGAATCCAAACATGGGTTACCCTTAAGGCAGGTAGCTTATTCATGCTTTTTTGTCTACTACATTTCCAGTCCTTCTAAAACAATGCATGTTTTTGGTTTGAGAATGAGTGAGGGTGTGTGTAGTCTCTTTGGAAGCAAGAGACTTCCTTGTTGAACCTCGGAACACAGGTTCCAGATGTGTGTGATGACCATGTGGTTTTTTAAAACTAACACTTTGACCGACATGGTTAGACCTCCTAGCCCTTTGAAAAGAAAAATGATTGGGCTCAAGCATCAAGTAGGTGTTCCCCCTACTTGGTACGTTCTTCCTCTCATACTTAGTATGGGATTTGAGTGTCTAATTATAGACATTACCAGGATGATTCTTTGTCATTCTTGCAGTTAAAACGTATTGCTTGGGCAAACTGGTTTCCTCGAAGTGGGAACACAATGCTTCACCAGTTTCTTAGGATGAACTGGCTTTTTCCCAATTTACCAAGTGGCCAGTTTGGGATTATTAGTAGACCAACATTTTGCCTTTCCAGCGTGAGTTGGGATGTTTTTTCTATCTCCTTGCCATTCAACCTACAATGATCATTGGAGTTTTCATTTATAAAATAATTTTTATTCTTTCTAGTGTTAGATGAAGGATTGCTCAAATTATTTTCAACAAAACCTAGAGCCGTTTTATCTGATGGGTCTCTTTGAGCCATTAGTACTTCATCTAATTCTCTTGAGTTTTTTCTAAAAGAACATATACATCGTTTGTGCTCAACATTTTTATGTTTTAAAACTTTACACTCCTTTCTAAGATGTTTAAAATCGTTCAAAAGGTCGGTGTGTTCTTTTCTAAGTTTTGTCAGTTCCTCATTCGCAGACCGAGATTTTTCAGTCTCAACGGTCAAAAGGAAAACCCTAAAATGTGTTGATTGTTTTCCATCCAAGCAATTAAAACGTGTTGCTTTGGAAAATTGGTTTCCTTGTAGTGGGAACATAATGTTTCACCAATTTCTTAGGCTGAACTGGTCAGTTTGGGATTATTAGTAGACCAACATTTAGCCTTTCTAGCATGAGCTGGGATGTTTTGGCTATCTCCTTGCCAATCAAACTTTAATGATTATTGGAGTTTTTTTTATAAATCAAATTTTACTCTTTTCTAGTGTTAGATGAAGGATTGCTCAAATTATTTTCAACAAAACCTAGACCCTTGTTATTTGATGGATCTCTTTGAGTCATAAGTACTTTATCTAATTCCCTTGAGCTTTTTCTAAAAGAACATATACATCGTTCTTTATCAAGGTCTTTCTATTTTAAAACTTCAAACTCATTTCTAAGATGTTTAAAATCGTTCAAAAGGTTAGAGTGTTCCTTTCTAAGTTTTGTTAGTTCCTCGTTGGCAGACCGAGATTTTTCAATCTCATCGGTCAAAAGTGAGAATTGAGAGTTTTCACGAGCCACAACATTTTTTAGCTCATAAATTTTGAAAACTCTTTTGAAAGAAGATTGAGAGAAATCTTCTAAATCAGAGTAATATGAATAAGAATCCTCTAATATTCATGCAGAATTAATAGTAATTGGTAGAGAGTTGAATACCTCATCACTAGTAACAGCAAAAGCTATTTTTGATTCAGTAGCATCATTATTTTGCTTTCTAATTGTTGCCATGAACACGAGCAGTGCCACTTCCTCTGACTCTTCATCTGATGAGAAGTATGCATCATCGTTGTCGGGTATGTCAAGAACCTCCGTCCTTGACAAAATCATTGTGGCTACGGCTTTTCATGCTCTTCGCTCGAAGATCTTCTTGAGTCTTTCTCTCTCCTCTTTGTCCACTTGCGGACATTCGAACTTGAGGTGGTCGAGAGAGTTGCACTCAAAGCAAGATCAAGGGGTCCTCTTGACAAATCTTTTATCCTCGAGCTGAGAATTCTCCGTCTTGCCCTTTACTTTCTCCAGGAGTTTGGCAAGTATCCTCATCTGTTTTGCAAGCTCTTCCAAAAAGCTCTTTCCTTCTATCTTGTAGAAGGTAGAGGTTGAGGTTGAGGGTGCCTCTTTCGTCAAACTTGAATGACGTGCCGGTCTACCAGTATGAAATAGCTTATTCGACCTCCATTTTGTATCTTTCTTGACAAAATAAGCGGCACCCTCAGCATGCTTGCTTGGCGAGCTGGTGACTCGAACGATTTCATTTTTGTTAACCATTTGGATGTCTCATTCGTGTGCCTGGAATTGAGCAAATAATTTCTTAATGGAGATCTTTGAAATATATTTCTCCTTTAAACTGGTTTTCTTGACAAACCAGTCCTCTTTATATATTTTGGACTGAATCTTGGCATTAAGATCTGCGGTTGAGTACACTCTGTCCAATGCCTTAATGTCATTCACAATTGTGTTGAATCTGGCTTCCATGGCTTTGGCGCTTTCTCCTGGAAGAATCTAGACGGTTTCGTACTTGTCAACACAAACTTGAAGCTTATTGCACTTCATCTGCTCAGTCTCTTAGCATATACTTCCAAGGTATTCCCATATCTCCTAAGCATTGTTGAACTGCATCACTTCTTGCTACAACGCCTTTGGAAGTGTTGATAGGATTAGGTCTGTGCTACAAATTCCAACTATGCACGTTTTTTCTCCTCTTTCATCCACTCATTGTATGGCTTTTTGACCATGTCTGGTCCGTCTTTACCACATAGACGGTTGTTGGCCTTAAGGATCTTGATAGGTCCACGCTCGATAACTTCACTATTATTTTGAAAGAAAAAATTATTTATATCAAAATCAATATCATATTTAAGCTAAAATTCAAAATTTTCTCATTGCCAGAATTATTTGTTATTATTGTTAGTTTTAAATTATGAAAATATTACGGTGGTAAATTAAATTATTTTATATGTCTTACTAATTTTAGCTAGTGAGCTTGCTCATGAGTCAAATACTTTGATGCTCAAGTTTGGTTTGTTTAATAAACGAGCTTCTCTAAACGAGTTTGAACAAGCTTTTATTGAGTCGAGATCTGAGTAACTCACGAATAGTTTGGTTTATTTACAACTCCAATTAAAGGAGATTTTTGGTACGGGGTTGTATCTAAGAGTTTGAAACCATATACAAATACAAAAATAATACAATGTTTTTTAATTGATGTGTGTTGGTCCCGAGATCAGAGTTTTGATTCACGCAGCGTAAATTTTACAAGAATACTTGTACTCACAAACTAGGTGTTAATCACCAGTTTGTGTCTCTGAAAACATATCTTTATCAAGATTGATATTAAGTTCAGGTTCCAAATATACTTCAACACTAGGTAGTGTTGAGTTTTACATCCTTACAAAATAACTAAATAAAGCAGTAAATGCACAAGGGTTTAAAGAGGTTCGGACACAAAATCCCTATATCCTCTCTTAATAACTTGAGTCTAGAAAATATTAAGCTTTAGAATACAAAGGTTCTCACGATCTATCGCAAAATGATGAATGTCAGCGTCCACATGCTAGCTCACTCGCCCTGGTCGTTGCTTCCTCCGCTTCGCAGATTTAGAGTGTGGGCACACAATGCAGCCTCCTACTCAGGGGTTGGGAACTTTAAGGATCTTCCTGGAACCGTCGATGACCTTGGCTAAATGCCCGTAAGAATCACAGCTTGAAGAAAAGTTGCGACTGTTGTGAGTAAGAACACCAAAGAATTAACTTGTGCTTAGATAGTGACAAGTTTCCTGTCGAACACGGCAGACTTCAAGCTAAGAAATTAGCCTCGAAATTTGAAGATTTTAAGAGTGCTTCATTAAATTGTTCCGGTTTTGTGTAAGAATCCCCATTGTTCTCTCTTCTGGGGACACTTCATCTACTTATAGACGAAGTGTGAAATTTTTGAATTTTTAGTCGTTGAGAGACATTTTGGATGAAGTCCAATCGATGCCTCTTTTCTGTAAATGACATGTTGTTTTTGCATAAAATCTGCACCTGCTCTTCCTTTTCTGACACAGGATGTCGACATTGTATGGTGTGTCAGAACGACTCTTCTAATCAGGCTTTAAGAATTGAAACTAGTCCAACACAAGGTTCTTCAGACTTTATGTAATGTCCATTCTTAAAGTCAGGCTTTTAAGTATTCATTTTGACTTGTTCTCTTTGTCTCCGTGCTCGAGAGTTATATATTTGAGTAAACTGGTCAGTAACACCAGCCAATTTTCTTCTTGGAGTTCTTCAAACGGGTACTTATGATGGTACCCAGTTTCTTTTATCACCTTGCGAAGCACAAACTGAAGGAAACCAGTTTGTCTTAATATGTTCTATTACAATTCGATAGACATCCTATATAGGACTTTACAAGTTTGAACACACTAGAGACACTTCTAAGCTGGTGGTTTCTATATAGTTTTTGGCACATCAAAATATAACAATAAAGTAGGAATACTTCCAAACAATATGATATAACAAAAATTTGATAAATAATTTTAGCACTAAACAGTACTATAAAAATAATGATTTATTATTTTCTTAATCCAATATCATTATTCAATCTTATTCGATATGGCTAATGAATCATTCATTAAATCTTGTATAATTTGACACAAAACTTTTGCATTGATCAAATATAAAAAAGAACTCATATTGGATAATTAACTAAGCTCAAACCTAATATGTTTTTTTAATCAGGATAATGGAAGGGATGTCAATTCAAATCATGATTAATTAAATATAGACAATTAGGAGTGTGATTGAACCGAGTCTAGCTAAGTTATGTCGTGTTTAAATTTGATTCATTTTGTAATGAATCGAGCTTCGAACTTTTTATCAAATACTTTAAAGTTCACTTATTTAATTGAGCCTTAGTAGAACCTAATTTTTTTTCTAAAATTAGAACATATTTAAAATATTCATTATTATTATGAAAGAAAAACTATTTATCCAAATTAATATCATGTTGATGCTCGAGTTCAGTTTTTTCTCATCACATGACTAGATAGATTTATCATTCATACTATTCTTAAAACATGAAAATATTATTTTTGTAAAATTAATTATGGTATATTTTTTATTAACTTTAGATAACGAGTTTGTTCACAAATTCATGTTGAATACTATAAAATATAAATTTGGTTCATTTGATAAATAAATTGAGCTCGAACAAGTTTTTATCGAATCAAAATCTTAATAACTCAAGAACTATTTAATTAATTTATAGTCCCAGACAAAACAGTACTTAACCACTTTCACTCAATGTGAAGACAACCCAAATATAAAATGCATATATAAGCTCTCTATATAGGGAATATGTAACTTCCTTCTTCTTGTGTATTTCTCCACCGGCCAGAAACTATACATATAATATCCATTTCCAAATTAAGCGTGAAAGAATTCTATTAAAATACAGAAACACTAACATAAATATATTCGAAAGAATCTAGCATTGTATGAAGAAAAGAAAAGGCTATAGAATTAAAAATTCTAATATAAAGCATTACACACTTCTTTAAACTTGCTTTAATTTTGGTGACGTCTTGGAAGTTTCTTAGTCATATATAAATTAAAATTTAAAATTGAGTTTTTATTTTATAATTATACAAGACAGACACGATAATTATATCTTCTGATAATAATTTGATATAATTAGAATGCTAAAAAGTAATTAATATGATACTGACGCTTATATTAAACAAAATCACATTGGTTAAAATAACAAAATTAACATTCAATAACTATTAAAAAAAAAATATATTTTTTTATTAATTTATTAATAAATATTCGTATTCAACATGAGATTTACGAATTCATTTATTTAACATAAGCAAAAGGTGAAGACGCGTTGGCGAAAACAGATACGAAACCCCTTACCAGTTTATCTCTAATGGTGTCAATTCCTTTATAAATACAACATTAAACTATGATCTCACACACAACATCCATTGAAAAAAAAATATTCAACAAATTAAACCAACATGAGTTTTTTCGATTCCTTAGGTGCAAAACTAGGAACTCTGCTCTTCACAATCACCACATTGGAAAGAATCCTCCCTCCTCAATTCTTGCACGCCATTCACAGATTTCTCCGAAAAGCTGCCTTCTTCTTCAAACCCCACATAGAGATCACGTTCGATGAGTTCCCGCCGGAGCAGTATGGCCGGAGCAAAGCCTACGCCGCCATCCAGGCGTATCTCGGCACCAACTTCTCCAGCCACGCCGGCCGCCTCAAGGGCAACGTCAACAAGCTGGCCGAGGAGGAGAGCGGTCGAGGCCTCGGCCTCGCGCTGAGCTTGGATGACTACGAAGAGATAATCGAAACATACAGAGGGATCGAGGTTTCTTGGGTGAGAAGCACGAGCTATCCACGTGACAACGTGATCAGTTTGAAGAATAGCAACAACGACGAGAAGAGGGCTTATGTGCTGTCGTTTCCACGGAAACACCGCGACGTCGTCTTGGGATCTTACTTGACACATGTTTTCGCCGAGGGGAGGGCTATCATGTATGCTTCTCTACTAATATATATATATATATATATAGATTAAATCAGGTGAGAAAAAATCCACCCGTAAAAAAATGAGAAATGTTTGATTATGCTTACGACGTTGCAAACTAGCAATATGGTAAACATAATCAAGCTTTTTCTTATTTTTTCACAGGGTACTTTTTCTCATCAGAACTGCTATATATATATATAATCATAATACATTAGACAAACACTTGTGGAGACCACCATTAAGCCTATTTGCATATATAAGTCATATTGTGTTTAATTTATGATGCCATTTAATCTAATACAATAGTGATGCCATGGCAGAAAGCGAGGGAGGAAGCAGAAGTTGTACACGAATGTGACTGGAGAGGCTTGGGGAGATTCGGACAAGATGATGTGGGCGAACGTGTGGTTCGAGCACCCGGCAACGTTCGAGACGTTGGCTATGGATCCGAAGAGGAAGAAGGAGATAATGGATGATTTGATTGAGTTTAGAAAGGCTAAAGATTACTATTTGAAAATTGGCAAAGCCTGGAAAAGGGGGTATCTGCTGTATGGGCCGCCGGGGACAGGGAAATCCACCATGATTGCAGCCATAGCCAACTTTCTTCACTACGACATCTATGATCTTGAGCTTACTGCTGTTAAGGATAATACTACCTTGCGCCAGTTATTGATGGAGATTTCCAAGAGGTAAGCATTCTTAAATTTAAAAAATGTCAAATTCTTTGAAAATAAATATTATAAATATACTTTACTATGTGGCCCACTTGAGCAAGACTCTATCAAAGTTTAAGAATTTAATTAGGAACAATAGTAATTTTATCCAAAAAAAAAAAATCATTTCACGAAATTTTATCAAAAGTTTTTTAATTAGAATTTTTTATCCCATATTTTTTTAATTTCATTAGAAAATTTAATCCCAAGTAGTATATTTTTTTCATTAAGATTTTTTATCATATATTTTTTTTGGGAAGGTCTTGGGTTAGGCAGGCCTAAACGATTTAGGCGGGTTTTATTCATTAACCCAAGCCCAAACCCATATAATATACCCTAATTGGGATTAATAAACCCTATTTGAGATGGGTCAACCCATTTGGGTAGGATAAAACCCGCCTATACCGTTTAGGCCTGCCTAACGCAAGTTTTTGCCATTTTTATTTTGTCAAAAGAAAATATATCCCACAACTTGGAATTAAAATTCACTAATGAAATAAAATGTTTGATAGAAAATACTAATTGAAAATATTAGGGATGAAGTTCATTCCCGAAATAAAAACTTAGAATAAAAAATCCTGATCATAAATACTTGAGATAAAGTTCTCTGAAATACAAACTTTTGGAATAAAATCACATGTTCTCCAAATAATTTATCGTCATTGATTGATTTTTAAATCATCAGGACTTGATTTAGGCATGTCATTAAGAATTAAAAAAAAAATTGTACTTTGCTCAATGTTGAATTTGTGGGTCCTTCACATTACTAATTAATTTAGGAATCTTCGTAGGAAAGTGGACAAATGTTTTGGTTGATTATTTTATACTTTCAGCACAAATAATTCACCAACTAGTTAATTTCTTGAACAGGGCGATTGTAGTTATTGAAGACATAGATTGCTCTCTACAAATTACCGGAAAAAGAAAGGGAAAGAAAAATAATCAAATGGATGATAGCAAGAACGACGATTCACTGGAGGAGATTCTAGAAAAGGCCACAGACGGCGGCGACGACAAAGAAGAGAGCAAGGTCACTCTCTCTGGGCTTCTCAACTTCATGGATGGGCTGTGGTCAGCCAGCGGCGGCGAGAGAATCTTCGTATTCACGACGAATCATATCGAGAAGATCGACGAGGCCCTGGTTCGAAGAGGAAGAATGGACAAGCACATCCAGATGTCTTACTGCTGCTTCGAGGCGTTTAAGGTTCTTGCCAAAAACTATCTGAACCTCGATTCCCACGAAAAGTTCGACGAAATCCAGGGATTGTTGTCGGAAACTGAGATCACTACTGCTGACGTGGCGGAGAATCTGATGCCGAAATCATCAGAAATGGGTGCTGATAAATGTTTGGAGAATTTGATCGCTGCTTTGATGCAAAAGGGAAACGAAGAAGAAGTTGAAGAAAATGGAGAGGCCGACAAAAATGGAGAGAAAGGAGATGTGGCGGGAGCAGAACGACAACGTTACAATGTTTTTGGTCGTCTGAAAACACGCATAAGGCGACTTCTCTACGTCAACTAGGAAGAATTCAGCTGTCAACAGAAGTATATGAAGATGAGATCATTGTTGAAGGTGTACACAGGTGCAAGAACAAATTATGTTGTATGCATTGAAAGTTGTGACGGATCTAGAAAATAAATGTAGAGTTCCATTGAAATATTAGGTAGCAAAAAAATTATTAAGCAATTAAATAAAAACATTAGTTTATAATAATTATAATATGTACAAAAATGACATATATTAAAACTACTAGTCGAAGATACATACAAAATATATTATAATATCTCTTATTTATGATAACGGCCGACGATAATTCATATCTTTGAGTACCCATTAATTTAAAACATTGTAAAATTAGTTTGCTTTTAATCTTTGAGAATATATTTTTCTCAATCTATACTACTAAATTATATCATTCATCCTCATTTGATTGTGCAAATCATTCTTGAAAGTCTTCATAACAGAAAAATGTACTCTCAATAGAGGCTATGGCAGTGGGCAACACTAATGCCAACTCAATCATACAATAAACCAGTAGAAAAATGTAATGTTTGTCTCTTTCAGCCATTAATTGAGCAAGACTTACCAAATTGCTAATCGAAGAAAACAAACTCAATCGTATGATAAACCAATGAAAAACTGAATGTTTACATGTTTCAACCATTTATTGAACAAGACTTCCAAAATTGCTAATCGAAGAAAAAGGATCGCTCTCTGATGTCGGTGCTAAACAAAACTCTTTCATAAGACTTTCTTGGTTGAGCGTAGGATGATATGAATGAACCGGCCCACACCGGAACGAGAGAAATTCTGAGACTATACAGGAATGGGACTGTATAGCTGAGGAGAGCTTAAAGAATTTGATAGGTGCTACTCATACCAACATGGTGCATCGTCCAGTATAAAAATAAGATTATAGACAACACAATATAGACAACGTGAAAGCGTAGCCACGTTGTTAAAAAATAGGCAATTGTAGACAATGCGGCGAGCTGCGTTGTCTATATTGATATAGACGACGCAGACAATGCGAGATAATCATGTTATCTATATTGTTGTTTAATTTGTTATTATTATTATTATTATTATTATTATTATTATTATTATTATTATAATTAATTTAATACAACTACTTCAATTATTATCCTAACCTATCACAAGTTGCACCGCATCCCCCAAATCCAATCTCCCTGCCTGTGCCTCCGCCCAACCTCTGCCTGAACCCTTGTCGGTGCCACCCGACCGTAAGCTGCAGCCAATGCACAATGGCTGACGGATTTTTTGCTAGGACAATTGCTAGTTCAAGAACATTTGCTTGCATGAGGAACCGCCTCCCCTCAGTGATATTTATTTTCATGTCGTAGCCATCTTGCAGGCAGTAACCATGCTCCCGGAGCACATCGACATGGCCGAGTAAGGTGGCTCGTGCGCACAGGGCGACACCAGCGCTGAGGTCCTTGTCATTCTTTGATCCACCGCTAAACTCTAATCTTATGTGTTTATTGTTTACTCTTTGCAAAAAAAACCTTACTATTTACTCTTCATAATTCTATTAATCTTATCTGTATTCGAATGAGATTTTGTGTTGTAGCATCTTCTGTTGTCTTCTAATTGTTGCATCACAGTCTATGTTTGTGCTCAAACAGTAAACTAATTGTTCCTTTTTGTTGTATGTATCCGGTAACCTGTGTTAAGTTTAATCCTGCGGATGAGAGCCACTTCATCACTGGCTACGTAGATGGGAAAGTTCGAATTTAGGGCATCCAGAGCAACAGAGTTGAGGGATAGTCTAATGTGTAAGACATAGTTGTAGCAATTTCCAGCGTGCAAATGAAAAGGTGAGATTTGATGTTTGATGTCAGAATATGGAAGCCTAATGGATTTCGAGACACCATATTAAGGTATGACACCCCTGCTCGTGAGTGTTGCCTAAGATTTTGAATCTATTAATGTCTCACAGGTTGAGGACTTAATCGGTTACATTGATACAAGTTGACATTCATTTTGTTGAGATAGTTACTTTAACAAGAAACCCACACACACATAAAACCTTATCTTATTCTTATCATTCATTTTGTTGAGATAGTTATTGAAATTCTCATTCAGTATGGGAGAGCTATCTCATTTTGATCGAGTGATGACTGAGAACCGTCTGCGAAGTAAAAACGATTGTGTGTAAGAAATAAAGAACTAAATCAATCGACAAAAGAGATACCAACAATATTCCTTTTTCATATTTAGCCATAAACTCTTCTAAAAATTAATTACTCCCTCCGTTATTTGGTCCAAATTACTATTTCAGGAAGTCCCATTTATATGGTCTCATATTAATATTTAGTATTATTTTCTTGCATGTATTTACAAATTTACTCTTACAAATTAAACTCAATTAATATGGTTATTATTAATAGTTATTGCTAAATAAGGGTAATTCATAAAATTTGTTCAAATATATTCATAAATGAATTTTAATATCCATACAAACTAAAACAAAACCATATATAATTGAGATAGAGGAGTAGATGACTCTCTAGGTTTAAGACATTTCTACCTGATCTGAAAAGAATTAGAAATTTAATTTTGTTAGGCATTTTTTAAATTGCTCGTGTTGAGATGTAGTCTCAATAATTTGCTGTATGCTGAAGCTGGCTG
>JAPKLW010000247.1:223053-254124 GCA_026898455.1 Plectranthus barbatus | reverse complement strand
TACTGTTCATCATCTTCTTCTCTGGTTTTTCTGGGTTATTCACAACAGCTCGACACTTGAGTAACCGATTAGATACTATGCCTTAATCTTGCCACTCCGGTAAGCTTGCTGATGCATAAGGATAGTGCTGCCTGGTTGTGGCACGCACGATTTGGGCATTACGCAACCTTACTTGCAAAAGGATGGTACGTGGTATGCCACAATTTGAGCATGTGGATGAGCTTTGCGATGGATGTACACTTGGGAAGCAACACAGAACACCGTTTCCGCATACCACAACATATCGAGCACACCGTCCTTAAGAGTTGGTGCACATCGATCTATGTGGTCCAATTGAGCCAACAACCTCTAGAGGGAACAGGTACTTTCTGCTTGTAGTTGATGATTTTAGTCGTTATATGTGGGTGGAGATGCTTAGAGCAAAAGATGAAGCATTCTATTGTTTTAAGAAAATCAAAGCAGCGGCTGAAGCTGAATGTAACAGCAAAATGTTTGCTTTTCGATCCGACCGTGGCTATGAATTTAACTATAATGCATTTGTGAGTTTCTGTGAAGAAAATGGCATTAAACACAATACTACAGCTCCATATTCGCCACAACAAAATGGAGTAGTAGAGAGGCAAAATTGAACAGTGGTGGAGATGACTAGATGTATCATGAAATCTATGAAGGTGTCAGGTATGTTTCGGGGAGAGGCAGTGAAGACTTCTGTATACATCATCAACCGTGCTTCGTCAAGAAGTGTAGACGGCATGACTCCATATGAAGCATGGTATAAGAAGAAGCCAAATGTATGCCATCTAAGAACTTTTGGATGCGTTGCTCATGTAAAGAAAATTGGCCCCGGTATGCATAAACTTTCAGACCGCTCTATACTTTGTGTATTTGTGGGTTATGAAGAAGGAGCAAACGCTTACCGTGCCTATGATCCAAGAGGGAAGAAAATGTATGTATCTAGGGATATCTTATTTGAAGAACATCGGATGTGGAGTTGGGAAGAGTGCGGCAATACCGTGATGACAGCTGCACAGATCATATTCCCTGTGTACGACTCTGATGATTCAAGTGCGGTGACTCTTTCAACACCACACACTCAGGTTTTTGATGATGTATTACCAGAGTCTGAAACTCCCATTCAGACTCAACGTGATACACCACCACCACAGGAAAACTCAGATTCTGGGCCACGTCGCTTCCGACTCTTAAAAGATATATACGATGCCACGAGTGAAATTAATAGTGTGGAAGAAGGTGGAACCTATTTTCTAGCTGCCGAGGAGCCAACAAGTGTAGCTGAAGCACTAGCTGATTCATGTTGGAAGAATGCTATGGAAGAAGAAATGAGCTCAATCATTAATAACAAGACTTGGGAGATTGCATCACTTACAGATGGACATCATGCGATTGGGCTCAAGTGGGTTTTCAAGGTGAAGAAGGATCCCGATGGTAACATATTGAAACACAAGGCGAGACTTGTAGCGAAGGGGTATGCTCAACGACGGGGGGTGGATTTTGATGAGGTTTTTGCACCCGTAGCGAGGATGGAGACGGTGCTACTCTTACTTGCTTTTGCAGCACATAGAAAATGGGAAGTACATCACATGGATGTAAAATCGGCCTTCTTGAATGGAGATCTCGCCGAGGAAGTGTACGTCCAGCAACCCCCTGGTTTTATTGACAAAGCTAACGAGCAGAAGGTGCTCAAATTACATAAAGCACTGTACAACCTTCGTCAAGCCCCGCGTGCCTGGAACTCAAAGCTGGATGCATCCCTCACTGCGCTCAAGTTTACCAGAAGCACGAATGAACATGCTGTTTATCGAAGAGGTAACACTCAATCTTACTTGCTTGTGGGGGTTTATGGGGATGATTTAATCATCACAGGTACCAGTCCTCAAGATATTGTAGAATTCAAGGCACAAATGCAGAAAATATTTAACATGAGTGATCTGGGACTTCTAAGCTACTACTTGGGAATCAAGGTAAAATAAGAAGAAGGCAGAATCACATTGTGTCAGAGTGCGTATGCATCAAAAATCTTAGAGCAAGCTGGTATGAGTGATTGTAACTCATGCCACACGCCGATGGAAAACCGACTTCATCTGAGCAAACACGATGGAAGCAATGGTGTAGATGCTACAAGGTATCAAAGCGTAGTCGGCAGTCTTCGGTATTTGGTGAATACCCGACCTAACATAGCTCCCGCGGTTGGGATGGTTAGTCGGTTTATGGAAGCACCGATTGCGACACATTGGGCTGCAGTGAAACAAATACTCAGATATATCCGAGGTACAAAGAACTATGGGTGTCGTTATAAATTTGGAGATGGAAAAATAACACTGGTTGGATATAGCGACAGTGATCTTGCTGGTGATGTAGATGATCGGAAGAGCACCTCCGGAGTAGTTTTTCTCGTTGGAAGTAATGATGTGACATGGACTTCGCAGAAGCAAAAAATTGTAGCCTTATCCTCATGTGAAGCTGAATATATTGCTGCAGCAAGTGCAGCTTGCCAAGGTGTGTGGTTGAGTTGCTTGCTTGGAGAGCTATTCGAATGTGAAGAGACAAAATTCAAGCTGTTTGTGGACAACAAATCAGCAATTGCTCTCTGTAAAAATCCAGTATATCATGATCGAAGTAAACATATTGATACGAAGTATCACTATATACGGGAATGTATTGAAGCTGGGAAGATAGATGTGGTTCACGTGAGCACTAATTGCCAACTTGCAGACATTCTGACGAAGGCATTGGGCCATAACAAGTTCGTCGAGATGCGTCAAAAGCTTGGAGTCGAAAGAGTTGATGTTGGTGAAGCGAGATTAAGGGGGTGATTTGTTGGATAATCTCGCAAAGATCACGGAAAAGAATATCTCTACAGATTGTGTAGATTGTTTTGTTAATTTATATACTCCCTCCGTCCCGGCTGAATTGTCCCAGTGACTTTGGGCACAATAACCAAGGAGTGTGAGTGTAAAGTAAGTTGAGTGGAATTAATATTTTATTGTTGAGTGTGAAGAAATTGCCTTTTTAGGTAATGGGACAATTGAGGTGGGACGGACGAAAAAGGAAAGTGGGACAATTGAGGTGGGACGGAGGGAGTATCTTTTATTTTTGAATAAAGATCAATGTGATCTCTTGTCTTGAGTAGGTAGCAGATTTACTTTACTATAATTAGACTTTGTAATCTTCTATTTGTATTCGTCTATTCTATGAATGAATTATCACTTCAAATAAAAAACTTCATCTGTGCAGCACCATTTGTATTTTTTCTCTATTGCATTGCTCTGAAACAACAAACCTTTGTCGGTGCCACCCGACCGTAAGCTGCAGCCAATGCACAATGGATGACAAATTTTTTGCTAGGACAATTGCTAGTTCAAGAGCATTTGCTTGCATGAGGAACCGCCTCCCCTCAGCGATATTTATTTTCATGTTGTAGCCATCTTGCAGGCAGTAACCATGCTCCTGGAGCACATCGACATGGCCGAGTAAGGTGGCTCGTGCGCACAGGGTGATACCAGCGCGGAGGTCCTTGTCATTCTTTGATCCACCGCTAAACTCTAATCTTATGTGTTTATTGTTTACTCTTTGCAAAAAACCTTACTCTCTACTCTTCATATTCTATTAATCTTATCTGTATTTGAATGAGATTTTGTGTTGTAGCATCTTCTGTTGTCTTCTAATTGTTGCATCACATCCTATGTTTGTGCTCAAACAGTAAACTAATTGTTCCTTTTTGTTGTATGTATCCGGTAACCTGTGTTAAGTTTAATCCTACGGATGAGAACCACTTCATCACTGGCTACGTAGATGGGAAAGTTCGAATTTAGGGCATCCAGAGCAACAGAGTTGAGGGATGGTCTAATGTGTAAGACATAGTTGTAGCAATTTTCAGCATGCAAATGGAAAGGTGAGATATGATGTTTGATGTCAGAATATAGAAGCCTAATGGATTTCGAGACACCATATTAAGGTATGACACCCCTGCTCGTGAGTGTTGCCTAAGATTTTGAATCTATTAATGTCTTACAGGTTGAGGACTAATAACATCATGCATTTAGATGTTCTGACCTTTTGGACTACTCTTGGTGCCATTAACTCTTGCAAGGGGATAAATTCGATGTTCATATCCTAACATTCTGGTGAGTGCATGAGGATACGAAACGTGCATACAGATGATCCTGTTACAATCATCAATGACAGAGTGAAAAGTGGCTTTTTGAAGGTTAAAAGAGTATTTGGAGTTGGATTCTTAAAAAATGTAAAAACTTCTTGTTTCTTTCATTCATTCTCAACTATGAATTATAATCATTCATTTGTTGAAAGTTATAGTGTTGTTGTTGCAGCCAAAATAGAACAATGCAATTCTAGAGGTGTTCAGAAAATAGATGTCATCAAGTGCTGTTGCAAATACTGAGAGTCTCATTTCACTTATTGGAATCATGGCATAGTTCTCCTTAGGTGTTGTCTTTTTTATATTGATGCAATGACCTACTTCATCCATTTCATACATTACATGCTTTAAGGTGACACCTGCATCTTATTATGGTGCTCTACTAGCATCCATGCAGAATAGTGTTGTCTTCCATGTTAAAACAAAGAATTTTTTTGTTTCTAGACATGTCAGGTTTAATCATGATCAAGATTTCTCCTTTTCATATTGTTACCACAAGTTAAAAGTTCTTCTCATGTTTTGCATTTTGTAACTCCAATCTTTTTGTTGGTGTGTAGCTTGTGAGTATGTTCTCTCTAGATTATCTTGTTCCTTAATTGCATCTTCCAGGTGAAGGAAGCAAGGCTGCTGTTGGGGTCAATTTAGCCATTGAAACGAAGTCTGTGAAGCCAGTTCCACAGAAGAAAGACAACTCTTCAGTAGCAGCTTCTCAGAAAAAAAATAGTTCTTGCCAAGCAGAAAAAAATAGGAAGAATGATGCCCCTCATCCACGTGTGCAGCCAAGAAAGTTGGTACCAATCTACTTCCACACATACAAATGCATGTGTATGTTTATGTGCATAAAATCTTATGAATGTGGAAACCTTTAATTTGTTTACAGGTATGGACTTCCATGAGCTTCTTGATATTCCAAAGGGCAGCGACGGAGGTACCACGACAATGTGTCGATTATCATCATCTATTTAGAAGGAAGGATGTGGCATCCTCGGTGTAACTAGATGATACTACGGTACAGATCGACAAGCAAATTCATAGAAATGTTGTGAGAAAAGTGTGTGTGGGGAGGATATGTAATTGATATTGATATGTATAGCTTGAGAATTTTGTTCAAATATACTCTAATACACAGGCCACCAACCGGTATAATTCTTTTCTTCTTTGAATCATATACGCCTCCTCTCATTATTGCTTGTTTTTGTCTATCATCAACAATTCTTGAATTTGATAGTACTTGAGTAAATGTTAAACATAGTGATCTCTGAATCTAATTCCTTAAATTGGAGTAGGTTTATATAAGAAAAAAATTAAAAAATTAAAATATATAGACAACATGAAAATTTACGTTGTCTATCTCTTAATAGACAATGTGAAAATCTGTGTTGTCTATCCCCTTATAGACAATGCGGGAATTCGCATTGTCTATATTCTTTTAGACAATGCGAAAAATTCACGTTGTCTATCTTCATTTTCAAACAGACTATACCTCTATAGACAACGGAGTAGAGTAATAGACAATGTGGATTTCGCATTATCTATACCTTAGTTCTTGTAGTGATCTTTTTGGACACTAATTCTAGAAAAACACAAAGTTAATCGTGTTTGAGCTGGGGTAGAAGTAAGAAGTGTGACTAATGTGAAGTTTCTCACGGTTCGTGAGTGAGGGAAAAACACGCTGGGAAGGACTTGTGTTGATCTGTGGGGTCAACTGTCATTTTGGAAATCGGTCATCCTTGATTGTTGCCTTCATGAAGGAAAATGTAATGTAATGCCTCAGCAAGATCAATTGCATCACCATCCCTCTCGATTGTTTGTCAGCGAGCATTGTTAATGCAACACATATATGAAGACCAATATATAAAACACTTAATCATATATGCTTTAAGTATACAATGCCAACAGACCTCGTAGGGAGTCTTGTTCAGCCGCCCATTGGCACCGCTCCTATTCTGAGTGTAGCAAGCTATGATGACTGCTTCACCTCTATATCTTTCATTCAATCGGGCTTCGACAAGCATCGTCCTTACTATAGGGATTATCGGGCGAACTGAATCGCCTAATCCAAATAAACCGGACCGTTTCATGGATGTTGAGAGCAATTACCAATTCAATAAACCTAGCATGCTCCTATAAATTTAATGCAGTGGATTTCACGAGTTTACCTTTACTACGAAGTCTCAGATCCGATCTTTTGCGTTTGAATTCCACTTCGATTCAACCACGCGATTCACTTAAATCTGCGGAAACAGAAATTAGCAAATCTAATTTCTAGATTTAATTAAACAGAAAAGAGAAAGAAAAATAATTTGTTCTCCAGATTAGGCCTTCAGATCTGTATCCCAATGCTATTAATTCTTGCTACTGGTGAAGATTCCACAGGACTATGAATGTGTAGGCCGGAGTCGAATTTCTTCTCTCCCAAACACACTAAGTGCCGCCCCTGTCTCTCTCTCTCCCTAGGGTTTCGAACTAATTTGAATGTTCTGTGGTGGCTAGGGTTTCAGAGCGAGAGCTGCCTATTTATAAACCTAGGGTTGCAAACCCTAATGGGCTACTGAGCTCAATTCAGCATATTTAATTGGGCCAGACTTGGGACCTAATGCAAATAATAAAGTGGGTCTATGAATTAATTAATTTTCATGTCCACAACCCAGGACACAATTAATTAATTAATTAATTAAGATTAATTCTTTTTCACCACATAATTAATACTGACCTACCCCTTTATTACCACGTTATGAGAATGGGCTGCATTTACTTGAGAATCCCCATATTTAAGGTTACTGGACATTCATTAATTAATCGGAGCTTCTGACAAGCTCTATCTATAATTAATTAATATCTTATTTTCCTGAGCAGTACCACTCAAACTTTATCACTCGTGCATGAACTTAATCAGCCTGCAGGACTTTAGCACGATGAATGTTATTGAGCTCCTTAGGGAATGTCCCCCATCGTATTACTCGGATATGGTTGCCTAACTCCAGTCTCAGACTGTACTACACGAACTGCTGCTACCTAAGATGCGGATATATGATAACGTTACTTAGGCTCTCCACCATGGCAAATCAAAGCAACAGTCAACCTGTGCATACCCATGAACCTTCGTTAGGGTTTGGACTCATTCAAGAACGAGATCTTGTATTCGCTGATGTCAGACAGACAAATACATCTCAATGTGGTCCAATCAATATGCCACCCTTGCGTACCGACATATCAAGTAGCCAAGACAGATTACTTCTTCCGACTTTGATGCAGCCATTCGGACAGACGTATCCTCAACGCTGTCTTGGTTGTGATAATATTTATGTCTCACTAGGTCAAGTGATCATAGTGTCTTCTGCAATCTACAACACGCCGTATTATCGTCCCTCTCGGTGAGATAGGAGGATACCATTGTTACGTGCATGTAAGTTTGTTTAATATTACTCGGATATGGTTACCTAGCTCCAATCTCAGGCTGCAATACATGAACTGCTATTATCCAAGATGTGGGTATACGAGCACGTTACTCAGGCTCTCCACCATGGCAAGTCAAAGCAACAGTCAACCCGGGCAAGCCCCTGAACCTTCGTTACGGTTTGGACTCAATCAAGATCGAGATCTTGTATGCTCTGATGTCAGACAGTAGAATACATCTCATTGTGGTCCAATCAATACGCCACCGTGCGTACCAGCATATCAAGTAATCAAGACAGACTACTTCTTTCCGACTATGCTGCAGCCTATACCGACACACTTATCCTCGTACCTTGTCTCAGTTGTGATAATATTTATATCTCACTAGGTCAAGTGATCAAACTATCTTCTGCGATCTACAACACGCCGTATGATCGTCCCTATTGGTGAGATAAGAGCATACCGTTGTTACTCACATCTAAGTTTGTTTAACAGATAGGAAATACTGTTGAATGTATACTCATTGTAATAAATTTTTTCTGTATACAAAACCAAACAATCTCCTACTTATACTCAAAGCATTACACTCGCTATTACAGAGTATACAGTGCGTCTATCTAGCCTAGCTATTACATCAACCACTGCAGTGGTAGGCATCCACCTCAGACCTAGTCCACGAATATGTCTTCCGTAAACCTTCTGTGGCAAGCACTTTGTGAATGGATCAGCTAGGTTGTCACTAGTATCAATCTTCTTGATCTGCACATCGCCCCTTGATACAATTTCTCGTATGATATGGTATTTCCTCTCAATGTGTTTGCTCTCCTTGTGAGTCCGTGGTTCTTTCGAGTTTGCCACTACACCAGAGTTGTCACAATAGATTGTGATACTCTTAGGCAGACTCGAAATCACATCCAACTCTAAAAGGTAGTTCCGAAGTCATTCCCCTTCTTTCGAAGCTTTGGAGGCGGCGACATATCCCGCCTCCGTGGTGGAGTCAGCAATGCATTTCTGTTTTGCGCTCCTCCAAGATACAGCCCCACCTCCCAAGGTAAACACATAACCTGATGTCGATTTCTTCCAATCCTGGTCCCCTTGGAAATCCGAATCTGCGTAACCCACAGGGCACAAATCCTCACTTCGATAAACCAGGCAATAATTCCTAGTTCTCTTCAAATACTTGAGAATGTGCTTTACTGTAGTCCAATGCGCCTGTCCAGGGTTAGACTGATATCTTGCTACCATGCCAACGGCATAACAAATATCAGGCCTGGTACACAGCATTGCATACATGAGGCTACCCACCTCAGATGCGTATGGTACAAAACTCATCTCATCTTTCTCACTCTGTGTCATAGGATATTACCCAGTAGAAAGATGTGAAAGGTAGCAAGCCTTTCTTGGTGAGTTGCATTCTGAACCGGGCTATCACAGTATCCACATAGGATGCCTGAGATAAGCTTAACATCCTTCTCTTACGATCCCACAAGACTTTAATCCCAATGATGTACCCAGCTTCTCCCAAATCCTTCATTTGAAACTGTTCGGATAACCAACATTTAATCTTCGACATCACTCCCTCATTGTTTCCAAATAGGAGTATGTCGTCCACATAAAGTTCAAGGAAAACCATGCTCTCACTGACACAAAGTCGGTAAACACAACTTCCGTTCTCCAACTGTGAAGATCCATAAGATTTAATCACATCGTTGAAACGTAAGTTCCACAACCTTGAAGCTTGTTTAAGTCCGTACAAGGACTTCTTAAGCTTCCAGACAAGATGTTCTTCGCCCTTGTGCATATAACCCTCGGGTTTCTGCATATAGATGTCCCTACCTTCTTCAAGGTAACCGTTTAGAAAAGCGGTTTTGACATTCATCTGCCAAATCTCGAGGTCTAAATGTGTTGTTATGGCAAGAAGTATCCGGATAGATTTGAGCATGGCTACGGGTGAAAAGATTTCATCATAGTTTATGCCCTCTTTCTGACTATAACCCTTTGCCACCAGCCTGGCTTTGAAAGCCGTAACTTCTCCATCTGCTCCCTTCTTTTGCTTGTATACCCACTTGCACCCTATGGCCCTAAAGTCATCAGGCAGCACAGCTTTCTGGTATACATCCATAGCGGTTATGGATTCTATCTCAGAATCCATGGTGATAAGCAACTTCGCAACATCCTTGTCCTGCACTGCCACTTCATAAGTCAGTGGGTCAGAGTCCTCATGTCAGTCTTCAGGGCTCGAGTCCGAAGACTCACCCACGAACATGTACCTTTTTGACTGGAAAATAACTCTCCCACTGCGACGAGGCATCGGTGCCGTGTCAGTAGTTGGTGCAGCAACTTGTGGTTCTGCACCTTGCACTAAAGAACGTGTCGGTGGTGTTGTACCTCTCACATGTGCACCCACATTTGCACGTTCCCCTTCCCTTGGAATAGCATTCTCATCTTCAATTTCTTGAAGAACTACATCACTCCTTCTCTTGTGGTTTCTCACATACTCGTCCTCCAAGAATCTAGGGTTGGTGCTAATAACGATTCTCTGACTCTCAGGACAGTAAAAGTAATCACCTTTCGTTTGCCTAGGATACCCTATAAACAACATTACCTTGGTTCTGCTTTCTAACTTATCGAGTTCCTACGTCAGCACGTGTGCCGGACAACCCCATACTCTAAACTTGCACAAACTGGGTTTGTGTCCAAAGAAGAACTCACAAGGTGTCTTAGGGACCAATTTAGAAGGCATCAAGTATAAGATGTAAGCCGTTGTTTCCAATGCGTATCCCCAAAACAAAATGGGTAAGCTTGCATAACTCATCATTGATCTCACCATCTCTAAAAGAGTTCTATTTCTTCTTTCGGCTACACCATTTTGCTGGGGAGTACTCGGTGCAGTCCACTGGGATGTAATCCCGTGATCTGACAAATATTGCAGGAACTTATTCCCGAGGTTTTCACCACCGCGGTCAGATCGCAGATCGCGGTCAGACCTTATTTTCTACCTAAGCCTTGAACTCATTGAATTTCTCAAAGCATTCAGACTTGTAGCAAAGCAGGTAAACATATTTGTATCTCGAGTAATCGTCAATGAAAGTGACGAAATACTCATACCCTCCACGAGCCTATGTGGACATGGGCCCACATAAGTAAGAATGGATCAATTCAAACACATCCTCTGCTCGAGACTGACTAGCCTTAAAAGGCCTAAAGGACAACTTTCCCCCGATGCAGGACTCGCAAACTTGATAAGGTACAGGCCGGACTGAGTCCAATGTACCGTCATTTACAAGTCGCTGAATCCGCTTCAAGTCGATGTGACCCAGTCTCAAGTGCCATAGATATGTAAGATCCTCATCAGAAGAAATAAACTTTCCCTTTCGAGGATTATCAATTACAGATGAATTACATGCAGCACTCGTGGAAGTCTTATGATGACAGTTAACGACATAGAGAGAGTTATTCAGCATTCCACGACAGATAACAACGTTATTACAATGATAGAAACACCACTATAAAAAATAACTGAATATCATCAACATAAAGTTTGGAAACTGAAAATAAGGTTCCGCCGAAATTCGGCACATATAAAACATCTCTCAAAGTCAAAACAAAATCATCAAAGTACAAGGTGACACCTCTAATGGCAACTGCACTCACTTGTGTTGCATTCCCCATTGAGATGGAAACTTAGTCATTCTTCAGCACCTTCCTCGGTGTGAATCCCTGCAAAGTGTAACAAACATGGTTAGTAGCTCCAGTATCCACTACTCATGAATGAGTAGAAATCGATGCTAAACATGTTTTCGTGATAAATGCAAATGACGTACCTTGTCCCTTGCTTCTGCATGTGTTCTTGCTTGAAGTGACACCAACCCTCTTCATCTCATTTGACCTCCTCTCACGTCTTCATCTATCAATCAAATTCTTGTACCCAATATAAACCACATCTTTCAATGTGTTCAAACTGTGCACAAAATCTGATAACTCAGAATCCCATGAAGGTACGAAAGACTGTTCTGCCAGGAGATCAGTAAGCAACTCTTTAAAAGTATACTCACTTCTCTTAGCTACATCCTTCTTAAAGTCATAGAATGAAAGCGGTAATGAGTTCAGGATTATATCGATCATAGCCCGATCACTAATACATCCACCTCTACGTGTGAATCGATTCATGGTGTTATCCATCATCATCACATGAAATGTCACCGAACTACCATCAGTCATTCTCTTGCAGACAAGGTCTTTCACGAGTGATACGTGCATAAAATGACCTATATTTTGGTATGTGTACATGCTTGTTTGTGGCTATTTTACTCCCGTATCATATATCTTTGTCGTATTTTGGTTGTGTTTTCGTGTTTTGTGTGTTGGATGTGTGTAGGATAGGTTTTGGGCATAAACGAGCAATTTTGGTGGAGTTTTGGATGAAAATCGCACATTGTTGGAGTTTGGAGAGTTCGACCGGCCGAGCGGGTGCAGGACCGGCCAAGCGGGGGCTTCAGAGGGCTCGACCGACCGAGAAAGGGCAGGACCGATCGAGCACGAGCAGACAGAGACTTGGCTCGGTCGAGTCATGCCTTGCTCGGCCGAGCCAAGACAGTTTTTGGTGGGTTTTGGCGGTTATTGATGGCCCGGGCGAGCCAAACTTCGACCGGGCGATCCGAGGCCCTGATTGCTTGCCTATAAAAGGGGAAGAGGCGGTTATTTGAAGAACTTTTGTCATTTTTCACATAGGATAGCTAGATTTTTCCCTAGATTCCATTTTTCCATTACAATTCATCATAATCCTAGAGCATCTAGGAGATTAATTCATCAATACTTGGAGGAGATTGAAGATTAAAGGTGGTGGATCAAAGCAACCAAATCCAATTTGGGGAAGATTCTCATTTCTCCTTTCAATTTGTAATGACGTTCATTGAATTCAAACTTGTAATTGTACAATTGAAAGGTATGAAGTTCTAATTCTACTTGGATGTAGATTTGGATGAGGATGCATGAGATTTAGGTTTAATTATTGCTTGTTTACCTTCCTATTTGTGATTGAAGCATACTAGAGCTTGTTCTTATTCATCTAGATGTAGGTAGTCACCAGTTTAGATGATAATTGACACAATCATTCCAGCCAATACGCGGATAGGCGTGTCGTGAATAGTATGACTTCTTGTGTACCTTGATCCAATCCCTGTGCGGAGATAGGGCATAGGGCAATGATTTACGAGCTTTTAGGAGTGGTCTAGGGTCCGATAACGTGATGGTTTGAGGACATTAGTATCATCTACGGTTGGTTCACCGTGACTGGGGATTGACTAGTGTAGGGTAAGAGTTCATCCAATTAGGAACTAAAATGTGTTTACATCTATGATTTACCTAAGTTAATTGCATCCAAGTTCATATCAACATCCTATCTTCTTAATTTGAGCATTTGTGTTTACCAAAGTGAGAAAGGAATTTATTGAGTGAATGTTGATTGATTGTTTGATTCATGATTGTAATTTGATATTAGCATAGGTTTACAATGTTTGCCTAGGTGATAAATAACTACTCAACGATTGAATTTGCCTAGCTATAAGAACTTTGCTGTAGTATCCCGGTACTCTAGCAGGCGAAACGGAGAAGAACCTGGATTTGATATTTTATTCTTTGTGTAGTTGAGAGTTTAATTCCATTGAACTTTTAGCCACATCAACGAGATCACCGCTGACAGTTCGTTCCACTTCGCCATACATAGCCGCCAATTCAGTCCAGATCGCAACAAAGCTGCAATAGCCCATGTACTTGAACTTCAATTCTCTAGACAAGTTATTCGAGATTAACTTGTAAGTAAAATCTTCATATACCACCCACATGTCATAGAATTCCTTCTCACGTCTAGAGACTTTATGGTATCGTGGGGCAAGTGGCTTCATAGTAAGAACAAACATATGTTGCATAGACAGGAGGACATACTCAATGCAGTATCTCCACTCAAGAAAGTTTGGACCAGTTAAGGGATTGAGAGCAAGAATATGATCAACAGTAGACATAGACATATCTGAAACAAATAAATAATCTTAATAATAACATACATGCAGAACATTCAAAAACAAATGCATTGAAAACCTCTTGATAAATCAAATACAAATTTTTTCCACTAATAGCGCAAGAGTTCCCACCGCAAGCTACACTTGTAGATGTTTACGATGTCACCCTCAACTAGACTGCCAGTTTTAAGCCCCAATCCTTTAATTTCATACCATGTTAGGAATCATTAGACATATGAAATTAATAATTAGTGTAAAACCTTAGACCAAGCCATCTCTCAAGAACAGGAAAACAGCAACTGCATTATATTCTAAGATGCTTCTAAGCATTTAACCACAAAATTAACTCCAGCCAAAAGAGACAGTTTGGCATGGCACGAACCATACCGCACGATCCTTAAAGCCTTTGTTATCTAAAATTTAAATCAATCCTAGAATACTTATGAGAAAGAATTACGCAAGCTACTGATAAGTTGATATTTTTACCAACTTATCTATTGTTTCTTTGTCTATTTTGGTGATGTTGATTCGTTTTTTAGTGTCTTTTTGAGCATACATTGGCTTTTGTGCTCTTTATGGTGTCTTTGATGAATCATGCAGGTTTTTGGATGAAAATCGGAGGATTTTGGAAACTTGTTCGCCACAGCTTCAGAGAAGATCGACGAAAGAACTCGAAGAGATTGACGTAGGAGTGCTGAAGCACGACCACCATCGATCGAAGCCAACCGGCCGTCGATCGACGCTGCTTTGTCCTTCCCGTCGATCGATGGAGTGTCGCGGGGCTGATCATATCTTTTCTATTTTCTAAAGATAAACACATATCTAACTCCTAGATATGGTAGAATTCATCCACCACATTATAAGAGGGCTGAAGAATTCGAAAATCAGCAAGAGGGCAAGAGAGGAGAGAAAGAGAGAAGAGAATTAAATTGAGAGAAACATCACAAGGAAGAAGAAGAAGAAGATCATTGGGTTTGAGATTGAATCTTTTGGGAAGATTCAGATTTCCTTTTCATCTTTTCTTTTCTTGTTCATTGTCTATGATGATTAAGATTAGAATTATGTGTAACTTATTGTCTTCTCAGATTCTAGGTTTTCAAACTATCAATGTATGCATGTTTTGATTGATTGAAGTTATTTTTCCTTTCCCTCACAGTTTGTGAAATCTGGTTTTATTCTTACTCTTGAGTATGTTGGCCACAAACTTAGGATTACTAGTTGGAAATTAGAGACGTAACTATATATAGTTTCCGATCGAAAGAGATTTTCACAATATAATTTGATTTCTTGTCGTAACTGAAGGAAATAGATTGTAGGAATAAATCCGTAGAACTTTAGGAGTTAGTTAATTAATCTTGAGACCGATAGGAGATAGATAATTAATTAATCTACTTTATGAATTGTCCAACAAAGAAGTTCATAATAGCTTTATGATGTTCCACTGTGTAGAGGAATTAAAATTGGAAGATAATCAATTTGTTTATGCGTTTCATACTTGATAGGGAGAAAAGCCTAGAATCTGTACTTCTTATCTATTAGGTTTTCCAAAGTAAATTTATTTTCAAAATTATTTTCTTGAGATAATTAAATTTCAAAACCCTTTATTTTCAATTTTACCTATCCAGTACTTTAAGAACTCTTAAGTTAGTACTTAGGATTTTTCGTTGTACCTTTCCTCGTGGGATCGATAATTTAATTTGCCGCTATATTATTAGCTTTGCTAAGTCGTGGGTTAAAAATATACGCGATCAGCTACACGCGTAGACGTTTACGCAAAACCCTCCCACTATTCACATGATTTAAATTGTTTGTCTATAAATCCCAACAACTGCAGCCCATGCACCTCCAGGAATTAGCAAGCTACACTCGTAGACGTTTACTAAGACGGGAGATACACTTACAGCCTAGGATCACTTTGTGGAGGTCTATTGATTTTAATAAAAAAATCCGCTTAGTATTTTTTATTCAAAATGTTTCTTAAATGCGCACATAAATAGTTTCTTGTCATTATATTTTTCCAAATTTTTGCATGTAATTAAATTTGCCCAAAAATCCACAAATATAATTCAACAAGAAATTAATCACATAAGCATGTTGATTAAAAGTTGTAAGTAATAAAGCAGTAAAACATGTTTTCCTATTATCTACACATGCTAATTGCGTAATTAATAAATCACATATCATACGAGGCAATTAAGACAAACAAAAATTCCTTGTGGCCCCACAAAACAGGAAAAATAAAATAATCCTATCTATTACCAAATTTGAAATTTGAAATTCAAATTTGGATAACTCCAAATCTTCTTCAAATCTTCACAAATCTTCCAGGGCCTTGATATCCTCAACCACCAAATCTTTTTGGATCTAGGGTTTTGAGATTTGAAAATTGGCCCCACAATCCAACTGCAAACCCTAAGGTTTACATCGAATTGCACCACCCATCAAACCTCAAACCCTGACACCGCAGCAGCAATCGTCGGCCAACAGCCACTGCCACCGCCGCCACGTCGCCATTGCGCGGCCGCCTGCCGCCGCCATGCACTATCGTCGCCTCGCCGGTCTCCGTCTTTGTTCTGCGACCCGCATAATTACAGTTTGGAAAAATTACAATAGCTATTCTATTACAATTTTTCTATCAAAACTAATCATAGATTTTCTCGTGATTTACAAAACACGATTTAATCCAAACACGGATAAACCACTGCAGATTAAATCAAATGGGTTGCCACGAGGAACAAAAACCAAACATCCACCGCAATTCAAAATCCATACATGCATAATCAAAATTGCTCATCCAACAAAAGCATGAAAACAGACCAGACTCTTATACCAATTGTAGGGATTATCGGGCAAACTGAATCGCCTAATCCAAATAAACCAGACTATTTCATGGATGTTGAGAGCAATTACCAATTCAATAAACCTAGCATGCTCCTATGAATTTAATGCAGTGGATTTCACGAGTTTACCTTAACTCCGTAGTCTCAGATCCGATCTTTTGCGTTTGAATTTCAAACTTCGATTCAACCACGCGATTCAATTAAATCTGCGGAAACAGAAATTAGCAAATCTAATTTCTAGATTTAATTAAACAGAAAAAAGAAAGAAGAATAATTTGTTCTCCAGATTAGGCCTTCAGATTTGTATCCCAATGTTGTTCAATCCTGCTCCTGGTGAGGATTCCACAAGACTGTGTAGGCCGGAGTCGAATTTCTTCTCTCCCAAACACACTGAGTGCCGGCCCTGTCTCACTCTCCCTAGGGTTTCCAAATGATTTGAATGTTCTATGGTGGCTAGGGTTTCAGAGAGAGAGTTGTCTATTTATAGACCTAGGGTTGCAAACCCTAATGGGCTACTGAGCTCAGTTCAGCATATTTAATTGGGCCAAACATGGGAACTAATGCAAATAATAAATTGGGCCAATGAATTAATTAATTTTCATGTCCACAACCCAAGACACAATTAATTAATTAATATTAATTCTTTTTCACCACATAATTAATACTGACCTACCCCTTTATTACCAACGGGTTGCATTTACTTGAGAATCCCCATATTTAAGGTTACTGGAATTCATTAATTAATTGGAGCTACTGACAAGCTCTATCTACAATTAATTAATATCTTATTTTCATGAGCAGTACCACTCAAACTTTATCACTCGTGCTTGAACTTAATTAGCCTGCAGGACTTTAGCACGATGAATGTTATTGAGCTCCTTAGGGAATGTCCCCATCCTATTACTCGGATATGATTACCTAGCTCCAGTCTCGGGCTGCAATACACGAACTGTTGTTACCCAAGATGCGCGCATACAAGCACGTTACTCAGGCTCTCCACTGTGGCAAGTCAAAGCAAAAGTCAACTCGTGCAAGCCCCTGAACCTTCGTTAAGGTTTGGACTCAATCAAGATTGAGATCTTGTATTCTCTGATGTCAGACAGTAGATTACATCTCACTATGGTCCAATCAATACGCCACCGCGCGTACCAGCATATCAAGTAATCAAGACAGATTACTTCTTTCCGATTATGTTGCAGCCTATACTAACACACTTATCCTCGTACGTTGTCTCGGCTGTGATAATATTTATATCTCACTAGGTCAAGTGATCAAACTGTCTTCTGCAATCTACAACACGCCGTATGATCGTCCCTATCGGTGAAATAAGAGGATACCGTTGTTACTCGCATGTAAGTTTATTTAACAGATAAGAAATACCGTTGAATGTATACTCATCGTAATAAATACTTTATGTATGCAAAACCCAACACTTACTGCTTCCTTGAGTGTTATGTTCCTTCGTTCTGCTAGCCCATTCTGCTGTGGAGTTCTTGAAGGTGATTTTTCATAACAAATCCCAATTTTGCACAGAACTCCATCAGTGGCCAATTTCAATAATTTGTCCTATTGTCTGATCTGATCCGCTTGACTGACACTCCCTTCTTTTTCTAAATCTGTATCACCAGCTCCGGCAATGACAGCTTCACTTCATCCTTCGTCTTCAAGAGCTCTACCCAAGTGTACCTTGAATAGTCATCCACAACTACAAGAGAATATCTCCTTCTTGCTACAGTGGGTGGGTTCACAGAGCTAAACAAGTTTATGTGAAGAAGCTCTAGCACGCCCTCGGTGCTTGCCATAATTGGCTTGCTCTTGAATGATGCTCGAGTTTGATTTCCCAGCTAGCATACTCTACAGATTCCTTCCTTCTTGAATCTGCCCTTGGGTAGTCTTTCTACTAGCTTGGGTAGTCTTTCTACTAGCCTCTTGAAATTGAGATGACTTAGCCTCTTGTGCCACCTGGCAAATAAGTCGATTTTTCATAATTTATCAAATAATATAATATGAAAAATCAAATAAACAATTAAATATAATATTATTAACAAGTTTTAATGTGAATAATCGACTTTTTAAAATAAATTGTATATATTAATTTCATTTGACATAAATAAGCTTTTTAGCGCATAAACCACTACTTACATATGTGAAAATAATCACCAAATCGATATTGTAGACCCCAATATATTAATTGCACCAGCAGCATGTAATATTGCTCATTTGAATACGTGCCCAAAGCCTGTGCACTTTTTGGACTAATTTGCCATTTTATTTGAATAAATTTCTTATTGAAATTAATAAATCAACGCCTAATTTCCAACTATATATCACAATTAGCTGCTTCATTAATAGTCCACCCCCAACTACCCATTATTACTAACATCCGAAATAAAATAATTTAATCAAAATATTACTCTATATAAACACTTCAACTCCAGGCAAACACCACAAACACACGCACACAGCTCCTCTTTACTTTCAATACAATCTCGATCACCTACACTTGAGATGGCTGGATTGATGAAGTCATTGTGCATGATGCTCATTGCGGCCGTGCTGATTGCGGCGGTTGCTCCACCGCAAGTGGCGGCTATAAGTTGCGGCAATGTTGTTTCTTACTTGAATCCCTGCCTCCCCTATGTCACCGGAAAAGGCCCGTTGGGTGGGTGCTGCAACGGCGTTAAGGGTCTCTACTCTGCTGCGAAGACGACGGCCGACCGGCAGAGCGTGTGCACCTGCCTGAAATCTCTGGCTGGTTCATACTCCGGCGTCAACCTCAGCAAGGCCGCCGGCCTCCCCGGTCAGTGCGGTGTCAGCATTCCTTACAAGATTAGCCCTTCCACTGACTGCGCCAAGTGAGTATATAGTTTTATTTTTGTTACTTGGATAAATTTATATGAGATCGAAATATGAAAGATATGTTTCATAGGCTCAACTTATTCAAAAAAGTTTTAAATATTGGGTAAACTAATGTAATTAATGTTGTGGTTTGCAGGGTGCAATAAACTAAATCCCATGGGGATAGAGACTCGTATTCCGGCAACCTACGCGAAGAATTATAGAAATAAATAAAGGGTCATTACTCTAGCTATAATAGGGCCTTAGATATATTTGTGTGAGCTTTAATTTCTTCCAGTATGGAAGAAATTAATATTAATATTTGCTATCTTTTGAATTAAAGCAAATTTGTTTCCTAGTTACCATTTATACTTGGCACTTTGGGATTCTTCTTCATGTTGTGATACGTACTATTATTTGACTTGGAGCTATACATGCATGAGAATCATTTTATAGTATTACAAAATTAAAATAATATTTACTTAAATATTTTTGTTTTTTTTTTCTTGAAATCAATTAGTATACATTTAATTTTAGTTTTACAATAACGATTAGTCCCTCCGTCTCGGCTCATTTGTTCCCAAAGGAATTGGCACAATAATCAATGTGAGTAAAGATAGAGAAAATTAATATTCTATTAGTAAGTGTGTATTAATTTTTTATTTTGGGTGGATAATTAAATGAGACGGACGAAAAAAGAAAGAGGACAATTGAAGTGGGATACAAGGAGTATTAAAATTATTTCTGGGACAGTAAAATATTGTTGTGGAACAAATGTTCTGTTCTATGTTTTGAGACACGATAACTGAGGCGGATCTACAATAAAAAATGGGGTACACTTGTACTCCAAATTTTTATTATTAATATATATTTTTATTGTTATTATATATTTTTACATATTATTTATATATATTATTACATAAAGCACTTCGATCCAATTTATTTTATTCATATATTGTATCCTAAAATCTAAATTTTTAGATCCGCCAATAGACACCAAGCATGTTTTGTCCAACGAAAGAAGATGAGAAGTGGCATAGTTAAGTGTTACATATAAATATATTTTCAGCTCCACATATTGCTGAACTATAGGTAGTATTGAGAGATTGAAACTCGTTCTCAAAATATTAGAACATATATACTTATATTATTTCATTAAAAAAAAATGATGCAGAAAACAAGCCTATCCTTCATAAAAAATCCGAGTCTCAAATCAATTTAGTTGGCTAAATATTTAATATACATGGGATCTTCACCAAATGTAATCTAGAGAGATTTATATTATAGTTCACTTATTTATTTAGGGTAAATGGGGAAAATACTTTAAATTATTGACGTTTTCGTAAAAATACCTCTATCTATTTTTATCTGATAAAAATACATCAATCTTTACTTTTGTTTATGAATAATACCCTAATCTATTGATATTCTTGGAAATATATCCCAATCAATTATTATTAGTTAAAAATACCTTAATCTTTAATTTTATTTATGAATTATACCAAAATAAGAAAAATTATTGGCTCACACAAAGATGGTGGTCAAACCAACTATGTTTGTATGTATTAAATTTAGGCAAAAACTTGCGTTAGGCAGGCCTAAACGGTTTAGGCGGATTTTATCCTACCCAAATGGGTTGACCCATCCCAAATAGGGTTTATTAATCTCAATTAGGGTATATTATATAGGTTTGGGCTTGGGTTAATGGATAAAACCCGCCTAACCCAAGACCTTTCCTTAAATTTAATATACTAAACAATGAATATTTATTATATATTCAAATGCATTTATCTTCTGAAAAATATTTTAAACTTCATGTTCTGCTCTTTTATTTTAGTTTCCTTCGCTTGGTGTAATGTCTAACTTTTGTGCATATTACTTGAATTCCTTACTTTTTCTCTCAATGTGTGTTTTGACGTGTGATCTTGTATCGAAATGCATGCGCATCCGTTTGGATTGGAGGTTAAAAAGTAAACAAAACAATGGAGTTTTAAATTATTTTAAGAAGATAAAGACATTTGAATATATAGTAAATATTGATTGTTTTAAATTTAACATGAACGAAGATAGTTGTTTTGACTGTCATCTTTGTGTGAACCAATAATATTAATCATTTTGGTATAATTCATAAATGAAATTAAATATTGAGGTATTTTAAACTAATAATAATATATTGGGGTATTTTCGCAAAACTTCAATAGATCAGGGTATTATTCATAAACTGAAGTAAAGATTGAGGTATTTTTAACTGATGAAAATAGATTGAGGTATTTTTCCAAAAATGTAAATAATTTAGGGTATTTTCCCCTATTTACCCATTTATTTATTCATTTTCAGAAATTAATTACAAGACTTAAAATTTCAAGTAGAAAAATAAATAAGTTAAGAGATGGGAATATTTTATCCCTTTAGTCTTAAAATTATTTGTAATAGTTTTGGTGCATCAAAGCTAGCATGTCTAGTCTCTAGCAACTTAGAATTGTATTCGAAAGTTTAAAAGTCCTGTATATGATGATTATATTTGAGTTGTAATAGAGTTAGAAATCATCGCTAAAGTTTGTTGAAAGTTTCAACAAAGTTCGAAGAGATTGCTAGAAGACTCAAGCAAAGTATGAAGAGATTGCTGAAGGATTCAGCAAACACAAAGATTGCTAAGGTTACTAGCAAACGACAAAGTATCGGAAGGCTAGCAAACCTACGAAGACTGCTGAGGGTACTCAGCGGACAACTAAGCTGCTAAAGGAATGTAGCAAAAAGATTGCTAAGATCTCAGCAAACATATGACGAACTCAGCAAAATGTCCGACAACAATCAGCAATCATCTGTAGCCGCAAAATCAGACAATCTTCAATCCCAGAAATTAAGGAATCTTCCGAATCAAGAAGTTGATTTATGAAGCAACAAAAAGGGGATTTTCATAATTAAACTCAAAAATCTGATCTGACAAAATCGGCTAAATGAGGAAAGAGTCAATCAAACAAGGAAGAGATCCGAAGAGTCTCTGTACCTTTCAGAAAAAGAACGAACGAGATTGGCAGGCGGTCAAACATTGTCCAACGGATAAAAAGATTCAAACAAATATGTATGAATCTTCGCCTATAAATAGAAGAATTCGCAGAGAGACAAAAAGTTCAGCCAATTCAAAAATTCAACAGTTTGCGCGCAAACACACTCATATTCTCTACCGAATTCAAAATCCGATCTTACATTGATCGAAGCTTTGCTAAAGCTCCCGTATTCATCATAAGACCAAAGAAGCTCGCTTCAAGGTTATTCTTGAAGTTCTTTTTGTCTAAAGAAAGAACTTAGAAGTCACCTTGATCTACAAGGTTGACTATTACGGGCATCTAGCCGCAGAGAGTGAAGTTCAAGGAAGAACTATAATTGTGTCCTCACTCTAAGCGTTTGTCGAGAAGGTTGATATTCGAAGAGTCTTGAAGGTGCGCTGCAACCAGACACAGGAGCTGCTTGTAGTTAGAGATCAAGTCTTGCCTTGTACAAATCAATCTTAGTGAATTTCCAGTCAGCAGACTGAAGAGTGGACGTAGAATATTTTGTTCGAACCACTATAACCTTTGTGCTATTTACTGTTTACTGCTTCATTGATTATTTGTTGATTTATAACACAACACCTCAAGTGTTAGTGTATAACTTGTAATAAACTTAAATATCACACAAGCTTAATCACATATTTCATAAAGACTTGCTAAGTCGAGACCTTAGCAAATTAAATACAAAAACATTTAATATTCCGCCGCAAATAGATACTCTGATCGGGACCAACATGAAGACAAAATGAGAATTGTTTCGCTCTCACATCTCATTTACTCTGCCCTTCAAGAGGAATCGTGTTGAAAAATAAAAAAACAAAGTTTTTCTGATACAATAATAATAATAATAATAATAATAATAATAATAAAGTATTGGTTGTGAAATCAATTTTAATTATTATGACCATTGTCACATCATCCATAAGCACATTAACACATCAATATCAACAATAATGAGCATATTTGAAATCTTCGTGTTACTTTATATCAGACCTTATGGATTTATAGATTGACTAAGCTTAGGATCTTAGACAGGCCTAAATTGCAATTATTATTGAAATTGCCCCGCAGCCTGCTGGTCTTATTAGAGAATAATAATAATAGCAAAATGTTTGAAACAGATATACGAAGAAACATGTTAGTAATTCACCATTGTTAACAAATTGGTTATTACAAGTTGGAACATTCACCACACTTTGTCAGCAGCAACAACAGAGGCATAACTTACGCTGCGGTTCAGCATTTTATGAAGCATCGACTTTGGCAGCAGCAGAGGCATAACTTACGCTGCTGTCCCTGGTGGACTTACACTGGCTGGACTGCTCGTAGCGGAGAAACCGAATCTTTATCTTCGTAGAGCTATTCTTCAACATCTGATTCAATGAAACATCTGGTTAGAGAGAGTGAAGATATCAAAAGCAAGGGGGAGGGAAGGGAGATGGATGAGTTACATGGAGAAAAACACTAATCGGATGTCGTCCGCAGATTGTATTGTCCGTCTCCAAGAGATACTGCTTGAAAGCGTTTGGATCTCCTGTTTCTATAATGTCCATTCCCATTCTGTCCAATGCTTCAATGGACTTGTAGATGGCTCCGTGCTTTTTATCATGGTGCATATAGTTGAACCTAAACACAAACGTAATTTCTTCACCACAGGACCCGAAATACATGCATATATTGTTGAAGACACATACCGGGAGCCCCAGTGACAAAAATCGGATGAGACAGAAAAGAAATTTTTAGGATCATCCACATATTTTGCCAGCATCTCTCCATATGCAGCTTCATTTTCAGCACTGAGAGCACCAACCAAAATGGGCACAATCTTCACTGGGTAGCTGGATTCACTTCAAAATATTAGCAGTTAAAACAAAGAAAACAAAGTTCTGGTTGATTTACAAAAATCATACCCCTGGAATACTTTAACTAGATAAGGCAGGTGCATCTCCATGCTATGTTCAGCTTCGTCTACACGAAGATCCATTATTTCAAACCGTCCTGTAGCTTTTAGCTCCTCATTAACTGTCACAATTGTCACAATTAGAGCAGGTATACTATAGCAAGAAAAACTATTTATATGACATAGCTGAACCAAACTACATAGAAAGATGGATCTGGAAAAGGTATACCAAGATCACTACATTCTTTTCATCAAATCATGCAACATATCACGAGACATAAACCCATAATGTTTCATTCAGCACGTTTAGGAAAATAGAAAATAGAGCTAATTAATTCAGGATATATGTAGGCATGCAGTGGTTTCCCACCAAACACTTCGCTACAACAAGAAACATGCTCATTTAAGAGCTTCACCAAGTCTAAAGGATCCAGATTTCCGAATCCTATCATTTCGGAAAAATATCTTCTATCCTTAGCTTGCCACTTGCAAGAGGTCATTTTCTGTGAACTCACAGTAAGGCTGTCCAGTCAAAATACTTCTTTTATCCTAGGCTTGTCTGACAAAGTGACTAGTTATAAGCACCTTTTTGTGGGAGCAGCATATATAATGAAATATGAGGGTCAACATATTTGCATTGCTTGCAGGAAAAGCACCATCATAATACCTTCCTGATCAATAGGTAGATCGCCTATAGGTGTCTTGTAGACAGTAGCCTTTGAGAGTGCACATTTCGGAGTGTAGTAGTGATGAGATGGTCCAAGAAGAAATATCCTAGAGCTGTAAAATAAAGAACTTTTCACAATCTTGGGACAGAGAATTTCAAGAAGCCAAACAAGTGTTAAGATAGCTCAATATGTAATTAAAACCCCCATACATGTTAGCGGGGTCAATATTTCCGAATGCATAGGCTGCTGCACGACCAGAATAGGAATAACCTGCATGACTAAAAGGCAAAAAAAAAAAAAAACACCCACGCTTGTATATAAGAGCAATCACTGTCTTGTAATGTGTAAAGAATGATAGTTCTGACAAACTTACGGTGCAATTACACCTCTTACATCAGAAGATTTGGGCAACCCAGCAGCCCTCAGCCAACCATCAAGCTCTTCGGCCAATTCTTTGGCTAAAAATCATAGACAACAAAGCATGACAAAAATTTATGCCGAATGAGAATCGCAATACATTTACTTCATATATGCATTTCAAGGCAATCAAACCAACTTTCAAGGCAAGCAACATATCATTCATTAAATAATAAAAACATGCAGCATAGCATCCAAAATAGCAACCTTTCATCTCTTTATTGCAAAAAACAAACAACATAGCATAACAACACAATCATATTACTTCAAAGAAAATTTTTCACACAATAAATTAGCTAACAAAAGAGAACCAACCACTTCCTTCCAAGTCTAAAAAAAATATTATATTTCTAGATCATTCTTTCTCCTTTTACAAGACTTTTAGTACAACCAATTAACAATATCACTGACATTCGAATCACAAAACATGGAGAGTCGTACATTAATTAAGTAATAAGAAGGAATTTATTTAACTTACGATTGTCGCTGTACCATGAACCAGCGTGTGATGGCTTCCTATACTTCTCCATGGTAGAAAGCCCTACTGAAAATTGAAATTTCCAACTATTCAAACTTAAAAGTAAACTGCAATGAAAAACAAGGTAAGATTCTAAATCAAAGTGTCAAAGAAAGGTTATTTCCAACCAGCCACTGTAATTTTATTTTCTTAACTTCTGCACAATTTTGGCATTTTGAGCTGTGTGTGTAATGTATTTGTCTTGCTTCCTGCAAATGCTTCTTCAGCGTAGATTAAGTTTTGCTTCCTTCTAAATGCCTCTCTCATATAAAAATTTATTCATTTTTGCATATGTTGTGTTTATGGTGCATGACATCAATTTTTTACATATGTCCTTCATACAGCATCAGGATGTGTGTTTAATGATACATTTGGCATTAAATATATGATGACTTCCTGATTTTGCAGAAGTAAAAGAGAAAATTGTTTCTAGTTTGGGAACTTTACTTATAATTCTTACAACTCTACCTTTTTCCATCAGGTTTGTTATTTACTCATGCAGTTTTTAATTGATTAAAACAGCTCTTGTTTTGAATGACATGAGTAATCACTTATTCTATGAGCAGCTAAATATTTTGAACTTTTTCTCCACTGCCTAACTTAATCTAATGAAAGACTAGTGGAGTTTTCTAATGGAGGAATCTGTAATGCTTGTGCAGGTATGTTTTATACATAGATGCTATGCAATTCGAAATTTAGAATATGTAGCAAAATAATTCTGCAACTCATCTCATGTTGATTTCTTTCATATGCATGTAATTTCAAAGTTCATATGCAGATCCAACAAATACTACAATAATCATTCAGTGTGCAGGGATTACTCTCACCATCCAGTGCTAATTGATTCATGTTAAGAACAGGATAAAAGTATTAACATGACTTCTGTATTCCTTTCAGAGTTTTAGCATGTGGTCTAATTTATTAAGTTTATTCTATTCGGACAAAAGTTTATCCTGCTTCAGGTTTAGTTAGTCTATAATATATACACCACCACTTCAATGAATTGGGACTGGGCTAGCTATATAATGAGAGCCTTTATTCATTTTGACAAGTTTAGCTTATTTAGATCCAGCTAATGAAAAAATTTTGAATCATGTTTACATTTGCTCTACTATGAAGAAAAGAGCTCCATTCAAGATTTTTATGGAACACTTAACTAGATTCTTCACCATCTCTCGGCCCACAAAATAGTTAAGGTTATGCTCATTCAAATTTCGAGAATACAGTGAAGCTTAATATGCAGGTGAACCATACTATTAGGTGTATGTATTATCTATGCAGCTGTACAACTAGTGGAGATGAAATTTTGAAACCAGATGCAGTCAACGTGGGCTATAGTAATCTCGCTCAGGCCTTTCTGGCTTGGTATGTCTGTAAACTCAGTAAACTCAACTGAACAGACGTGGGCTTCAGTAATCTCGCTCAGTAAGAAGTCACTATAAATATATAAGTTGCAGGGAATCCAAAAGTATCAAGGTTATTTTAAATCACTTAAGAAGGCTTGCAGCTTTCCTGAAACCCAAAGATTACTAGATGCTTGAGTGAAGGCAGTAAAGGGTTGTGATCTTATTGAGCACAAGCATAAAGCTACTTCTGCAAGTTTATAGGAAGAAGCAAACAACATAAGTCAATGTGATGATGTCGTTAATCAATGCAGGGAGCTAAATAACTCAAACATAGAAATCATCATGAGTTTTTTTTAAGGACTTTGAATGGCCGGAATATTATGTAACAATTTTCCCATAGTGATTGAACTTTCCATGTCAGGGAGAAACTCAGCATAACTGCATTCCTGTACAAGAAGACATCTTTACCAACCAAAATGCCATAAAACCTACATAATAACTAGAATATTTCCAAATGAATACACATCCTCTCATCCATAAGCTCTGTTTCCGTCCATTTCCGTCCATGAAACATTTTCACATAATATTTATGGTGAATTACTCTGACCAGTTTTCTAATACAAATGAGAGGATAATCATTAGCACATTAAACCAAAAAAATGTCAAACAAAATCAGTTTCCATAGCATACAATTTCCGAATTTAAAATATAAAATTCAGCTCGGAGGGTTTACCTTGCGAATATGAGTGAAGTTCAGGAACAGAGAATTAAGGGATTCAGTCGATGAGATCAGATCCACTTCTAACCCTAATAATCACATTAACAAGGAAAAAAATTCATTGAAGTCGGCTGCAGAATTTTCAGTTGAGAAAATTATGAGGAAGCACCTTGCTTCTCGGTCTAGAGCCACTGCTTCGATAATCAACAACGAACGAGGCAGGAACCGGTGGAAGCAGCGGACGGCGGCAAAGGGAAGGTGGAATCGTCCAACACACTACTACTCTTCTCACTTTTCTTTTGGTATTTTTGTTTTTAATTACAAAAGTAAATACTAATATGTCTCATTTATTTTTAGCTTGTTTTTGGCACAATAATTAAAATATGTAAATATAAAATGAGTTGAGTGGAATTATATTTTATTGTTGAATATGAAAAGGTTATCATTTTTAAAAACGTGACTATTAAAGTAAGACGCATGAAAATAAAAAACGAAACTATTAAAATGGGACGAGGGGAATAATAAAACTAAAGAATAATAATTGAATAATCTATAAACTATATTAAAAAAATATCTATTAATTATTCCCAAAATTATAATTAATTTTAGATAATTCTAAATACATTCACATTTTTGCTAAATATAACCTCTTTAAAAATTAAAAATATAAATTATAATATACTATTATGATTTTATCCCTTAGCCCCAATTCAAAATACTAATCAAAATAGGTATAATCAAGGTTAAAGTGTAGACATATCTCCATTTAAGTCGAATAAAAATCAAACTCCAAAAGCATATATTATAAATAGATTTATGACTACTTTCTACAAACGCGATCAACCCTGCGTTTTCAACTTTTCCGCAGAGTTGGAGCTGCTGGTTTTCTCCTTCGCAAGTATTTGATTAAGCACTACTATTTCAATCACCCCATTAATGCTTAGAAATCAGACAGTCGTCAATTTATTTTCTCTTCACGTTGCATTTTCACTCTTATTGGTCCCTTCCAAATAAGAATTTACAAAATTACAGACAGAAAATTTGAATGAACGGATATTATAGATACATTGAAATGATCGGAAAACCAGAGAAATCAATGGTTGCAGATTTTATGTAAGTAGGTTGTAGTGTTTCTAAAAAACGCCTTGATGGAGTTTTAATTTTTATAGATTGGGTTAGTTGTTAGCCATAAATTTATTGATTTTTATTTGATTTCTATTATTTTTGGATTAATATTTTAAATTGGGAGATGAAGGGATAAAGTTGTAATAGTACATTATAATTTAAATTTTTTATTTTGTAAAGGACTATATTTAGCAAAAATGTGGCTACATTTAGAATCACCCTTTAATTTTGTTTTTATTTTTTAATTATATTATAACATAGATATATAATAAACAATAATAAAAATATAGCAAAATTATATTTATGAATTTTTTTTAAAAAAATATTAGATCTATTTGATTTATTTTATTTTTAAGTAATAAAATATAATATCGTTTAAGATAATATTTAAATCAAATCTTATAAATTTTGTGTTTGATATTTTTTTTTATTAAATTTATATATATATTGACGTATAATATAGTTGAATAAAAATTATATATATATATATATATATATATATATATATAGTTGTGATCATATGTTACCCATTCTCTAAATGTTATATGAGATCAAATCTCAACCATTTATTTTATCAATCTAAAGGTTATTAAATAATGAATTAATTTTTATTTTTAATTTTTAAATATAAATTAAGGGTATATTAGGTAATTAATTTATATTATTCTCTTTCATGTTTCTTAGTTTTCCTTCTCTCATAATTTTTCTCTCTCCTCTATAATTCTTATAAAACTTTAAATAATCATAACTTCTTCAATTTGAATTACTTTTTCACTTATTATATATCAAATTAAAGATAATTTAATTACCTTTCAAACGAAATCTCTATTGCATATGTTAGGAATAAGGTAATTGTAGCAAAATCAAATAATGTAATAGCTAAAACTAAATAATGTAACATAATAATAAGAATAATGTAATACTGTAATACTAATAAAGAGAATTACATATTGATGAATAAAGAGAACTATTTGTTTCTTTTTTCGGCAAGAAATCAGACATTAATAATGTAATATACAGTGAACACATAATGTACCAATCAGCCGATATACAATGCACCATTCAGATAATACTTTTATCTACATCATGTAACCGCAAAAAACAGACATGAATAATGTAATATACAGTCAAATAATGTAATATACAATCAATACATAATGTACCACTCAGTTAATATATAATGTATCATTCAGACAGCTCTTTGATCCATATCATACAACCACAAAAAATACATACATGAATAATGTATATACGGTTAAATAATGTACTATAAAGTTGATGCATAATGTTACCGCTCTGTCTACACATATTGTACCATTCAGGTAATATTTTGATCTATATACTGCAACCGCAAAAAGAAAAAAAGAGATATGAATAATGTAATACACATGTGACACATAATGTATCACTCAGTCGATACACAATGTACCATTCAGGCAACAATTTGATCTATATCATGCAACCGAAAAAAATAAACATGAATAATATAATACAAAGATGACACATAATGTAGCACTCGGACACCTTTTTATGTATAAAATGCAACCGCAACTGTGAAATCAAGATTTTTCCCAATTTTTATACCAACAACATCAAAATTAGTTAAGTATAAAATGCCATTACATTATTATCTATATTATGGTACATTATTTAGCTTTACCTATTACATTGTTTAGTTTTACTTCGATTATTTAATTCTAAACATATGTGATAGGGATTTCGTTTGAAAGATAATTAAATTATCTTTAATTTGATATATAGTATGTGAAAAAATAACTTAAATTGAATGAGTTATGATTATTTAAAATTTTATAAGAATAAAAGAGGAGAGAGAACATTGATGGAAGAGAGAGAAATAAGGAATAACGTAACATTGAGTTGGTTAATGAGAAATAATAATATAAATTAATTACCTCATTACCTTTATTATATATTTAATCACTAAAATCTAAACTTAATCCTATCCATCCAAATTCAAATTGGAAGGTTGGATTTTAGTCTCATATAACATAGGAAAGCTAGGTGACTATATAATGCAACCCTATATATATATATATATATA
>JAPKLW010000247.1:160193-219051 GCA_026898455.1 Plectranthus barbatus | reverse complement strand
ACATAACCAAACAGAGCAAGAGAACCAGCCAACATAACCAAACAGAGGAAGGAGAGTAATTAAGAGAGAAATCACCGAATGTTTGGGAAATAGATGTCCCAAAAAAGCCGAACCACCTCCATTGTCTTAGAGGTCGGAAACGCCAGCTCCTGCGCCACCATCGCCAGCCACTCATTGTCTTTCTCCAGATCGAAAGACAGATCGTCTCCCTCAGCACCGCTCAGCAACCCGCCTCCGTTCATGCATGATCCATCAGATCCCATCCACCACGTTGAATCTGCGGCGGCAACGAACCCTAAACTCTCAGAGGCGGCGACTCCGCCATCGCCGCAAGGGTAAGGCTCGGCGACTGCAGAGGCGGCAACAAACCCTAAACTCTCAGATACAATATCGGGCTGAGTTTCGGAGTCATCGCCTGCAGAGGCGGCAACAACTCCGGGATCGCTAGGGTAGGGTTCGTCGCCTGCAGCTACAGACGACGGGGAAGATGGCGGCGAAGGTGAGACGAAGGCGATGGGGACGGTTATCATCATCGTGGTATCAGGGGTAGGCGAGGACGGTTTCATCACGGCGGTGGGTGGAGTGTTCGAGAAGATGGCGGCGAAGGTGAGACGAAGGCGATGGGGATCGAACAAATTAGGGTTCGCGAGAGGATGGGGAAGGGGAAGGGGTAGGGGTTGCGGCGGGTGGGTTGGAGTGTTCGAGAAGATGGCGGCGAAGGTGAGACGAAGGCGATGGAGATCGAAGAAATTAGGGTTCGCGAGAGGATGGGGAAGGGGAAGGGGTAGGGGTGCGGCGGGTGGGTAAGATAGATTTAGGGTTGAAATTAGGGTATTGGGGTGGGAGGGTAGATAGGGAATTTCATAAATAGGTGGGGGTATTTTGGTTAATTTAGGTTATGTTAATCTTAATTAGGATGTGTTAATTTTTTGCCAATTTAGGTAACGTGCCTAATAAACGGGACGGACGAAAAAGGAAAGTGTGCCTAATATGGCGGGACGGAGGGAGTATTATGGATCAAATTAATTCAACCTAATAATGAAAATTTCTAGTCCGGTCTATTTGCGTAAACCAAAAATTGAAGCTCACTAATATATAAGACTAAATTTGATCGATATTAGATAAAAAAAAATGTTGGTCCCCAGATCATAGTTTGTAAATGCACAACGAAAATATTAATAGGGATTGCACTTATCCAAACTGGTCGTTCTGCACCAGTTTGGTTGTCAAGCTTACGTCTTAAGGTTAAAGTAATGATTAATCAGTTTAGAATTATACTTCAACACTTGAGTGTTTAGTTTAAAAGATAGGAAAAACTGATAATAAAGCAATAAACAACAAAGGTTTATAGTGGTTCAGACACAAAAGTCCTACGTCCACTCTTTAGACAAAGTCTGGAAATCCACTAAGTATTGGATTGCAGGGTGCTCCCACGATCTATCACTAGCTGGTGAATGCCTTGTCCACCAGTCCACTAGCTCACTCGTCCGGTCATCTGTTCGTCTTCACTTCTCAGCTTCCTTTAATGTGGGCACATCATGCAGCCTCTTAGCCAGAATTAGGTTTTTTAGAGTTCTCCACGAAACTGACTGTCTTGTGGCTAAAAGCTCGTAAGAGTCAAGCTATAGAGCGTACTTGACTGTTGTGTTCGTTCTTGGATAGAAAAAACACCAAGATGAACTCAAGAACATAATGTTTTGAATCTCGTGTTCACGAAGTGACACACGGTAAGCTTATTAAAAGCCTCGAACATTTTGAGTATAAATTTCTGCAGAGTTTTCGCTCACTTTGAAAATCAGATATTCGGTTGGTGAAGATAACCTTAATATCTTGGAATCCTCGGTTATTTATAGGTGAGGATTCTGAGATTGAATAATAGAGCCATTTAGAAATAATCGAATGTTGTCCAATCTGATGTTTGTGCGGGTAGGTTATTTTTTCCGGGAAATCATGTACCTTTTCTCGCTTTTTATGACTTTGAGTGTGACTGTTCATCTTTGCATCAGAACGACTGTATTGATCAATTCGAGGAATTAAAACTAAAGTCTTGAGTTTTCAGACTTTAAGGAATCTTCAATCCTTAAGTCTGAACTTGTCAGTGTCATTCCTCATATGATTCTTCTTGTCTATATGCGCGGGGATTGGAACTAGAGATTCCATGCTGATGTCGTCAGTCTGGCAAGTCCATGCTGGTTGACGTTTCAAGCCTGAAAAGTGAATCCCCAAGCAGGCAAGTTTGATATTTGAGACTGGTGAGTTTCAAACTGGTCAGTTCCAAACTGATCAGTTCCATACTGATGTATTCCCAAACTAGTCAGTTCCAAAATGATGAGACTCAGACTGATCAGTCATATACTGATCTTTCAGTCTATCTGAGTCCTTTGTGCATTCACGAACTGATTCTTCAGTCTGTTCTTCGATCAACTCCAATTACAACTCAATAAAAAATCTTATAGGACTTTACATTTGTGAACAAAAATTGGGGTTAATCTAGAGGCTTTTTGGACTGATTTTGACCCTTTGACCCACCAAAACAAAACAATTAAAGATAAATGAAATTTATAACAATCAAATTTCCTAACAGAAGACGATATATTATAATCCATCCAAGAGAAGACTACAATATGGCATACATAAATATAGTAGATTTATCATATTTTCCTTGTATTTAGAGATAATAATTTATGAGCAAAAATCTCAAATAACCATTTTAAGTGGCTATCACACATCACAAAAATACTCAAAACTTATCAACACATTGAAGAAATGTTGATTTGTACAATTTTTTTGAAATTTTTAGTTGAATGTAGTTAAAGTATTTTATAAATTAGAAGAATATTAAAATTAAAACAAAATTTCCGACCCGATTGCAACTGGGGGACTCAGGCAACCTGTGTGGAGTGATCAAATGTGATTCTCTATTTATTCTCTTCTTCTCATAACTATTAATTGACCAATTATGGTTATCTTGGTCTTATTTTTTGTTTTTAGTTCTTAACCTCTTCCATCTTCAGTTCTAAGGGAACCTTAAACTATTACATCTCTAAAATCTATATAAAATTTACATTTTTAGATCATTTCAAACTATCAGCGTATTATTTTTACATAATAATCAAAACATACATAATTCATAACATTCCATAAGTCAAACCAACATATAAATTATTGATGACGTGTTTAAATAATTACAAAAAATTAATTAAATTTACTTTGACGAATCTATTTACATAACTTAATTGTCTATAATTTTATTTATTGATGTATTATTATATTAAAATGATTTTTATATATCTCAATTGTTTGTAATTTTATTTATTAATGTATATATACTTTATATATATATATATATAGTAGTGATCATATGAGAATAGTTTTTAGTATGAGAAATGATAATAAATCTCAGCCTTTGATTTTGTGATTTCAACGCTTATGATCTATTTTACCCCGTGTGCAGTTTTCCTCGATTATCATGCAGTTTTGCAAAATTAAGGTTATTTTTGTAATTTTAGCTTTTTTTAAAAATTGAAATAGTATCTCATCTTTAGTGTTAACTTTGTGCATTTTTGTATCTTACAGGAAGAAGAAATCAAATCGCGCGAAGAAATGAATAAAAAATCTGATGAGATACTATTTCAGATTTTAAAAAAAGCTAAAATTACAAAAATAACCTTAATTTTGCAAAACTGCAGGATAATCGAGGAAAATTGCACACGGAGTGAAATAGATCATGAGCGTTGAAATCACAAAATCAAAGGCTGAGATTTCTTCTCATTTCTCATACTAAAAACTATTCTCATATGATCACTACTCTCTCTCTCTCTCTCTCTATATATATATATATATATATATAATAGAACAACAAAAACAATACATTTTTGTCAACTTTTCATCAATGTCTTTACAAATTCTTTTAATTTATTTTTAAATATACATGCATAATTTATTATTTAATTTAAGTTCATTTTGTAAATTAGAATTGATTTTGTGTTTACTCACATAAGTAATAAATATTTAATATTTCTATTTTGGTAGAAATTTATAAATATGTAAGAAGATATTTAGATATAAGTTACAATACAATAACTAATATTTAATATTGACAGATAAAAGAATAAATAAATTTTAAATATCTATTAATATATGTATTTTTATTTATAAATAAAATATTAATTATTAATCTGTGCAATGTGCGGGTTTAAAACTAGTATTACCAATATCAAAATATATTATTGATAAAAACTGAATCACAAACTAAGAAACCGTGAGATTCATCTGATAAAGATTTTTGCCACTAAAATATTATACCCTACTTGAAGAAGTTATTGATAACATTCGTTCTATTAATTAGACTATATTTATCAGCAACCGGGCCAATCACCCAACTATTCTAATATTTAATTAATTTCTCTTTCATCCACATTACTCAACCCAACCACAACAATTTTACAAAGTTTATCAATGACTATCCAACCACACCATTATATATAATTATTCTATTTGGTTTATTTATTTTTTATTTTTAAAATAAAAATATTACTTATAATTGAATTAATAAAAAAAATATAAAATGAACTATTAAATGTAATTTAATATTGTTGAAATATTAAAAATAAAAATATGTATATCAAAATTAGCCTCTATTTGGAAAGAATGAAAAATTATGAATTTTGTATATTATTTATTTATTTTTAATTTATAATTTAAAAGATATATTAATTATTAGTATTGAATTTGTAAAAAATTAATTGACAAATAGAATAGAGAGAAATATCAACATTCTATTCATACAACAATAAATAATTTAAAGAAAAGGTGGTGAGACTCACAGACCATTTGTGGTTGAATAGGTACAAATTGTGAAGATTTTATACCATTTTTCATTTAATTTTAATAGTAATATAATAGTTGGGTTAAGTGTTAGAAAGGTTGCTGATATTTACAATCTTATGCTTGTTGCATCTTTGATGGTTCAAGTGGCAATCGAAGACTAGTAAATTTAAAGTAAATGATCCAATTTTGTGATATCTATTAATTGTTTTTATTTTAAAATTAATTTTCTTCAAAGAATTGTTGGATGAGTTGCATTACTATTTTGTGCATTACTTCTAAACGGCATTTAAAAGACTATAATTATAAAGACACATAAATTTTTTATTAACTATCAACCTATTCTTTTACTATTTACTTGTATTATTAAATACAATATAATCCATTGAGCGAACGGATAATATTCTAATTCTCACAAGAGTATATATAAATATACGGTTCTTAATTTGTAAATAAATTTCTTAAATAATATATTTCAATATTAGTAATAATGTTATTATGAATGATTTTTTTTTTACTAAGTTTTAAATAATGAACTTAAACTAAACTGTCTCCCTATCTACCTTTCACTTGAAAATATGAAAGGATTGATAGAAGGAAATTTGCCCACACTTATGAAACTCAAAGTCCATTCAATCTCTCTAGGCTACGACTCCCCCATTGATTTACTGATGAGGAACAAGAGAAAAAGGCGTAAAAGCTACAAACAAGAAATGGGACAGCTGCTATGCACAAATTCTATACATTTACAGTAAATCTACACATATCATGTAACATCATACCCCGACATAAAGATTATGCGAGTTTTACCGGAATCAAAATTGCAAGATTAATAAGCTATTTAACTATTTTAGCAGGGGACAAGGGAATAAAAATAACCACCCCACATGTATCTGTTGTTATCTATTCATTCAATACCACCTTCAGCTTCTGTCAATTCTCTATCATACTGAGCTATTAAGAAGTCGCAGAGCTCCAGAAGTTGATCTGCAAGAGGGGGAATACCTGGATTCCGACGGTCATTATATGTATGAGCATTGATCACAATCTGACATACATCGTGCCTGAAATCCTCACGGTTCTTGTATTCCAACCTCCTTGCCTTATCTCGTATTGTAGACAAATCCATGGGATGTCTTATGATGTCCAGATAGTCCGGAGCTTCCTTTTTCGTCACTGGCTTTTGAAATAGGAAGGATATTTCTTTCCTATCCCTAAGTGTCTCCAGAATGCTTCCCAATATGTTTGACAAACCAACCTGCCATTGTAAATTTTATATAGATTATTTTCACAATGACATGGAGCTTCATTATAGAATCCATAATGAAAGAAACACTCATGCGAACAATATATATATATATATATATATAGAGGAGAGATCTTGTAAAAAAAATCCCCATGTAAGAAAAAAGAATGAATCATGTCCATTAGATCTGAAAAAAACAATGGTTTATATTGAAACTAGCAACAACTAAAACACAATCAAGCAACAAAATAATCAAGTAACAACTAAAACACAACCAAATAACGTTGCAATCAAGCAACGACCTGAATACAATCAAGCAACCTCATGAACACAATCAAGCATCTTTCTCACTTTCTCACGTTAAGACCTTTCTCATCGGATCCACTCCCTATATCTATATATATATATATATATATATATAAAGACGGCTTCCCTAAACTGTATAAGAAATGGATGTAGAAATTGCAAATGTTAACTTTTAGAGATGAATTGGAAGAGCAGTGGAGCATAAGTTGCAGTTTCTTTTGTTGTAAGGAAACCCTAGTTGACCTTCCTTCCTGTTATCTCGGGGAACAGGTGAAAAAAAAATGCTCCAAAATTAGAGGTAGTCACGTATTCATATACTGAATGGCCAGCAACGGCCAAAGCCTAAATACAGCTTTAAGTATCACTTCAAACCATGATAACCAAAGATAAATAACAGTGACTGTAGATTATCTTAGTCCACATTTTCTTCTCTTTTTAAATTTTATATATTTACTCTAGTCCTACATTCATGTTTCATGTTTGGAAACAAAAAAAGTAAACAAGAAATAAGAACATCTCGGCAAAAGTACTTAGTTAAAACCACTCACCTCTCCACCTCGTCGCCGCTTTGGAGCAGGGGCATAATCAGGAGTAAGCTTTCCATACTCGGGTTCTGCCCTCCTCCGCACCATTCTGTCTCTGTCTGGTATCCGTCTGTCATTTCTTCGAGGAGGAAGATCGTCAAAGTAATCATCTTTTGTTTCAAGCTTTTGCTTCTTTCTCTTCTTCTCCTTCGCCCTTCGGCGCTCGTCTTCTTCCCTCTCTCTTCTAATTGCGTCCTGATATCTTTGTAACTCGTACTTTGGCTGCTCCTCAATCATCTTCATTTTTTCTCCCCTCCTATTTCTTTCATCATGCTGTCTCTCAAAGGTTCTCTTTTTCTCTTCCACCCAAGATTCGCTACCCCCTGTATCTCTCGTCCTCGACGACTCTTCAAAGAAGTTTCGGCTCTCATGTTCCATATGTTTGTCCAAACTCGACAATTCAATAATTTTCTTTGTTTTCCTGTAGTCAAAGCCATAACTTCCATCTTGACTATTTTCTTCAAAATTAATGATCTCCTTCGGTTTTTTAATTATAAGTTTCTTACGAGACTGGTCTCTATCCCCATCCACTGGCGGCTTTATCACAAAGGAGGCCTTAGGTGTTTCAACCAAATCCTCATGTTTCATCTTGTTCGAAAAGGTGATTTTATTGACTTTAACAGACTTGCTTCCTATTTCAGCATCTGATGTAATTGGTCTTTCAGAGCTCTGTGAGGTTGGGGGAGTATGCCTATCAGGAAGCTTGTCAGTCACACCACATTTAACCTTCAGGATTTTTGCCTTGGAAGTTGGTTTATCATCTTCCTGTGCTTCCGACTTTTTGGGTATGAACTTCTTTGCAAGGGGTTTCTGCTGGCTCTGCTCTATTGGATCTACAAAATTTGTTCTACCTGACATCTTATCAAGATCTAAGCTCTCTACTCGAGCTTCCGAGTCTTCTCCATACTTGGGACAGTTCTTGTTGGTCCTCATATGACCAAGCTGAAGCAAGGAAAGGGAATCGGTTAAGAACCAAAATCCAGAAGTAAACAATACTGCGTTCTGAATTGCAGCGTACCTGACCACATGCTCCACAGACAAAACTCTCCCTTGCATTTTTCTTTTCCTTGATCACCTAGTTTTAATTTTAAAGCATCCAATGTTAAAATTCATTTGTTACAACCCATGCTAATAAAGATACAAATTCAAGTCGCAAGTGAAGCCTCCAATTATTCAAAAGAAGATCGTTTGGAACCCAGACCCAAATTAATATTAAATCAGTACAAAACAACTGGTAAGGATGTTTCAATCAGAAAACTCTAAGTTTAACACCCTCAACCGACAAAAGCTACATCTGTTGATAGGTTTGGGAAATCAAGAAAACTCAATGATATAAAAAGCCCTCCATAAACCACAGCAGTTTCTATTTGAAAACAATCAATCAGAAACTACAATGAGCCTAACTGATTAAAATCAAAGTTTGAGCAGCAAACTTACATGTATTCCATCCCCCAATATCTTCACCTTTTTGCTAATTAGTTCAATGTCATTCTTCTTCTTGGCTTTAAATTTCCCCAAAAAATGACTTTTAGCCGACGGGCTATCTCCCTGTACCTGATGTGAAGAATTGTAGAGTTCATCATCAGAAGTTTGGAACTTCAAGATCTTACGTAGCCATCACAAAATATTACTATTAGAAGATGCCTTATATGTGAATACTAGGAAAATAATGTCAAAATATTATGGACCTCCTTCTGGTCTTTAGCAATTTTCTCCACTAGAAAGGGTACTTCAGGCTGCATAACTCTCTTAGAAGCTACACTATTTTTCTTGATTCCATCAGCATTTTCAGAACCTAACTTCGACTTAATAGGCAACCCAACTTGCTCAAATGCAGCTTTTGTCTTCTTTTTCCTTTTGCGATCAGCTTCATCATCTATACAGAACAGTGTATGGTCAGACTAATGATAGCATAAATACAGATTGACAAATATTAAAGACATAACCAAGGGTAATGACATAATAAGTTCTAAGCAGAATGAATAACTGAACCAAAATGAAGAATTTGCAGCAACTAAAACACGCAAGCTACCTTACAATAAAAGGTTCATTTTTTGTCATTATTGTTCCTAAGTAGTGTTAGCCTGAAATGGGAATGGTCAATCTGACTCAGGGTAAACTGACTCACCTAGTTTCATTAAAAAATATGGAAAGATGCATGCCAGCAACCTAGACCAAAATTCCCCACAGAAGTGATTGCACACTACCAACAATTGATTTTCATAAAACCGATATATTTGGTGGAAATCAGTAGCAAAGACAGAAATAACCCTTGCAACCCGCTGGTTACTTCAGCATTTTACTATTTACGAAGTCGCCCTAATTCATAAGACTAAGCAGTTCTTTGCGAACTCACACACAGATTGCTGTAAGGACTAAATATTCCTTAATATGCATGAAAGCTACTTTCTCTATGATCAGTAACCCACATAAAATACTAATGTTCCGCGCATAATGCTGAAGTTTTTTCTCCGTAAATACAACATAAAATACTAATGTTCTACAGAGTTCTTGATTTTATCCTGGACAATAGGACTTGCGGAAAGACTCCAAATTTTGCTCAAGCCAGAGAAAAATTTGAGGCATTCACCCAGCACTAATGTGTCTTAATTCTATATATAGCATAACAAGGATAACCGATTGCCTTGAAATCAGTAAAGGTAGCACATCCATATCTTATGGTCCAATTTGTTTAGAGATTATGCAACATATCTAGCCATTAAACAATAGCACCTGAGCTATTATTTTCAATTTGAAGTGGTAAATTGATCAGGATGATCTAAAGTGGGCAGGCACAATGTAACAATGCTAAAAAAGTGCACTATGAGAAAAATAATACACTGCCATTTGATTAAAAATTTTAAAGGATTCCTATTAGAAGCTGAGGAGCACTTCTAGGTTTAACTGTAAGCAATGACTTACACTAAACATAAGAATTGCTTAAATCTTTCGAATATTGAAGTTGAGGTTGAAACAGCATTACATACAGAAAGAAAAAATTAAAATAACTGTACCATCCATGAGCATCCTGCATAGTTCTGCCGCTTCTGCTTCCTCATCTTCAATCTCTTCTTCTGCCCGAGTCTGGAATGGTCTCCTTCTCATTTTTAGTCCCTTGACACCATCAATGCTATCATGCTTGGACTCAAAATTATCCTCTTCACCATCTTCAAATTCTTCTGCATCTAGAAGATTTTCCAAATCCCCCGCAAATGAATCCAAGTCACTATTAGCCTCTGACTCACTCTCATTTTCCTCCCCATCAGCAGAACAGAGGCTCTGAAGCTGTCGATCCCATATTTCCTGACATTTTTCTCTAGTCTGCTGCTGCAGTTGCAAGAAGGACATCCGTTGTCCACGAGCAAACTTGCTGACTGTAGTTGGATCAACCTTGACACCTGATGCTGCTTGCTCACTTGACAACTTGCGAATTAGAGCAATTCGGTGCCATCGAGTTTGTTTGGCAATTTGCTCTTCTGGAACATTGAATTTCAGGAGAAGCTGCACGCAAACACGATAAATAATTAGAAGCATGATCCCAGAAGTAACTACTAATCGTGGACAGACATAAGATCATTAGTGCATCACCAAATCATTAAATAAGATGAAAACTAGGAGAATGCATCCTGAAATTGATGGCACGGAGTACAGGAAGTCATTGTTCACAGTTCCATGATAGTAAGATGAAACCACAAGCCAATTACAACATCAAAAAAGATAAATGCATAAGAATGTTTAGGGGTGCAACTAAATTGAGTCTAGCCGAGTAGTGTCTTTTGCCCAGGTTCGACTAGAAACTAGTTTAGTATCGAGTCGAACTTCGAGTTTTTTTTAAGTTTACAAACTTAATTGAGCCTAAACAAACTTTCTAAATTTAGGTTATAGCATTACAATTTTGAAAGAAAAATTATTTATTTATAAAATAATATCATATTCATACTCAAATTCAAAATTTTCTTATAAGTACAAAAAGTTACCATACTAACCTTAAATTATAAAAATATTAATTTTATAAAGTTAATAATTTTATATTTCATACTCTATGGTTCACAGAATATAAGGCTTCCTCCGTTTCTCGCGTCGCAGCCAAAATGCGCTCGCTTCCATCTCGAAAAGGCATCTGTGATGCGCGCATCACCACCGATGCATCATTTTAAAACTAAGCTAAGAATGCATGCATGCATAAGGAACGAAATCTGATCAATAAGGAGAACGCAGCCAGTTCAAATAAAAGGATCAATAAACACATAAAAGAGAAAGAAAAGGGTTTATCCAGAAAAATGAACGTGACTATTATAGAAAAACAAAATATTCTAACATTTTGAAAAATGAAAACAAAGTCCATTTAGTTCAGAATTTTAATTTATCAGCATTTGTGAAATCAAAGACTTCCTTAAAAGCAGATTCAATATACCTCTCTCGCAGCTTCCATGCTCAATCTGCGTAGATCTGCATCAGTTCCGGTTACAGTTGACCCTTTAATAACAGTTTTCCTTTTCACCATGGCATTTGATATTGGAGCTTTAGGAGTTGTACGAACGTAACTAAAACCAAGGCCCCTTCCTGAAGGGTCGCCAACACCCGTAATTTCCAGACGCTCAATATTTTCTCTATCCTACACAGAAAATGCAGATTAGTCTTTCAATGTTGCTCCTAAATTGGGTCAAAAATATTGTAGAACCAACAAGTTGTGCAACAAATATCAATAAGCCGCAGTAGAATTGGGACATTCATCAATTTAATGAAGGCAAGCAAGATTTATTCTTTCTGGTATCAACTTGATTGACATTGTTGAAGGATCATAAACTAACTATTTCCAAATATCACAATTTATTAATTCTTTTGTTTACATCTAAACAAAATAAAATAAGAAATTATTTTGCATGAGAACATGGACAAGTGTTAAAATGATGAAGTGGCTTGCCTGGTTTGTACAGGAAACAAAATTGCTACTCAAATTCCATGGTGTTACTTGCAACTCCCTCTCGATATGTGAAGCAGCTGCTAGAGTAATTGCCTCATCTGGAAGCTGATTCATTGCAGATGAAAGACCAGCAGGATGAGTCAGCCTTGTAATTCCCAAACGTTTCAGCCTGCAGAGACCTGCTTGCATGCTCTCATAGGCACAAACCTAAGGTCAATTGGGAATTAGTAAGGAAAGCATCTCATGGCATCTACATTGATCACAAAAGGCATTTATGCAATCGTGAAAAGACATCTGAACTTGACCTCGTATGCATTTAAATGTAAACATGTACGGTTCTTATTTAAACCTCTCTCTTTCTCTCTCTCTCTTGTGCTAAAAGTGAGTCAACGTTAAATAGGAATGAATTTACACCATTTATCTCAAAAAAATCAATGATCCGGCGTAAACTTTTTCAAAATATTATGCTTAATTATTTTATAAACTATGCTCAAAATATAACAGTTATTCCTATTCTCTTTTGTTTATTCATTTCCAAGACATTCTTTCGAGGAGAGTTCATGCCCTTTAATTGCTCCTAGTGTCTCAGACTATAGGAGGCTTTTGCACTTTAAATGTGCCTAGAGCCTTGAACAACTAGGACATAGCTATTAAAGTCTATGAACGACTACACAGAACTACTCAACAACTGTCATCAAACTTTTATTTCTTCGGCTTATTATTGATACATAGACACACTGACAGTCAATCAATCAGATTTCGATACCACTGCATTCCTGTAGTCCTGCTTAACTTCTTTAAGTATCTATGAAAACCATAACCCTATACCACTAAAAAATATTTTCCATTGTTAAGCCATTTACTGGGATTCATATTAAGAAAAACTAATGCATTACGAATTCTGAAGAAAACAGAAAAATGAATTTCATAAAGAATTGTTTGTCTAGTCAGACATTGATGCTCAACACTAAGATGATGGCGACAGTCTAGCTACCAAGAGCATTTCGAAACCCCCTATTAAGTTTTTGATAAAAAATTCCAAGAACTTCTCTGGATGAAAATTAACTTATAACCCTATCTTACAGCAGAAATGTTTTGCTGAGACTAAATCGATAACTATACATTAATACTCACATTTTCAGGTGTGACCATCCTTCTCAGTTCTTCCTCTGAAGGAATGCGGAAGGTGCGCTTCATAACCCAAAGAATGTGTCCAGAAGGTCCTCTCTAGTAGCCAAGCCAACACAAAAAGAACAAGGTTTACTTACAAAATTCAGAATCGCAAGTAAGCTAAACAAATATAAGTTAAAGTTGAAAAAAGAGAGGTTTATTTTCTGGGGTATTTTGTATGGCCGAACATGTTTTTTTAATAACCAATGCATCATTTCTCTTTCTCCATAGCCGATTCTATTGGTGAACGTGATGCTATAATGATGGAATATGGCCAGCGCAAGGATAGATGGAAGCAGGAAGCAATACCTGTAAATCAGCACAATTTTTCAGCCTCTTCCGAAGAAACGCTTCTGACAAGTTAGAAAACTGTAAGAACGATTCATCTGCACGTATTGAAGGACGCAAACCACGCTTTTCACAAGCACGGAACTCCCGGTACATGTTTACCAACAGTCTGTTCATGATATAGAACTGGACACCTTTAGAACCAGGCGACATAACCTCTATGTGAGGCTCCTATTGAACAAATTCAAGTTAGAAATATGCATCATCAAACATGTGAAGAATCAAATATTGCTAGCAGTAACAAATAATAGGCTACTTCCCTAAATAAAAACGAACAAAAAAAAAAGAAGAGAATTAAAAAGAAAGCAACATCACAATAATAAGGAAAAAAATGATAGGACAGGCAATATTCTACATAGACCAAACAAGACCCTTAAGAAATTAGAAGAACAATATAGAAAGAATATCAGCACAACCTGTTGTCCAACAGCATCAATCCTGTCAATGCGTCTGATGGACAGCTTACCCTTTGAAGACCTCACCAATAAGTAATCAGTTGACGGCACCTTATGTTGAAATATAGGTGCTCGATACATGTTAGTTTCAATGCATGACTGGCTGGAACCAGGTTTAATATCTCCAAGAAATGGGGATTTATCAGCAGGATCAAGAATTACAACACTCCCCAAATTATTATCACTATTCCGCAGCAAGTTTCCCATTTGATCACCTGGTGCAGATTTCTGATAATATGTACAGAGTCTTGCACCCATTCCTGCGTTACCTAGAAGCAAAGGCCTTTCCTCACAGTACCTAAAATATAGAATTTATATGAAGAAAAATATAAGAAGGTAAGCTCAACTACTCGTACAATTAATTTGAATCATTTCTAAAGGAGATGGCTCGGACAAAGGTACAATTGCAATTTGACTCTAGCGTGTGGCCCAATAAGTTAATAAAGGTCTTACTTTGTATTATTCATTTGGAGAAAATCCAATTTCCAGAAAGCACCCAGCAATCAGAGTCAAAGCAATATGCATGCAGAACCATCTTATTCTTATCTGCTTTAATTTACAAGGACTTCCCTTTAAATGAGGCACAAAATCTTATCCTACTGCAACCTTAGTATGAGTTGCTACTCCTCAAAACATTATTGAAAGCTTTTAAATTTCACAATATACAGTTGCAACTTGCTTTGTTAATAAGTTCTAAAATGCAACGATTCATGCAGCAGCAAGTTTCAAATAATTATTTATGATACATCCTCTGATATCTTTATACATAACTTGAGCATGTAGACAATTCACCTCAAATGACTAAAATCAAGATTAGCAATTTATTTTCAAGACAAATCTGAAACTCTGATATGGCTTCTTCATGCAATTTACCAGATAATTTAGTATGATGATGCTTTGCATCAGTGTAGCCAGGGAACTGAACTCACTGTCACGTGATTTAAAAAAGCTCCAGTGACTGGTATTATCATTTCAATTTATTTTAACTTCACAAATAAAATTTTGATTTCTTAAGTTCCTCTTTAGTGAAAACAAGCCATTAGTTATGCCATAAAATTTGAAAGTACACCCCTTTGAAATTAAAACTCTGTCCAAATAAAAAAACGCAACAATTTATAGTAGAAAATACAAGTCAAAGAAGGATTTGAAAATAACAACAATAACTCCAATCAGTTTTAAATGAATAACTTCAAACAAAGAAACAGACAGTCCAATGTATTGTGATGACTTACTCCATTAAAAAAACATGACCATCTTTTACGGAAAGATCAGATTTCTTCTTAAAAGCTCCGGGAGGGCGCAACGACTTGTTCTCCCCTGGAAGCTTTTGTGCTCTGGGCAATAGGTGTATTCTTGTCCGAATAAGGTGCAAGATTGAGTTTGAGTGAACATTCTGTTCAGCAAGAGACTTGCTGTCATCAAGCTCTCTACCAGAATAAAATATCTTCACTGGCTCAGATGGTTTAAAATCTACAAGAGAAGGTAGAGTCTTGCAATTAACTAATTTATACAAAAACATAGAATAACCATGTTCGAGGTTAGAATATTATATGAAACTGTATTGGAAGCCTAAACCAATCATAGAAACGGAAATCTTACCTAGCTTTTTTGAAGCTTTAGCTATCACAGAGGCTATGGTTTCTTCTGCATCCACGTGGAGCTTACTTCCTTTACCACCCAAACTCTTCAAAATGATTTTCATTGGTCCCTGTGTTGCAAGCTTCCCTTGTTCCTTAAATGGCACCTCAATATCATGAGGATACCATAAAGCTTTTGGGCGATGAAAATTAGCAATATCCTTGCTGCAAAAGAGTAATTATTTCACAACTCGGACAAAAGTAAAGATAAATGGAAAGATTAGTTTACAAATAATGTAAACAAAGTTCAGACACAATGAAGCAGCAATACTAGTAACTAAAAATGCACTTGTGAAAATTTTTAATCATTAATCCAAAGTTCCATTAATCATTTCATGATTATAAAACAATTGAAACACCAGCCTAGCATTGGACAATATTATAGACAGCAACATGAAAGGAAACTGAAACTTGCTTTCAGGGATGAAATGAGAAAAATAGCAATTGAGAATGAATTACATGGTGAGGCTTTTGCATGACTTCACACTGAAAAACACATCTTTTAAATGAACTGTAGACACATGGTATTCCACAAGGCAATATCCTCGTACGGTTGCAAGATACTACAGGTGGAACCTTATATCAAGGTCAAATTCCAGACATCTGGTTACAAAGTATAAGCTGACCTGTAGCATTCAACTTGTGTGCTAAACAAAAATACCAAGTTTTAATAGTGCAAAACGTAAAACATAGATCTACAAAACTGCAACCACTGAATCAACTCTATCACAAAACACACAAAAATAGCTGACTCAACACATAATAGACAATTTCCTTTTTCCAAGATATGTGAAATGCTCAAGCTAAGCAATCAAGGAAATAGCCGATCCCTCACTCCACCATTCAGTATGTGTCAGCAAACATAGTTGCATTGGGAAACCACTTCGACATACATGTTTGTTTGAACTCTATAGTTTCACTTGCACTGGTTAAACTTTTCGTAACATAAAATACCAAACTAACTCTATGTCAGATCCTTGTGCACAAAAATCACTACCAAAATAAACCGGAGCTTCCAACAAGAATCTTACTCTGATACTGCGATCGGCAGCACCACCATTACTAACGTTACTATTAATGCACATAATATAACCTTTTCTCAGAAATAAACTAAGTTAACCTCAAACAAGAAACGCTAGAAAAGATAAGCAAAGACTTTGCACTGAATACATTTTACTTTGTAATAACAGACTTTAATATCATTTAGAAGTGGCGATTTGTGTTATTGCATCATGTCTGCACCTTCAATTTATCCATTTTATTATACCACAAACATAGTAGCAAGAATAATTTTGATTAAATTTGAGCTTTCATTCCACCATGTTTTGTCAAATATTTGTCGAACCGTGCCATATCGTGCCATTTGCCTTTGTCATTCTTGTTTGCCATTGTACACTGACTGGGAAGTGCTATCATTGAACCTTGTACATTTCTATTTTGTTCGTTGAATCATGACTCTAAGGGCATAAATCACATAGTTGAAGTCGTGGCAATAATAATTTTAATAGTAAGGTCTCAAGTTAGGAATAAGCAAGATCGACAGGCTAACCCTGTCTACTTGTCATAGCTTAGCTAAAGGCTAACACAACAAAACAATGAATGGATGTTTCCTCAACATAACACATGAAAATCAAGATTACATGTTGACACCCATAGCACTTAAAGGAAGATAGACATGTCATAGTTATGCTAATGCTTATATACATGTTATAAAGGCATCAACGGTGTTGTACCATCTATATATATCAAAATTTAGCACTAACATAATGCATTTTGGTAACTTAACTGAAATATGGCTCTAAGTTAGTCCCCTACAGATTTATCAGCAGCAGCATACTATCCATGCATGCGGAGGAAAACCAAATGAAGTGAAGTTAAGCAGATTTCATACTTGCTTAGCTTAGCTTTCATGGTTTGTAGCTTAAGTGCAGGCACAGAATGCAAGATCTTGAGTCCATGAACTGTGCGCTTTTTGGAATGTGATCTCAGCTGCTGAGAGGATTTCCTGTTTGAATAGAATTTGTCATTAGAAATATTGAACCGCCCAGCCAATAGACTTCCATGATTATGCAGCTCAAGTGGGTCCCCACAACTGGAATGTATTGAACGGGCTACAATCATAGCCCCTGCATGAAGCTGCAGGTGTTTAGCATCCTTTGTATCTGAAAGTTCAAAAAGCATCTGGTCATCTTGAAGATCAAGAATCAGCTTTGGCCTTGCAATAGATTGGGGTGTATCCCAAATAATATTATCCAACCATGATCCTTCAATCACATCTGTATTTTGTAAGGAGAGCTCACTAAAACGTCTTATAGCATCACTACAAACTCTTGCTTCAGGGGTAACATCTCTCAGAGCTCCATAATTTTTATTATTGTCCAATTGAGACTCTAATCGTAGAAGCTGGGGATGACATCTGCTTTGCAAGGTGCTAATGTTAGAGTGGCCTCCATTAGAGCCAAAGGGCTCCACCAAAATTGAAGAATTATTTTGCAAAATGTTATGATGCTTGTCATGGGGCTCACTTTGAGATTCTGACATGAGAGATTCAGCTTCAGCTTTTGAATCCCTCTCCTTGTCACCAAGTGTGTCAGAATCAGGTCCAGATAGCTCACAGCTTTCTACTAAAGTGTCAGTAGAAGAAGGAGAGCTATTCCAAACAATTTTCTCTTCCCAATCTTCCTGATCAAGAGGATAGAATTTGGGAGAAAAAATAGCATTCCATTCTGGAAAATTATCCGATGGCTCATCATTCATCTGATCAGCAGAAACAAAGGAATCCTTCCTATTTTCGACAAGTCCTGCAGACATCCTTCCTGATCCCCCAACAGCTCCCGATATCATTGTATCACCTTCAACACCCAGTGTGAAAATTTCACTTTTTTTACCAAATCGTCTCATCCAGGAAACATCTTGGCAAGGTGCCTTCATAAAATTCATTTCATCCTCCTCAACAATGTCAGAGGCATCCATGGACTTGTACTTCTCTAGAAGAAAACAAAGAAAAATAACTTGATCAGAAAGCCAGTGAACTACAAGCCTCAACTTTAGATTGTATGCCGCAATGTTAGAGCTGGATACACAAATCGAAATAATATCCAAAATTCCATGGAAAGAGTAGTTATCCCGGCTCTGCTTTTCAAAAAGAAAAATGAAGAAAACACAGTTAAAGAAAACAATACCCACCTTTAGGTATTGTATACCGGCTGTCTTTTTTCCTTGCAGTTTTCATGGGCTCTTTAACACCAAAAATCTCAGAGAAGCGTAGGATTGCCTTTCCATCCTCCACATAAAGAACAGGAAGCAGTGAAGACATGTCACCATCAATTGACTCATCCAAAGCATTTGACTCATCCTGCTTACATGAAAAGGTTACACACCAATAGAATGCAAAATCAAATCACAAAGGGGTGAAACCGGGTCTTGAAGAAGTACAAAATGCACCCATTGACATTATAGTTGTGGTCACATGTAGCTACTTTTCGAGGAAAAGCAATTATGTACACTAACTGTACAGATCTTAACATGCAGGCTAGTTACAAATATTTAGTGTTGGAGCTTCAGAGAAGTCAAGGAATCTTAATTTAAGAGGCAATCTTCTAGGTTAGTGAAACCAGAACATGGCATTCTTTTATCCCTGACATAATTGAATTTCCACTCGTGTAAAGCTAAAAATGCAATCAATTAAAAGAACAGCAGACGAGATATATTATGAACAGTGTGAAGCATACTTTTTAACAAACTACTGATCATATAGAAATGAGGAAACACATAAACTTTTTTTAAATTACACAATTATGAAATGAAATCTCAATGTACTTAAATCAGCACAAGATATCAATTATCATCAGAATGAGTTACAACATTCCATAGCCAAATATTAGCTGTTACACAAGAAGGTTTTGTGCTGATTGCCACATTCTAATATACAACCGATCTCACTTTCAGTGCGTGAAGATATGAGGTACTTAGGGGCCCAATTGGGAGCAATCCCCTCGAGATATCCATTTTGAAAAGGTGTAAAAAAATGATTGAGGTGAGGTGCCGGAAAACCACTTCAGAGGCATTTAGTAAGGCAAAAAACGCTGATCTGGGTCTTCTGTGAATGTGTTCAGGGTAAGGGTTCTGAATTGGTTCTACCAACTCAAACCCTAAACTCTCTCTGACCCATAACACTAAGGTCCTCACCCGAACCCTAACCTCTCTCTCTTTCACGAGGCGCAGCAGCAATGCGCAGAGCTTCACATCAATCCTCTCCTCTCTTTTCTCATTTTGCAACTGATAGCTCCCTGATCTCCTTCGACACAAGCACAGCAGACAGCAGAAGCTGCATTTTGTTATAATTTTATGACTAAGAACAAGGTTTATAATTATTTCTGTGAGGCCTTACTTAGGCCTCGTTTGATATCAACTTCTCAAGGCTTATGCCTCACTGTGATAAAGGGAAAATGCCTCCAGTCTCGAGCAAGTATCCAAAAAGGGGGTAGGTGACAATCATAAAATCAGTCTCAACTTCTTTACAAGTTTTTCCCATTCAGTGCAAGTGCCAAAATGAATATCTTCTTTTGACGGGAATGATGGCAGTGATTATAGGAAGAAAATAATTATTTGGGTTGTCGAGTTATTAAAAGAAAATATAGGTTATAGGTACGGTTGGCTGCCTGAAATCAAGGCCAATGCAAAAATTAAAACGGTGCCCCTTCATATAACAGTTTTATAAAATGATATATCTTGCATCATCACAGAACTTGTAACATGTACTGGCTCCTAAAGTTCATATAACTGTTTTGAGTATACTAGCCATTTGCCATATAACAACTACAATATTGTGAAGAAAAACCCTTCAATTATTCTCACAAGAGCACTTTACCCATCATGACTTCTTTTGGAACAATTACGCCCCTAGACTTATAAAATTAACTCATTTAAGCACTTTAACTTTTAAATCCTATTATACCCTCATTAAAAGAGTATCTTTGTATAACTGCTCAAAACTTAAATTTGCAAAATAAAAGATATTTAAAAAAACAAAATCAAAGTAAACCAAAACCAAAGTAAATAAAATAAATATGAAATATGAATATAGAAAATGAATAAGAATTTAAATAAGAAAATTGATGTTTGAGGCAAAAATAAAGTTTTTTTTAAAAAAATAAAAACAAATAAGATTTTTAAAATAAATCTGAAATAGAAGTAATTTTAAATTTCTTAAATAAACATAAATATAAAAATCTAAATTTCAACAAAAAAAAAATTATAAACCATCTCGCCTTCTAAACTTTTTAATGACTTCTTTCAAAAACAAAAATAAGTTTTTTATAATATCAATAAAGAAGATAAACTTTGAAACTTATATTAAATCTACCACATGAAAAAAAGTGACACCTGAAAATAACTTGGAGGACTGGATGCAAGTCACATGTTTTTGTGTGGCATCAAGCTTAAGCTTGCGGTGGTGTTGTTCTTATTGTGTAGGTCAATGACATATTGCTTTCTCGTAATGATGAAAAGGGGGTTGATGAGACAAAAAACATCTGCTTTGATATTTCATTATTAGATATGGGTCGTCCCAAATATTTCTTGGGGAATGAAATTGCTCCCACTAAATCTGGAATTTCTCTGTGCTACCAAAAGTATATTATAGACTCACAGAGATTGGATTGCTTGGAACAAAGCCAGTTGACACTTCTATCGATATCAATCCCAACATTTGGATTTTGGAATGACTACGGAGAGCTTATCTACCTAACAGTGACAGGGCCGAACATTTCTTTTGCAGTTGGCTTAATTGGGATTATGGACAACGGGAAGCAAGTTCACATGGATGTTGCTATCAAAATCCTTCAACATATCAAGAAGTGAACCGGGAATGGACTATTTAATAAGAAAAATGGCAATCTTAATCTTAGGGGTGTGCAGGGTTTGGCCGAAACCGGCCGAACCGGCCAAACCATATTAATTTGCCTAGTTTAAGAGAAGTGGATTGGTCAGGTTGGTTTGAGAAATCTCAAACGGGATAATTTGGTTTGACCGACGGTTTGAAGGGTGAAACCAGCCGTTTCGGCCGGACCGGCCGTATATATAAAATAATTTTAAATATAATAATAATAATAAGGGTGATGATGATTAAATATTATAAAGCTAAAATATTGATTATATTGATATATAAACCCAATTTTTATATTATTTTGAATCGCACATTTATAAATTAACTTTCATTTTCTTCTCTTTTGCAACCGCAATCTCGTTTATTTATTACTCGTCATCTATTTATAATTTATGGCAAGTGAATTATATTAATTTTAATTCTATTTTTTAAATCATTTATACATTAATATTCAAAATTGTCAAAAGGTCATACAAATTTCATTGTTTGCACTATCAGTTGAATGATATTTCAAACCATTTAAACCGGCCGAACCAGACCGTTTTAATATGGTTTGGCCGGTTTAGTTTGGAATAATTATTTGGCTGGTTTGGTTTGGGAAAATTTCAAAGAACAACTATTGATTTGGCAGGTATTTCGCCCTTCAAACCAACCAAACCAGACTGCGCACACCCCTACTTAATGTTGAAGGATATTATAATGCTTTTATGATTGATCAAAGACTGATTATTGCACTTATTTGGGAGGAAACTTTATAACTTAGTGAAGCAAGAAACAAACACACAATTGCAAGATCATCTCCTAAAGCGTACTGAACTATGGCCCCTACCACCACTAAAATAATTAGAGTGAAAAATCTGCTAAACGAGGTAGGGTTCACATATTGTGAACCTCTCTACTTACCTGGTCTTTCATGAGAGGACTACATTGAAGTTGGCTATCATTTAATTTGCGAGTGTATTTTCTGAAAAACATTGCTACTCCATTCACTTCATCATCCAACAAGATATTTTTAGAAAATCATTGGGCGGAAAACATTTTTCTATACTTTGTACGAGGTTAGGAATAATTGATATATATGCTCCCGCTTGAGGGGGAGTGTTAGATATTTTTACGATGATAGATTTTTTTCCTAGTATTAAAATATCTTTAATATAAGATATATGTGAATATATCTTGATATCTTTTAGATTTTATTTTTCATTTTTCTTCTCAGATTCGATTTGCCCTACTTGTATAAATAGGTACATTAGTTTGATATTAATATACACAAAATTCTCGAATATTCTCTAACAATTACATCATGGGATACCAGACAAGGAAGCAATTGCAAAACAAAGAACACCAACCTCATCAGAATCTCCCTCATCTGTACTTCTTTCAAGAGAAAGGGCATCACTTGGAAGACTTTCCTCCAAAGAAATCACTTCATGTCTAAGATCCTGCTCACCTGTCATGTACAAAAATTATCTATATGTTACAAAGACTAGCATTCCGTAGTCCATTCAAATAACAAGGAAGTATAAATCGACAAGGTAGTAGAATATAACAACACATAGATTGCTCGAGAGGTAAGAATTTTGCCTCATGTCCAATCTATTTCCCAAGCAATTAAAAAACAAAATTATTATCCTAATATCTAAGTTGATAAGCTTAAGAAACAAATAATCTTGTTAATAAAATCATAAATGCTCAGAGGGAATTGAAAACAAAAGTATTAAGGATAAGAAACCAAATTATTATACTAATGTGCCGTTTGATAATGCTCACTTAACCATGAATTTTTGTGTCTAGAGCATCAACTGAAAACAAAATGTGCTTGATAATATGAAAGCTCTAAGAACTTGCTTATGCAGTTATAAAAACAAATGGTTAATTTACACAGACACTCTATGGAAACATAAACTATGTTTTAACCATAATTTAGAAATACTAGCACCAATCCAGCAAGACATTTCTCTGCAACTCTAAGCGCAATGCGGGCAAGACCCCGTCGCTGAGAGAGCGGTACTCAATAAGTTGCCTTCAAATTGCTCGTTATGAAAATAATATTTTTTTATTTGAAATTCTTCGTGAAAATTATCTTAAGATCTATGTGACAACATAATGAGTGAGGCTCATGAACAAAACTAGGTATCCAACCCACTCCCTCTATCACTTTCAGTTTTCCAATTAGTAAGAATGGACAAGCACACGTTTTTAACAAGTTACTATTTTTTACAATCCAAAATCCGACACTATGTTCCCTTACCGGGTCACAATAACATTAGTTCAAATACATCAAATGTGATTATCATTATGTATTTCTTCTTCTTTTCACTCTATTAATTTGGTTCTATTGCCAGAAATTTCATGCACACGAGCTCGACGGCTATGCTTCCTCTTTTGAGGGATAAAGAAGAGTCTTGTTCTTGAATTGGGGTTGGAATCATGAGTCAACTAGCTCATCCGGTCAGGTTTGGACGACTACAATCCAATGCAGACATACAACAATCTCTTACAGAAACAGAAAAGCTTGTTAATAACACCTATGATGACCACAATGCAAGCTAATTTGTTGCAACTCATCCTGCTAGTCCTCAAGCCTTGTTGCTCTTACTATGGTGCCAGATGTATCAGCCTGGTCATTGATCATTGACAATTGTTTCTGACTGGTCGTCACAAACTATTATGAAGACGCCTACAGAGACACAAAAGTTTCTTACAGCTCTGCCACCAATAAATATTTTCTCTAGCACTATATTTTGCATTGCTGTCCATCAGGGAGGGTAAATATTTTCTCTAGCACAATATTTTGCATTGCTGTCCATCAGGGAGGGTTTTTCATTTGATGAACCACAAGCCGTACATGTCTATGACGCAACAGCATACAATGGCCAAAAATGCACCAGCCATGGCTACACAAGTTATTATGTTGCATACTCTGTGTCTATTCCCTATTTCTTGGGGGCAATTCTACTATGATTTGAAGAAATTCTCCATAGCTTCCCGTTGCTAGCATTCCTGTTGCGCCTCTCTCAGTAACACTCCATAAAGTGCTTACTGAGCCCCTTCAGAGCCCCAACCCTGCCATCGGGTCCCAATCCACCCATAGCCATAGTTTAGTACACACCGGTCCTACTCTAGACCAGCGGTTTACTGAGCCCCAACCCTGCCATCAGATCCCAATCAACCCATAGCCATAGTTTGCTGCACATTTGTCCTACTCTAGACTAACTGTTTACCAAGCTCCCTTGGGAGCCCCAACTCTGATTGAATCAACGTTGAAGCCACAATTTATTCTAAATGAATCTCTACCTTGAGAACAAGGCTATTTTTAAGGGAATAGTTGATACACATGCATCAATTATTAATAGGTGTTCTATTAATTAGATTATTTGATTTAAATATGGTTTCCTGTTATCGAATGGTATTTATGAAGTTAATAGAGTCGTTAATTTTATTAGTGAAGATTATTTGATTTAAATTTGGTTTCCAATTATTTTATTTTACCATTTTTTATTTCTTGTTTTGGTCTCTTCACTCTATCAGTTAGTCTCACACAACATTCTCACTAAAGGTTCAAACCAATGGACATCATAGTAAATGATGTCAAATAACTACAATAATTAACTACTTCAAACAAGAATTGTGAAGCAGAGTAAACCTGAAGGTGACAACTGTTGAGTTTGAGTGTGGCCTTCCCCGCCTGTATCCTGGTTTTCCAAATCATCATCTTCATCATCATAATTTTCATCATCAAAAACAGAAGTTGAATTGCCCAAAGGAGTTACTGAAACTTCTTTGGAGAAGAAATCTTTTTTTGGCAACAAAAAGTCTTCCTCAGTAGCAGATTGGATCTCTGGTCCTTCATACTGCTCATCTATATCTTCATAATCTACAGCATTTTCTGCTTTTCTGTCATAATCTGCAAAGGGGGGGAAAACTGAGAACCATACGAAGAGTGGAAACCTTTGTTGCAGCACATTCTAAAAAGATAGGAAATGTAAAATTAAATCCTATTCAAACGTTTAAAACTAACAAGCTTTACACCCCGTGTGTAGCACGAATTAAATTATTATTAAATATATTATACATCCAACTATATATATAAGTTTCATAAAAAGTAAAAGAAATTAGATAAAACACTAAGTCTAGTAAAATAGGAGTCTGATTACAAAGTTTACATATTAAAAACTATTCTTGTATTGTTTGAAAATAATAAATAAATTAACGACAATGTAATAGTTTAAGGAAAAACACACAAATAAAATTTTTTAAGATTAAATTATTGTTTACTATAGATATTTAACAAATTAATAAATAAAAAATATTAATAATTAATGTTGATGTGATGTTTTTAATGAGGAAAAGAGGCAATATTATTGTTTTAATGAGCGATTCTCTTTTAGTATATTAGCAAATTTGAATAATTTTCATGCAAAAATGGTAGTTATGTGTAATAGAGGTTTAAAGGTGATCAACGGTACGGCCTATACAATCTTGAAATACCAACTCAATTAAGCATTCACAAGGGCATATTACATCACTCTCACATATCCAAACCACCTCCATCCAAGAAAGACAACAGTTGGCTCCACCATCATCATCTTGGTCATCCATCCTTTAGAACTATTCAAGTTTTATTTCCATTTCTGTTTAAGGGTCTTGTATCAACTATTTTCATTGTGAAGTCTATCAGCTTGGTAAACACAATTGAATATCATTTCCAATTAGCAATACAATAAGTCCTTTTCCCTTTTACCTTATTAATAGTGATATTTTCCATTCAAAGTGTGTGTGAAGCAAGATACTGATATTCAAATAGGAAAGGGCACCTCTTAAGAAAAAGAACAAATATTCAATTTATTCATTTTCAAGATCATGATCATTTTGAAAGGGAACCACTTAAGAAAAAGAACAAATATTCAATGATTTTTGGAAAGTTAATGAGATAGTTTTCATTGGTATACATCATCACCTTGATCAGCAGCGTCTGGTGGTGTCTGCAGTGATTTTACAGAGAGCTGAAATTCAAATAGGAAAAATCAATTATTCAGCATTGACAAGAATACCATTATGTAAGTGGGGCAATGCAAACAAAAATGCTATCACAGTTTATAAACAACAGCCACCAAAATCTGATCTAGCATCAAAATCATGGTTGAAAAATGATTGAGAATTCCATACATCTATTTCTGTCAGGGAAGGGCCAAGTTTGTCAGCCAGTGCGGAGAGATGCTCCTTTGCATCCTGAAAAACGATATGTAGATGAGCATGCACGTACTTGTGAAAAAGAGTGGGAAGGGGAGGGAGAAAACAGCAAAAGAGGGAAAAAAAATAGAGCATCACTAAACAGGCATGACAACCATGTATTTATATTTATTCATCGGCCCTTTGGGTTATAGGAGAGAAAGTAGTGGACATACGAGCCTGCACCATAATTTGTCTACTGAACCTAGGAAAAATTAAGCAACACCGCTTTCTACAACCTGAGACCTACATATGTCTATATCCAAATGAGTAGCAAGTCCTACATATTTTCCTGATTGATGCTATTAGGCTTTTTTCTCTCTGCTATTAGGCTTCTAAGCTTGACTTTTAGAAATAAATATAAATACCAAACCAAGATCCAGATACAGATTGTATTTAAAACCTGAGACAATCAGCAGAAGTGACCGCAATTGTACATACGATTTAGCTCAACTATCCTATAATTATTGTGACCATACTTAAAGCTAAATTGGACATAGTTACATGTAAGATAGTAGATTATTTATCCTGCTTCCTCCTATTAGTTGACCATCTTATCTGCTATTTCATTTTCCAGAACCTGTAGGCATTCGGCAATTTCTTTTGCTGATCAGAATTGTCGGTTGAGGGAACTTATAAAATTGTAAATAGTTTTACAAACCCTATTCAGCCTTTCATTTACATTTGTGTATTAAGGGTTAATGATTATATAAAAAATAATAGTTGTCACAATTAATCTTGGGACATCTTTTCCTCAAACGTAACAATAGTTGATTCTATCAACATAGCATCAGTATAAAGCATTAAATTTTGTATAAAATATAAAAGAAGTGGCATGGTTCATTCAATTCAGGATAGAGGGCTTGTTTACATGAAAAGAGCTTGAACAATATGTCTGAACATTTAACCCCAACTAACGCAACAAAAAAAAGGTGAAATAAATAAAAAGTCTAACTACTTTACTACATTCTTGGTTCATCAACTTCCTCTGGGTTTTAATTTGCCTCCCATATAGTGTGAGCAGTATTAGTGCAAAGCTAGAGTTCAGTTACTAGACACTGGAAGCAATCTAACAAGGTGACAATACACAGTATGATGTAATTTCATCGTTCCAATCTTGTCTTTGATTCTTCAGCTTCAATTACGCAAAAGACTGAGAACAACAAAGAAAACACCTCACCTCATCAAGATAATCCACATCAAGATCTCCAGCACCGTCCACATTCCCGAACATGAACCCGAGGAGGCGGTTGCCCCCTTCGGCCTCCTCATACTCGTCCTCGTCATCTATCAAATTCAAGAAGATAGAAACTCAAATGCAGCATGAGCCAGAAGCTAAGCAAACAAAGTACAACAACATCAAAAAAGCCCCATCCTCAGCCGAGAAGAAACCCTAATTGTGTTGGAAATTAAGAAATGAGCACATACCAATGGCCCCGCCCTCATCTTCGACAGCGCCACCACTGGAGGAGGCACCCTCAGCGGTCCGGTCGCCCCACAGAGCCATAGATTGAGTGTTCTCCTTCTGGTTGACTCTGTTCTTGTCGTCTTCACCTTTCGTATTTCTATCGTCTCTTCTTCTCTTCTTTCCCACTCTCTGCACTTCCTCTCCCTCTTCTTTGATCTATCTGATATAATAAAAGAGAAACAAAAAGCACTGTTAATCAACTGTACAAAATCATGAAAAGCACGGCCAAAATTCATGCAGTTTACGTTTGGGTTTTGAAAGGCGCACCTCTAGGCGATGAGGCGCGCCTCAGATTCAGAAATTTGCCTCAAGACCTATGAGGCACACAGATTACGTGAGGCGGCCCTGAGGTGAGCCGAGGCGTGCGAGGCGAGAAAGGCTAGATATTTTGTATCCTAGGCGATAGATGTAGTAACATGCATGTTATGTACTTATGTCAATAATTTTTTTAACAATTAACAAATTAAATTATTTTTAAATGTGAGAAACAAAGTTTATTAAATTGCTAAATATCAACATTACTCAGATTTGAAATTTGATTTCTAGTTTTTTATATCAGCATCACAAACATATCATAGAAAAGATAGGAATAAAATAAATTATAGATATTATATCTATCTAAAGAAATAACTTATTTAAAAATATCCTTAAAAGAATATATGAGAAAAAAAATAACCTTATATATAAATGATATCATAGAAAATATAAGAATAAAATAAATTATAGATATTATATCTTTCTTGTTTGCTTTTTTATTTTTATGTTAGCTTATTTTGAACTTTGGGATATTAGTTTGAACGTCTAAATCTATTATGTTTTTCTATTTTGGTTGTTTGGTGGAATATTTGCATGGAATAATTACAATTTTTTTTACCCGCCAAATTTTTCAAAAAACTTTTTACTTCTTAGCTGTTTGAAATTTAAAATTTTTACTTTTACTCCGTTAAGTTTTGCATTTTAAAAATAAACATATCCACATGATAATATTAAAAATTGCACGCAAAAAAAGTCGGAAGTTTTCTATCCATTTTTTCTCGAAGAATTACATTTCTCTCCCGCTAATAAAAATTATGAACAAACTACATAGTTGCAGGTTTATAATAATGAAGTATGGAAACCAAAAATGCAAGTTCATCCTCAATGTGGTAAGTGGTATCATGTGGGTGCTCCGAAGTCCAACGAAGAAGAAATAAAAAGAGGCAATCTAACTAAGATTGACAAAAAACCTAAGAGCTTCAAGACAAGAATACAAAAAGGAAAGTCAATTTGAAATGAATATTTCATGAGCCTTAAGTAAAAATGTATGCTCTAAAACAATCAAATAAAAAAAAAAAAGTGATGCATTTAACTTTTGCAAAGTAGAATAGACGTCCATTATAACAACCCAATTTCAAGCACAAATGTCAAGGTAGTAGGTAGAGGTAAAGTATCTCATAAATGCTAGAAATGGGGTATATCTGAATCATGTTTACATTTGCTCTACTATAAAGAAAGTAGCTCCATTCAAGATTTTTATGGGACACTTAGCTAGATTTATCGCTCATCTCTCAGTCCGCAAAGTAGTTAAGGTTATGCTCATTCAAATTTCGTGAAAACAATGAAGCTTAATATGCAGGTAAATTATGCTATTAGGTGTATTTACTATCTATGCAGCTGTGCAACTAGTGGGGATGAAATTTTGAAACCAGAGGCAGTGGATGCAATCAAAAGATTCGCAGCAGCTGGTGCAGTCAATAGAGGCGTTAACAATCTCACTCAGTAAGAAGTCACTATAAAAGTAAGTTGCAGGGAATCCAAAAGTATCAAGGTTATTTTAAAGCACTTAAGAATGCTGGCAGCTTTCCTAAGACCCGAAGATTACTATATGCTTGAGTGAAGGCAGGAAAAGGTTGTGATCTTATTGAGCACAAGCATGAAGCTACTTCTGCCAGTTTATAGGAAGAAGCAAAAAGCATAAGTTCATGTGATGATGTTGTTAATCAATGCAGGGAGCTAAATTACTCAAACATAGAAATTATCATGAGTTTCTTTCAATCTACATGATTGACGTTGAAATCATGCCTAACTATTTACATTTCTAATTTTTATTCAAAGCAGCCAATGCCTCGCCATTTATAAATAATAGTAAATTGACTTTGGATTCAATTAATACTTTGAATGGCCGGAATATTATGTAACAATTTTCCCATAGTGAGTGAACTCATGTCAGGGAGAAACTCAGCTTAACTGCATTCATTCCTGTACAAGAAGACATCTTTACCAACGAAAATGCCATAAGACCTACATAATAACTAGAATATTTCCAAGTGAATACACATTTTCTCATCGACAAGCTCTGTTTCCATACATAAAACATTTTTACATAATATTAATGGTGAAGTTCTTGAACCAGTTTTCTAATACAAATAAGAGGATAATCATTAGCACATCAAAAAATAGTCTCGTAAAATGAGTTTCCATATCATACAATTTCTGAATTCAAAAATATAGGGTTTACCTAGCGAATATTAGCGAAGTTCCGGAGCTGAGATCCACTTCTAACCCTAATCATAACATCAACAAGGAATAAAAATCATTGAAAGTTTCAGTTGAAAAAATTATGAGTATGCACCTTGCTTCTCGGTCTAGAGCCACTGCTTCGACAATCAACAACGAAAGAGGCAGGAATGGAGGAAGCAGCGGACGGCGGGCAATTCGGCAGTAGTGAGGGCGGCGGTAGGCGGTGGGTGCCTAGGGCATGGGTGACGTGCAGTCCTCACGAGTCATGAGCGGGAGGGTTGGCGAGTAGCAGCGGCAGTGTCGGGGTCGAGGGCAGGGACGCAGGCGCAGGTCGGCGACGGCGACGGTGGGTGGCTGGGACTTGGGAGGCGGGTGCAGCCGTGAAGAGTAGGTACGAGGGGCGAGAAGCGGTGAGTTTTGCAGGTGAGGGAGAGGGCGACGGTGGCAGCTGTGCAGGTGCGAGGATGGGTGGCAGTGCGAGAGCGAGGGCGACGGCGACGGTGGCCGATGGGTGGCAGTGCGAGAGCGAGGGCGACGGTGGCCGGTGAGTGGCGGTGCAGCCGTGAGAAGTGAGAGGGACACGGTAGTGTCGTCCGGGTGGGAAATAGAATTGGGAATTGGGGATTTAGAATTAGATTTTAGGTTAAGGTATTTATATTTAACTACATTTGCTCCCGGGTAATGGAGTAATCAAATATATAGTATTTTATAATATTAACAAAGTTATATAAAATATATAAGAGTCACAAATATAATATTGTTATATTTTTATTATTGTTTTATTGTATATCCATATTATAGTAAGAATAAATAAAATAAAAGCAAAAATCAATTTAATTTTTTGGCGGGTGTTGAGGTTCGATTTTATCGGTACAAATGGAGCTCTTGAAATCGATTAAGCGACAACGGATAATAACGAAGACGAATAAATGATAATAAACGAAATAACGAGAAATTGTAATGATAACTTGGTATGGGCGTGTATATGAACGAGTTAAAATGATAAACAGCGTTTAACCAAGACTATAGACCAAGGAACGTGAAAATGAAGCGTATATTTAACTTGATGATTCTATGGACAATCCAGCAGCGTTACATCGTAGTTTTCTATGCGTAAAAAGATACCAAAATCTGATTCTCCACACCTATTTATAGACAGGGTAGGGTGGAAATCGTTAGACCTAGCCCTACCTTCGAGTCAGTTGGTGCTCGCCGAAAAGTCAGGATCGGCTCCGAGTTTTTCGGGGTCGGTTAGGACTTCCAACGGTCGCGCCCTACCAAGCTTCTAGGGTTTCTTCGTCTCACTCATTGATGACGACCCCTTTAGGTGCTCGGTGTCGAGGAGATAACAGGTTCGGTGTCGATCTTGAGGCTTAGGTGTTTCTGGGTCTTCTGTGATTCCAGATGGCCCTGCCGCTTTGATCCGATTGTCATTTGGGTTGATGTATTTAATGGGCCTGGGCCTCGTGGTCCTGGCCCCAACAGCGGGAATAATTAATAGCAACTATTTTAATTTAATATAATACTAGATTTACACTGGCGCGTTGCGCGATCTAATATCTATCTTCTTTAATATTATTTAAATTTTTAATTATATTTCACAAAATTATATATATTTATACGCATTTTTAATGATTATTCAAAAAATATATTTAATTTTTTTATCCCTTCATTACTGATAAAATTGTATTATAAAAATTTTGTTTTAGATATTTAAGAATTCGATACTATAATTAAAATTGATTTGTTATGATATTGTATATAGTGTGTGAGATTTGAATAATTTCATTTTGCAAAATAATTAGATTTTAGAATATAGTAATTTCAAAAATAAGATAAGTTCGATAATTAATTTAAATTTTGGATCAAAATTATAATATTTAAACACAAAACTTTTGGGATTTGATTTAAATATTATCTCATAAAAGATATTATATTTGTATTGTTTTAAAAAAAATCTATGTATATAGACAGATAGATTTTATTTATCTTTTTTTCTATTATAAATATGTATACGACAAACAATAATAAAAATATTTTTTTGATAGTTAATAGGATAGTTGTCTATTATTATAAGATATGAAAATTGAAAATAAAACATGAGACATGTATTAGACAAAATTATTTGTAATAACAATAATCAGTATTCATTAATAACTAATCAATTAAATAACAATGTATTTAAAAATTAAAAAATTGAAAAAATTAATTCCCACTTTTTTTGTAACTACTCCTTTCATCCCGGGTCATTAGTCTAATTTTGACCCGACACAATAACCAATGCAAGTAGTAATAAGGGATTTTAATCCTATATTTAGTGAAGTAATTAACAAATGGAATTTGAAAAGGTGAGGAGAAAAGGGATGATGTAATAGGGAGGCAATTTACTAAATTCAAAAGTTTCAAATTAGACAATTCATTGCCGCCAAAAATCAATTTTGGTGGCAATTTCAAATTTGTTCACATAAAAAAAACTTCCTATAAATAATTACACATTGCAGTTTACATTCATCATGAAAAATGATTTTAAAAAAACACCAACAGTGGGCTAAAAAAAGATGTAGTAGATTGTTTAAAGGAGGAGATTCTTTTGTTTTTGTTTGAAAGTTACAGAGGTGGGAAGCCTGCTCATGGCAAGATGAATGAGCTGCAACCAAGGAAACAAGCAAAGATAAAAAAGTTATCAAAGTTGTAAGTCAAAGAAAAGGAAAAGTAAGAGCAAAACTCCATAATTTAAAGCATGATAGCATAGAATCTGTTAACTATCATAATAGAGTAACAATTAGAAACCTTGATGATAGCATAAGTGTTTCTAAATCAACTGTGGGTAGATGAGTGAGAGACAATCTAAGTAGAGCTCACACAAATGCCATCAAATTGGATTTGACAGCTCCAAATAAAATGTTAAGGTTATGTTTCAGTTTACGAGCCATAGAATTAGATAATGCTTCAAATAGTCTTAAGTTCGAGCCTGTGGATAATGTCATTCACATAGAACACCCACAGATACTACATGACTCATAGGGAAGAAGATCCATATAGGTATTGCAAGAGCAAGCAATTTATCCCTGAGGTAATGTTTATGTGGTGTATGCCTGTCAATATTTTCAGAAGAAGGGAGTGTGCTTTTTGATGGAAAAATAGGTATTTGGCCATTTGTTGAAGAGGTGCAAGCAAAAAGAAACATCAAATTAAGACGTGTTGGAACTATGGAGACGAAGCCTATTAAATTAATAGCAAAACAAGTGATAAAAGACTGCATAGTGAATCAGGTAACTAGTTTAGAGTTTCTATCTTGTAATACATGGAAAAATTGAACTAATCTTAATGCAACTTTGCATATTTTAGTTTTCATATGTCATTTATGAGTACTTTACTTTCCTATTAATGTAATTCAACTAATAAATGATTTTAATTCCAGCTTGTACTAGCTGTAAAGGCTAAGTGATCATCATTTGAGTAAAAACATTTTCATTCAACAAGACAAAGCAAGACCACACATATTCAACTGTGATCCAGATTTTAGAGTTGTGGCTAATGCAAATGGATAACATAACATTGGTTCAACAACCAACAAACAACTCGGATGTAAATATCAATGACTATTCAGAGCCTACAACAAAAGCATGCTCGCAGAAATGCTAAAGACCTAGTTAATGCAGTTTAACAAGCTACAACACCCTAGAACCTATGACATTGAACAAGGTATTCATCACTTTACAATCATGTATGCAAGAAATATTGAAGGTGAAGGGATGCAACAAGTACAAGATCCCACATATGAAGAATGATTCATTAATATTGCAGAATGAGTTGCTGAGAAATCTGGAAGTGCCCATGGATTTAGTGAAAGAGAGCATCACATACTTAATGGCAGCAGGACATGCAGTTAGTAATGAGCGCCTAATATGTGATTTGGGGATGCACATAGGTTAAATGGGGCTGCAACAAATATTTGTTTTGTTTTGGTCAAAAATCTGATTTTGTTTTTTTGTTAATCAGATTTCGCTTTTGTAAAAAACATGAAAAGTTTGATTTTGTAAAGATTATGTATGAAACATTACTATAGCTTTGAAACATTGACCAAAAAAGAAAAGAAACTACTTCAAACCGGCATACACATTTCACACAAGATGTGCATCACTAATGTGTTCAAACCAATAAGACATGTGTGAACAGATAATCATCATCTCAGATAGCCTTAAACACAAAATACCGACAGTGAAATAGAAACCAGCAATTACATCCAACCAAACCAGCAAAGGGCCAAAAATAGAATATCCCACCAATCAGCCAACCAAACCAGCAAAAAGTAAAAACAGACAATCCAACCAATCAACCAACCAAACCAGCATACACCCAAAATAGAATAGCCAATCAAACCAACATTAAGCCAACCAAATAACACAAGCAGAATAGCGAACAACCAACCAAACCAGTAGACAAAAAGTACAAAAAAGCCAACCAAACCAACATTAAGCCAACCAAATAGCACATAGCGAACAACCAACCAAACAAACATTAAGCAAAAATCGACTTGCCACCAGCATAATCATCATCTCAAAAATGAAACATAAAAGAATGATTAGAGTTCACCGAATTGTAGGGATCTCCTAAAAAGCCCAAACGACCATCATCTTCTCCTCCGATGGAAGGACCAACTCGTTGTACTCCCTCGCCAGCTATGCAAACTCTGTTCCGCTCAGCTAAGCTTCCTGTTCTTCCTCTTTTCCTGCGGCAACAACACTTGGATGTGAGAGATGTATCTCTAAGCGACAAATTGGCAGTGCATATCGGAAAAAAGATCTAATCAGCAATGCACATTGAATTGGTACAACCCCCCCCACAGTATCGTCGCCTGCAATGACGGGTGAGGAGGGCTGATATTTGTGTGAAATGACCAATTTATTGATATGTTTGAGTGCTTGATTGTGTTCATTTCACCCATATATCATAGGTTTTTTATTCATTTTTGTCTCGTTTTCATGTTTTGTTGTGTTGGTGTTGTGTAGGAAAGGAAATGAGCATTTTTCATCAAGTTTTGCCCATTTTTGTTGAAATATTGACTCGGATCGTGTACATGCCTTGGAAATATCGACCCGGATGGAGCAGAGGAATAGCAAGGAGATTACAGAGCCAAATCCCAGTCTAGACCAACTTGGGTTTGGCCGAGATTTGCCTGTGTAGGACAGATCTCGACCGAACCCTACAGAGCTCGGTCGGGATCTACTCTACAGAGGCAAATCCTGGTCAAGCTGGTTTCATTCTTGGTGAGGTGGATCGTGCTGTTTTGGCAATTTTTTAGTTTTGAAGCATCCGGGTCGAGTTGATTTCATCCGGGTCAAAATTTAGGTCTGCTAACTTAATATAAAAGCTGGAAAGACGATTGAGGAAGAAACTTTTGGCAAAATTAGAGTGGTTACTCACTAATTTTTCACTTCCCACTCATCTAAAACCTCTACCAAGGTGGATATCAGGCCAATCCAATCCAATTGGAAGAGAAATGAAGACTACGGCGTAAATCAAGTCCAAATCCACTCAATTGGGAAAATTTTCTACCTAGCTTTTGTATTGTAATGGATTTGTACTCATTTTAAATTCAATTGAAACTAATCAAAGGTATGTGTAGCTAATTCCTTGGGGATATTGGTAGAATGAAGCATTGAATTACTTGATTGAGCTTAGATTGAATGTTTACCTTGACCTACTTGATTGCACTCACTTGAGCATTTTCCTAAATCACAAAGTATAGGCATTAACCAACTATGTGTGTGATAGACACCAAAATTGCAGCTAACACGCGGATCTAGGTGTTGTGAGAAGTGTAGATGCATATAGGTTTTGATCCAATCCTTGTGCGGAGATTGCCAATAGGTCGATAACTTATGGTCTATTTGGAGTGGAATTAGGTGCTATAACGTAACTGTTTGAGTATCTAGTTTCATCTACTCTTATCTTGTCAGTGTTAAGGGAGATAGGAAGCTTGGGATATGTTTATCATCTTTGGGTGAATTAAATAATTGTTTGCATCATTCAAATCAATCTCATGGATTCTATGTGGATTTCATACCAATGTCCTTTGTTACATGTTTGCTTTACATTTGCTTTTGAATGTGGAAGTGATAGATGAGCCAGTATGATGAATGTTGAGAAAATGCATGTTTAAGTTAAAGCTTTCTTAGTTAGGTAGTTTGATTTACTTGTTGCCTAGGATAAATAACCATCCAACGACTTAATTCGTACTTGGATACAAATACAACTCTTAATTAGCTAGTAATCTAGTGGGCGAAGTGAGAAGTTCCTAGATTGATAAAATTATTCTTGTTTACGCACTCTGACCCTTATTTGTTTGATCTCTCCCTAGTGTGTTGTGTAGTGAAGTCAAATTAGTTCCTATTTCTTCGGAAGTGGTTACTGGAGGTTGGCGGTTGCATCCTTTTCGGAGGTTGTTGGGCTAGGGTTCCCAAATGGTCCACCGAATTATTTGTGGTTGGATCCTTATCCGTTTGACTTCTTCCCAGTAGGCGATGCGAGGAACTTGAGGATAGTTTCGATTCCTTTGGGGGCAGTTGGGTTTGAGTCTTCAACGGTCTTCCAAGCTCTGTGCGGCTTGAGACTTGCCTCCTTAACCTTCCAGGTAGGTCGTGAGTCGTGGTTTTGTAGCTCCGGGTCATGTACTTTGGGACCTGGACCTTGCTTGTAGTTCGTGGTCTTGTGAATGGTCTGCTGAGGGCTACGTGAGCTTTGGGCCAGGAACCTCTTTCAGTGATGGGCTTTCGCGTCTTGACCATCATCAATTGTATTGGGCATAACTTGATTTAGCCCAACCATATTTGGGCCCAACAATAGCCCCTTCAGGCTTGGGGTTGATTGCTAGGGAGACCCCAAGGTCGAATAATTTTAAGGATCGAGTCTGTTGCAATGCAAGTGCCCAAAGCGCAGATGTTCTGAGCTCCTCGTAAAGGGGCATCGGGAGCCCTAGAGTGGCCCTCGTGAGGTCTTAATCTCCTTCGGAAGGTCGACCTTCCCATGGGTGAGTTTGATAGGTGTAGGAGCCTGCTTGTGGAATCCTACACGAGAATGCAAGTAGCTCCATAGAATTATCTTGTAGGCTCGATTTGTGGGTCCGAAACCATGATATTAGAGGGGGACACCCAGTAAGATGTCCCGCTTTATGTGAGCTGAGTTCTCATGTTCAATGCTTTGTGAATCACTGTAGGGAATTCATGCTTGGGGCTCTAATTTTTATTTGCTTGTTGGTCTTTAGGACCATGTGGTTGTGTATGCCCAGGTCATATTTCCCCGGTCGTGCTGGTCTGGGTCACATTGCTCTGGGTTATAGATTCGTGTCATGATTTTGAAATTTGTGCGCAGGAGTTGGGGGCTGTTTTATTGCCCACACCTGGCATAACTGTAATTACGTGAGGAGTGGGGGCAGTTACAGAAGGAATTCGTGAACTGAATCACTAAATCAATTAGCCGAGATCGTTAATTGGAATATCAAAAATAAATTGCTACGTCTATGATAATCCTAGCATGTTCCTATTAATTATGCATAAGGGGGTTTATGCGGAATACCTGGATTGTAGAAACCTGAAGAACGAGTGCGCAGATATTTGATCTTGATTTCTTTTCCCGCGCACAAAGATATATATTCCTAATAGACGAAAGGAATTAAATCTTGAAATTTAAATAATAATTTTTTAAAAACAAGAGGGAGAGAAGAAAGAAGACGATCCTCCTGATCTAATCTTCTGATTTCTATCCCAACTCCAAGCCGAATATCTGGTGAAGATTCCCTTCAGATTCCTTGCTCGGTTAAGAAGCATAATTTCCTCCTCGTTTCTCAGATCTAGTCGATCACCACAGCTCCCAAAATACTGGTTTGTTGTGCTGCAACATATGATCTTGTGGTGTGTTATGAACTGAGAAACTGAGGCCTATTTATAGGAAAATACTGGACTTGTATTGGGCCTGAGTTTTCATGGGCCAGACGAGGGACCAGAATGCAAATAGCAAAAAAGGCCTATCAATTAATTAATTCTCATATTCAACCCAAAATATAATTAATTAATTAATATTGATTCATTCCACCATAGAATCAATACTGTCTTACCTATTTGCTACCACGTTTTGAGGTACGGGTTGCATGGGCTCGGTTTATCCCCACATTTAAGGTTACAGACATTTGTTAATTAATTTAAGCTCTCACAAGCTATTTAATTAATTAATATCTTATATTCCTGAGTCAATCCACTCAAACCTTTTCACTTATGCTTGAACTTAATTAGTCTGCAGGACTTTAGCATAACAAACCTTTTGAGCTGCTCAGGGAATGTCACCATCCTATACTGGATGTGGTTACCTAGTTCCAGTAACCAGACAATCATACACAGAATGCTATCACCCAAGATACAGATATACAAGCTCAACTAAAGCCTTTCATAGCAACTCAAAGTGATACACAATCTGCATATACTTATGTACCTTCATTTAGACTTAGGATCTCATCATGCCATAGAGATCTAGATTCTTTTAATGTCAGATAAAAGAAGCGATCTCAACTTAGGTCCTTATCAATGCGTGCCCCACACCAGCATACCAAGCCATCCAAGATAAGATGCTTATTACTGCGTATGCTGTAGCCTACACCGACAATTTATCCTGGAACTGTCTCAACTATGATAACTATTTATATCTCGCTAGGTCAAACGATCCATATGACCTTCCGTGATCTACTACACACCGTATGATTTCCCTATCGACGAGATAAGAGGATAAGAGCGTTTGCAACACATGTTTGTTAATTCAGACAGGAGATGAACATACAACATTTATGATTCCCAGTATATTAACTAATCGACCTTGTAAATAATATACCAATCATAATGCTTTCAGTATATAAATCCACCAATCTCCCACTTATACTCAAAGCATTATACATGTGCTTTCCAGAGTATAACGCATCTAAACTAATCTAGCTATTACATCAATCATTCTACGTGGATGGCTTTGCCATCAACCCAATGTTACGTACATGCATCTCGTAGACCTTCTGAGGCAGAGATTTTGTGAATGAATCTTCTATCTTTTGTATCAATCTTCTCTACTAGCACATCACCCCTTGCTACGATCTCTCGTATAATATGGTACTTCCTTTCAATGTATTTTGTCGCTTTGTGAGTTCATGGTTCCTTTGAATTAGCTACAACTCCCGAATTATCACAATATACTGTGATAGTCTTGGGCAGCTTAGGAATCACGTCCAACTCCAGAAGGAAGTTTCGAAACCTTACTGCTTCTTTCAAAGCTTCAAAAGCTGCCACATACTCTGCTTCCATGGTGGAGTCAGCAATGCACTTCTGCTTTGCACTCCTCCATGATATGGCCCTGATCGATGCTAAATCTGCATACAAATTATAGCAATGGACAAATAAATTTATAGACAACCTAAGGGTTGGTCGATCCCACAGAGATAGTGCAACGAGGGAGAATCATGTACTGAATATGGTTTTCAGAACCTTTGTTTGGGTGAATCAAACTTTGAAGGGGTTTTTGGGTTTCAAAATAAATAATTTAAAGGGATAAAAACAAATACTCCCTCCGTCCCGCCAGATTAGTCCATATTTCCATTTTCGTCTGTCCCACCAGATTAGTCCACTTTCCTAAAATGGAAAATAATCTCCTCACATCAATAAAATATTAATTCCACTACACTCACAAACATTGGTTTCTGTGCCAAAACCAAACTGGACTAATCTAATGGGACAGAGGGAGTATTAAAAAGCACAGATTCTAGGGAAATCTAACAATCTGATCAACATGCAAGGAACAAATATTCAAACCCAGAAAAGATATTTTGGTGAAAAATCTATTAATGTGGAATTAATTTCTTGGTCGGGCAATTAAATCCTAAATTATCAACTAGTGATTATCTCCTCTCGGTCTCAAAAACACCAGTTAATTAATTTCATAAAAATTCAAATTAATCCTACAACTGAAATCTTCTTGATCAGACAGAAAATCAAAATTATTAAATCCTAACTTCCTATTACTAACCTTCACCTCTCGGTCCTTCGATTAATAATTGAAACCTACCTCAATCTTCATCTCTCGATCCTTCGATGAGAATAGACTTAAAACAAAACATAGGATTTAAACCAGTTTAAAGGGTTTGAATTATTGAATCAAAACATGCATCACAGATGGAGAAACCCTAGAACCTGTTTAGGGTTCTAGCCTAACATATTGAAAATAAACATTGCAGGGAAAATTAAAGATTGCATTAAAAACAATAAAGGTTCAACAAAAACTAAAGAGGAATTCTAAAAAACTTAAAGTGAAAACAGAAAATTAAAGTAAAAATTAACAACTGTAAAGAACTAAAAAGAACTGAAAAAGGGACCGAAAAAGGGGGCTAATTCTGAGCTATTCAAGAGTTTATATAGTAATAGGGTTGAGGCCTTGGATGGTAGGAATTTTCTTCTTGAATTGATGGCTTCAAAAGGAATGATTTTTTTGGTTGAAACTTCCCTTTTGGGGTCTTTATTGCTTCCAAATTGATGTGTAACTTGAATCCTAAGCAATTCTCGCCCAAAATATGTGAAAAACTCCCAGAATTTTGCCAAAATAATAAGCCCCAGTTGAGATGAACATTGCCCCGGCCGAGATGGATCTGCCCCGGTCGAGATAGCCTTCAACTCGGTCGAAACAGAGACCATTTTTGCCACTTTCGACCCTTCTGCGCAGTCTCACGGTTTGACCATAACTTTCACTCCCGAACTCCGATTGACCCGATTCCAGTTGCATTGAAAAGCTAACTCAAAGATCGTTCAAATGACATGCTCAATTAGCTCAGATTCCATCAGTGGAAGAAGTTGTGACTATTTCTTTGAACATCTGCTGCTTTCGGTACGAGTTTCCATTGGATTTGGTCTAAAACCTGCGAAATCTTACCATGACAAGCATAAAACCCTCTACTACACACTCATGCTCAATTTATTCAAGAAAACAAGCTAAAACTCATGAAAGAAGAGAAAAATAATGCGATAAGAGAGTAGAAAAATGAGCTTATCAAACCCCCCAAAATTAAACACTTGATTGTCCTCAATCAACAAAAGAAAGAATCAAAAGTTCAAGCAGAAGAGTAGTGCAATGCCTCACAAGATTCATCACATTCAAACTCGTAAATCTACTAAACATCAACATTTTTGAAAGAATCAGAAAATCTGTAAACTATGGAAGACTCACATGGGAAGTGTTTCGCTCATTCACTCAAGTGTTTAGGATAATTATGAGATCACACACAAGTCATACAAATCAAGTTCTACCATAGGCTTGCAAATATTCTAAATCTCCACTGCAAAAAATTTGCACACAAGTCTAAGATCAGAAGGACTTTATTCAAGGTTGTAATGTAGGCTTTTTAGTGAAAGGTAGGGAAATATATGGCCAAGTGACTAAAATCAATTGAGTTGATCACTCTCAACAAATCAAATCCACTATCTATTGATGTCCTCCCTTCTCCTATAATATGCAGTACAAACCAAGGCTCATTTATTTATTTATTTATTCACATATCCTTTTATGCTCTAAACAATTTTGATTATACATTTGAGCTTATAAGGACTAACAAACACATATAAACACTTTTTTTTTTCATTTTCCGTATTTTTTCTAGAGCCCAACCTTCTCTTTTATTTTCACCCTTTCTACTATTATCTTATCCTTTTCAAACAAATCCCAACCCATTCTCATAGACAAGAGTTGATTCCCCTATTTATTTCCAACTCATAGACAAAGAAAGAAAATATTATAGGCTCAAAAGGGCTGACTAGGGATAACACTTAATTATGACAGTGTATGGGAAAATAGGCTAAACAAAGATGGCCTAAAATCACTTCCTAAACCTGTGCACACTAGCAGTCTTGAAAAAGAAACAGAGCAAGTTCTAGAGAAACTCAAAATTGCAGACACACTCACAATCGAAATTCATGCTCAAAAACTCACACTTAGGACAATTTTCTTCCATAGTAAACATCAAATCATCATCTAACTGTCATGCCAACGCAAGTATAAAAACAAGTAATCATGCGGTATTTACATTCATGGGCATACTCGACTACTGTCACAATCAACGCAAACTAAAGTCAATCAATTCTAATCTTGCATTCTTGTTAGGGTTATCATGCTCAAGTTCCCACAATCTCGCGTTTTATTAAAAAAATTTCCCATGCAGAAATTTAAAATAAAGCAAGTAAAAGATAGATAATAAGTTTCAAAACCCTTAAATCTTCATCCCCCAAACTTATTCGAAAAGCAGAGAGAATAAGTTTGGAGATCAGATCCAGAGATTGAAAATGTACCTCACTTGTTGGCCTCAGACACCAACTTTTTATCCTTCTTTCTTCAACTCTGATCGGCGTGGATTTTGGCTGTTGGCACTCCAATCTCGGCCATGGCGAATATCATCTCGGCCGGGATGGAGCCTTCTTGTCGACCTCCTTCTCGATCGAAGTATCCCACGTCTCGGCTTTCTGTCTCGACCGTGGCAGCCTTTGCCTCGGTCGAAACAGACTTCGAATTTTTTTTCAAAAGACAAATAAACAAGTAAAAGCAGCAAAACAGAAATAACTCGAAAATAATTAAAAGAGACATGAAAAATCAGAAACACAATGGGTTACCTCCCATTCAGTGCCTTATTTACCGTCGTGGATCGACTCAGCTCAGCTCACCAAGGCGGTCGAGTCCAGACTCGTCGACCCCTCGAATCAATCATGAAGACTTTCCGGTTTTGGATGACAGTGGTGTACTCGGAAGGAGGCAGCTTAATTGCCGATTTCACCGCTCCGTTTCCTCGTTCCCACCGGATTGCTTCTTCTTCTTCATCCGGTGTCTCATCCTATCGATGAGATAAGAGGATAAGAGCGTTTGCGACACATGTTTGCTAATTCAGACAGGAGATGAACATACAACATTTATGATTCCCAGTATATTAACCAATTGACCTTGTACATAGTATACCAATCATAATGCTTTCAGTATATAAATTCATCAGTTACTGGGAGATGAACCATCACCCGCTATAGGAGTCACGTCGACCTCGATTTTCTCACTTTTTAGCTCAGCTACATCTTTTTTCTTTTTGGTGAATTCTCTCGGCAATTCTGATCCTCTTTTTAAGCCAATTTTCCTATTTTCTAAGGTTAATGGTGTTCGTTCTCCTCTTGTTTCTTAAGTTATTCACTGATAGGGTGTGTTGCGACTCTTATTTTAGGAGCGTGGTTCTTTAAGGGATTAGGGTTGGATTTTGGGGATTTCTTCGTTGTTGTTCGACTATGTCTTCTGCGACTGATTCTCAGAATAATGGGAGTAGTTCACCACCTCCATTTTCTGAGCCTCTGTCTCCAGAATTGTCTTCACTAGAAGTATTAGGTTCCCTTTTCTCTTGGGCATGGTTCCCCTGAGCTTGAGCAGAGTAAGGGTGTAGGTTCTCGTTCTCGTTGATCAGCAGTTAACATTTCTTCCTCTTATGGGGGCGAGCCTCATGTACAGTTTACTAGGTCTACGAAGGGGAAAGGGAAGGCCGCCAAGAAGGATCAGATGAGGGAGGCAATTTTTTCGGTGCTGGAGGCACAACTTATTGAGGTTCAGGAAAACGTTCCTAGGATCCCCCGAGGTTTCACGTCCCGTCGGAGGAGGAAAGGTGTTTTGTACCTCCTTTAGGCTATGCAGTTTTCTATTTTCCCGTCATTGAGAAGGGGGTTGATTTCCCTTTACATAATTTATTTTGCGATATTTTGAACTCCTACTATTTAGCTCCCTCTAATGTGTCCCCTTTGAGTTGGTGTCATATGGTTGGTACTTTATTGATCTTTATGGATAATGAGCTTTGTCTTCTTACAATCCGTGAGTGGCATGCATGCATCACTCCAACTATCCCTACCACTGAGTCAACTGATGAGGAGCAAAACCTCTATGACAAGTGGGTCGAGTCGAACAATGTAGTCAAGTGCTACATGATAATGTCTAAGGTGCTCTAGCAACAACATCGACACTATGACAAAGCATATGAGATTATGGATAGTCTCACAGTTACATATGGGAATTCGGATAGAGCTGTCAGATTTAAACTCATGAGGGAAATAGAGAGTTGTAAAATGACTGATGGTAGCTTAGTGAGGGAGCATGTAGTTGTAGGGATTTATCCGTGAACTGAATCACATAATCCAAATAAGCCGGATCGATTTATGGTTTATTGTTCACAATACCAATTCACAAAAACCTAGCATGCTCCTATGAATTTAATGCGTGGATAAAAGGAATTACCGTTATTCAGTAGACTCTGATTTGATCTTTTGCGTTTGAATATCCAACTTTAATTCAACCACACGATTCGATTAAATTCACGGAAACAGAAATTAGAAATCCAATTTCTAGATTTTATCGAAAATAAAGAAAATAGAAAAGAATGAATTGTTCTCCAGATCAGATCTTCAGGGCTGTATCCCAATGCTGTTCAGATCTGCTATTGGTGAGGATTCCACAGATCTGTAGTTGTGCAAAGCCAGAATCGAAATTCTCCTCCCTCTGCACTGATAGCCATCGCCCCTCTCTCTGCCTCTAGGGTTTCACTGATTTGAATTGTGTTCAAAAGTGGCCAGGGTTTCTGAGAGAGAGATTTGTATTTATAGACCTAGGGTTTTAACCCTAATGGGTTGCTGGGCTCAATTTAGCATATTTACTTTGGGCCAGACCTGGGACCTAATGCAAATAATAAAGTGGGACTATAAATTAATTAATTCCCATGTCCACAACCCAGGACACAATTAATTAATTAATATTAATTCTTTTTCACCACAGAATTAATACTGACCTACCCCTTTATTACCACGTTATGAGAACGGGCTGCAGTAATTGAGAATCCCCATATTTAAGGTTACCGGACATTCATTAATTAATCGGAGCTTCTGACAAGCTCTATCTACAATTAATTAATATCTTATTATTCCTGAGTAGTACCACTCAATCCTTATCACTCGTGCCTGAACTTAATCAGCCTGCATGACTTTGGCACGATGAATGTCATTAAGCTCCTCAGGGAATGTCCCCATCCTATTACTCGGACATGGTTACCTAAACCCAGTCTCAGGAAGTACTACACAAACTGCTATTACCCAAGATGCGGATATATGAGCACGTTACTTAGGCTCTCCACCATGACAAGTCAAAGCAACAGTCAATCCGTGCAAACCCCTGAACCTTCGTTAGGGTTTGGACTCAATTAAGAATGAGATCTTGTATTCACTGATGTCAGACAGTCGAATACATCTCACTGCGGTCTATCAATACGCCACCCTTACGTACCAGCATGTCAAGTAACCAAGAAAGACTATTTATTCCGACAATGCCGCAGCCTTCCGAACAGACGTATTCTCATACACTGTCTCGGTTGTGATTAGGTTTATGTCTCACTAGGTCAAGTGATCATATTGTCTTCTGCGATCTACTACACGCCGTATGATCGTCCCTATTGGTGAGACTAGAGGATATCATTGTTACATATATGTAAGTTTGTTTGACAGATAGGAGAAAAAACCATTGTATACTCATTATAATAAATGCTTTCAGTATTTAAAACCCATCAATCTCCCACTTATACTCAAAGCATAACTAAGCTATTACAGAGTATATAGTGCGTCTATCTAGCCTGCCATCTCGTTAACCACTGTCAGTGGTCGGCATCCACCTCAGACCCAACTCACGAATATGTCTTTCTTAAACTTTCTGCGGCAAGCTCTTTGTAAATGGATCAACAAGGTTTTCCTTAGTGTCAATCTTCTTGATCAGCACATCGCCCCTCGATACGATCTCTCGTATGATATGATACTTTCTCTCTATGTGTTTGCTTGCCCTGTGAGACCGTGGTTCCTTTGAGTTCGCCACTGCACCAGGGTTATCACAATAAATTGTGATGCTCTTTGGCAAACTCAGAATCATGCCCAACTCCAAGAGGTAGTTCCTGAGTCATACCCCCTCTTTCGAGGCTTCGGAGGCGGCGACATATTCCGCCTCCATGGTGGAGTCAGCAATGCATTTCTACTTTGAGCTCCTCCAAGATACAGCTCTACCTCCCAAGGTAAACACATACCCCGAGGTCGATTTCTTCTCATCCTGGTCCCCTTGGAAATCCGAGTCTGTATAACCCACAAGGCACAAATCCTCACTTTGATAAACTAGGCAGTAATTCCTAGTTCTCTTTAAATACTTGAGGATGTTCTTTACCGCAGTCCAATGCGCCTGTCCAGGGTTAGACTGATATCTTACTACCATGCCAACGATACAACAAATATCTGGCCTGGTACACAACATCGCATACATGAGGCTACCCACCGCTGAAGCGTATGGTACAAGACTCATCTCATCTTTCTCCCGCTGTGTCTCAGGACACTGCCCACTAGAAAGATGAACGCCATGTCTGAAAGGTAGAAAGCTTTTCTTGGCGAGTTGCATGCTGAACCGGGCTATCACAGTACCCACATAGGATGTTTGGGATAAGCTCAACATCCTTCTCTTACGATCTCGTAAGACCTTAATGCCAAGGATGTAGCCAGCTTCTCCCAAATCCTTCATTTGGAACTGTTCGGATAACCAACACTTGATTTTCGACATCACTCCCTCATTGTTTCCAAATAGGAGTATGTCATCAACGTATAGTGCAAGGAAAACCACGCTCCCACTAACACAAAGTCGGTAAACACAACTTTTATTCCAACTGTGAAAATCCATAAGATTTAATCGCATCGTTGAAACGTAAGTTCCACGACCTTGAAGCTTGATTAAGTCCGTACAAGAACTTCTTAAGCTTCCAGACAAGATGTTCTTCGCCTTTGCACACGTAGCCGTCAGGTTGCCGCATATAGATGTCCCTACCTTCTTCAAGGTAACCGTTTAGGAAAGCGGTTTTGACATCCATCTGCCAAATCTCGAGGTCCATATGCGCAGCTATGGCAAGGAGTATCCGGATGAATTTGAGCATGGCTACGGGTGAAAAGGTTTCGTCATAGTCAATGCCCTCTTTCTGACTATAACCTTTTGCCACCAGCCTCGCATTTAAAGCCATGATTTCTCCATCCGCCCCTTTCTTTCTCTTGTATACCCATTTGCACCCTATGGCCCTAAAGCCATCCGACAATTCAGTTTTCTAGTACACATCCATAGCAGTTATGGATTCAATTTCGGAATCCATGGCGACACGCCATTTATCAACATCCTAGTCCTGCACTGCCTCTTCGTAAGTCAGTGGATCAGAGTCCTCATGTCCGTCTTCCGGGCTCAAGTCCGAAGACTCATCCACGAACATGCACCTTTCTGGCTGGAAAATAACTCTCCCACTACGACGAGGCATCGGTGCCGTGTCAGTAGTAGGTGCAGTAGCTTGTGGTTCTGCACCTTGCACTGAAGAACGTGTCTATGGTGTTGTACCTCTCACAGGTGCACCCATGTTTGCACGTTCCACTTTCCTTGGAATTGCATTCTCGTTTTCAATTTCTTGAAGAACGATATCACTCCTTGACCTGTGGTTCCTTACATACTCATCCTCCAAGAATCTAGCGTTGGTGCTAACAACGACTCTCTGACTCTCAGGACAGTAAAAGTAACCACCTTTCATTTGCCAAAGAGCATCACAATTTATTGTGATAAGTCTGGTACCTGCTTTCTAACTTATCAGGTTCCTTCGACAGTACGTGTGCCGGATAGCCCCAAATTCAAAACTTGCACAAACTTGGTTTGCGACCAAGGAAGAGCTCAGAAGGCGTCTTAGGAACTGATTTAGAAGGCACCACATTTAATACGTAATCGACTTTTTCCAATGCGTAGCCCCAAAACAAAATTGGTAAGTTTGCATAACTCATCATTGATCTTACCATCTCTGGAAGAGTCCTATTCCTTCTTTTAGCTACACCGTTTTGCTGGGGAGAACCCAGTGCAGTCCACTGGGATGTAATCCCGTTGTCTGACAAATACTATAGGAACTCATTACCAAAGTATTCGCCACCGCGGTCAGATCGCAGTGACTTGATAGTTTTCCCGACCTTCTTTTCTACCTCAACCTTGAACTCTTTGAATTTATCAAAGCATTCAGACTTGTAGCGAAGCAGGTAAACATATATGTACCTTGAATAATCGTCAATGAAAGTGACGAAGTACTCGTACCCTCCACGAGCCTACGTGGACATCGGTCCACATAAGTCAGAGTGGATCAATTCCAACACTTCCTCTGCTCGAGACTCACTAGCCTTAAAAGGCCTAGTTGACATCTTGCCCTCGATGCAGGATTCACAGACTTGATAAGGTACAACCCGGACTAAGTCCAATGTACCGTCATCTGCAAGTCGCTGAATCTGCTTCAAGCTGATGTGACCGAGTCTCAAGTGCCAGAGATATGTAAGATCCTCTTCAGAAGAAGTAAGTTTTCTCTTTCTAGGATTATCAATTTCGGATTAATTACTTGCAATGTAAAAGGACATATCTGATAAAGCAGTATAAAGAGAATAAATCAACATCCCAAAATGGACAACATCGTTATTACCAATGATAGAAATCATAAATAACAAAATATCCATTGTGAGGTTGAAAAAACATTTGTTCTGCCGATAACACGGTCCACAAAAGAAATTCTCAAAATGTACTTAATCCATCAAAACATAAAGAAAAGAAAACTCCATGAAGTTTTGTCATAAACGTTGCCTTCATCCAGCTTGGTATCTTCTTGCCATTATTCACCAGCCTTGTCGGCACGGTCCCCTGCAAAGTACAACAACATGATCAACAAGTCAGTGCTTACAGCTCTAGGAAGAGCAACAACAGACTCTAATCATGCTTATAGTCATACATGCAAATGGCATACCTTGTCTAGCTTTGTTGGCCTTGCAATCTTTCATCCAATGTCCTTTCTTACCACACCTGAAACACCTGTCCCTTTTAGTCACCACTTTAGGCTTTTTCACAGCCCCACCATCCTTCACAGGTATCTTCTTAGCCCACTTCTTAATCCCCTTTTTCCGCTTCATACCTTTCGGTACAGCAGAAAGATTACCAGAAGAGGCTAAGGCAACCTTTTGAGGGTTAATCACTGATTCCGCTGCCATCAAGTCATTAAGAAACTCGTTAAGAGTATACTCTTTCTTGTTCATGACAACATTCAGCCTAAAACTCTCAAAGGACTTGGGTAGAGAGTTCAGTATGATATCGACCTTGGCCTCAGCGTCGATACCTCCACCTGCACAGTTAGCTCATCCATGAGGTGAGTCATGGAAACTACGTGCTCTCTCACTGAGCTGCTATCAGTCATTTTTCTACTCACGATATCCCTCATGAGATTGAATCTGACAGCTCTATCAGTTTCCCCATAGGTCGCCGTCAAACTGGCCATATTGTCATAGGCGTCCCTATGGTGCTGATGCTGCTGCTGTAAGACTTTTGACATAGTGGTCATGATGTAGCACTTGACTACATTGTTCGATTTCTCCCACTTGTTATAATAGTCTACTTCCTCTTGAGAGGACTCAGTAGTGGGCACTATGATACGAAGTACTTGCAGAACGAACATATGTTCTTCTGCTACCAGGATGTATTCAAGATTGCGTTTCCATTCCAGGAAGTTTGGACCAGTTAAAAAATTTTGTGCGAGAATATTAATAACATTAGACATAGACAAATCTGAAACAATAAAGATCTTAAATAAGAACATACATGTAGAACTTTGAAAACAAATGCATTGAAAACATTTTTATAAATCAAATACATATGTTTTCCACTAATTGCCCAAGAGTTCCCACCGCAAGCTACACTCGTAGACGTTTACGATGTCACCCTCAACCAGAACTGCGAGTTTTAAGCCCCAATTCTTTAATTTCACTACCATGTCAGGAACCTTTAGACGCTAGAAATTATTAATTAGTGAAGACCTTAGACCAAACCATCTCTCAAGGACAGGGAAGCAGCAACTGCATTATATCCTAAAATGCTTCTAAGTGATTAACCACAAATTTAACTCTGGCCAAAAGAGACAGTTTAGCATGGCACGTAACTATACCGCACAACCCTTAAAGCTTTTGTTATCTATAATTTAAATCAATCCTAGAATACTTATGAAAGAGATCTACGCAAGCTACACTCGTAGACGTTTACGCAAAACCCTCCCACTATTCACATGATTTAAATTGTTTGTCTAGAAATCCCAACAACTGTACCCATGCACCTCCAAGAACTAGCAAGCTACACTCGTAGACATTTACTAGAGCGAGAGATACACTTACAGTCTAGGACCGCTTTGTGGAGGTCTATTGATTTTAATTAAAAAATTCGCTTAGTATTTTTCTTTCAAAAGGTTTCTTATATCCGCACATATAATTTCTTTGTCATTATATTTTCCAATTTTTTGCATGTAATTAAACAAGCCCAAAAACACCCAAAATATAATCCAACAAGAAATTAATCACATAAGCATGCTTGGAAAGCTGTAAATAATAAAAGCAGTAAATCATGCTTTTCCTATTATCTACACATGCTTAATTGCGCACATAATAAATCATATATCATACGAGGACAATTAAGGCAAAAAAAAATTCCTCGTGGCCCCACAAAATAGGAAATAAAATTCTATCTATTACAATTTGAAATTTGAATTTATTTGGATAAATCCAAATCTTTTCAAATCTTCATCAAATCTTCTAGGGCCTCCAAATCTTTTGGAATTTAGGGTTTTGTGATTTGATGATTGGCTCCAAACCCTAATGCAAACCTAGGGTTTACATAGGATTGCACCATCCACCAAATCGCAAACCACCACAACGAGACAGCAGCTGCCGATGACAGCACCGCAGCCGTCGCCGCCGCGCGCCCGACCGCCCGCCGCCCTGCCGCGCCGCGCGGTTGCTATGCGTCGCTGCCCGCAGCCACGGCCTGCCGCCGTCCTCCTGCGGCCGCACGCGCGCACGACCTCCTGCCACCGCCGTGCGCCGCCGCTCAGTCCATCGGCTTCGTCTTGTTCTTCCTCCCGACCCGTCCAATTACAGATTTGAATAAAAATTACAAAATCTATTTTATTACAATTTCTCCTATCAAATCTAATCACAGATTTTCTCGTGATTATACAAAATAGATTCTACCCTACACGGATAAACCACCGCGGGCTGAATCAAACGGCTTGCCACGAGGAACAAAAACCATCCACGACAAAATAAAATTCATACATGCATTATTGAATCTATTATGAACAACAGAGCCATAAATCAGAAACCTGACTCTGATACCAACTGTAGGGGTTTATCCGTGAACTGAATCACATAATCCAAATAAGCCGGATTGATTTATGGTTTATTGTTCACAGTACCAATTCAAAAAACCCTAGGATGCTTCTATGAATTTAATGCATGGATAAAAGGAATTATCGTTATTCCGTAGAGTCTGATTCGGTCTTTTGCGTTTGAATATCCAACTTTAATTCAACCACACGATTCAATTAAATCTGCAAAAATAGAAATTAGAAATCTAATTTCTAGATTTAATCAAAAATAAAGAAAATAGAAAAGAAAGAATTCTGTTCTCCAGATCAGATCTTTAGGGCTGTATCCCAATGATGTTCAGATCTGCTATTGGTGAGGATTCCACAGATCTGTGGTTGTGCAAGGCCAAAATCGAGATTCTCCTCCCTCTGAACTGATAGTAGTCGCCCCTCTCTCTCTGCCTCTAGGGTTTCACTGATTTGAATTGTGTTCAAAAGTGGCCAGGGTTTCTGAGAGAGAGATGACTATTTATAGACCTAGGGTTTTAACCCTAATGGGCTGCTGGGCTCAATTCAGCATATTTACTTTGGGCCAGACCTGGGACCTAATGTAAATAATAAAATGGGCCTATAAACTAATTAATTCCCATGTCCACAACCCAGGACATAATTAATTAATTAATATTAATTCTTTTTCACCACAGAATTAATACTGACCTACCCCTTTATTACCACGTTATGAGAACGAGCTGCATTAATTGAGAATCCCCATATTTAAGGTTACCAGACATTCATTAATTAATCGGAGCTTCTGACAAGCTCTATCTATAATTAATTAATATCTTATTATTCCTGAGTAGTACCACTCAATCCTTATCACTTGTGCCTGAACTTAATCAGCCTGCAGGACTTTGGCACGATGAATGTCATTGAGCTCCTCAGGGAATGTCCCCATCCTATTACTTGGATATGGTTACCTAAACTCAGTCTCAGGCAGTACTACACGAACTGCTGTTACTCAAGATGCGGATATACGAGCACGCTACTTAGGCTCTCCACCATGGCAAGTCAAAGCAACAGTCAATCCGTGCAAACCCCTGAACCTTCATTAGGGTTTGTATTCAATCAAGAACGAGATCTTGTATTCGCTAATGTCAGACAGTCGAATACATCTCATTGCGGTACATCAATATGCCACCCTTGCGTACCAGCATGTCAAGTAACCAAGACTACTACTTATTCCGACAATGCCGCAGCCATCCGGACAGACGTATCCTTATACGCTGTCTCGGCTGTGATTAAGTTTATGTCTCACTAGGTCAAGTGATCATATTGTCTTCTGCAATCTACTACACGTCGTATGATCGTCCCTATCAGTGAGATAAGAGGATATCATTGTTATATACATGTAAGTTGTTTGACATATAGGAGAAATAAACTGTTGTATACTCATTGTAATAAATGCTTTCAGTATACAAAACCCATCAGTAGTTATCATGACTCATCTCATGGATGGACTGACGTTGCATGGAGGAGGTATCGATGGGGAAGCCCAGGTCGATATCATAATTGATTTACTTCCGAAGTCTTTTGAGAACTTCAGACTGAATGTTGTCATGAGTAAAAAGGAGTACACTCTTAATGAGTTACTTAGTGACCTAACGGCAGTTGAGTCAGTCATGCAAACTAAAAAGGCGGATTTGGTTTCTTTTGGTAGTCGCCCTGGTTCATCAAAAGGTGCTAAGCCAGAAGGGCTGACTGGGAAGAAATTCAAGAAGACAGTCTCTGTGAGCAAGAGTTCTGGTAAAAAAATTAAAGACTGTGACACCGAGGAAGAAGGGCAAGTGTTTCTGTTATGGCAAAACTGGTCACTGGAAGAAGGATTGTCTAACCAAGTGGGTTGGACAAGGTACGCCATTAGCATTTGTAACAGAAACATGTTGAAAATTTGTTTCTACCCATTCGTGGGTAGTGGATACTGGAGATCCTGATCATGTTTGTTACACTTTGCTGGGGTTCAGGCCGACAAGGTAGCTAAATGATGACAAGGTGACGATCTCCATGGGTAATGCTGCTCGTGTGTCTGCAACAACAGTAGGAGATGTTACATTATGCTTTCAAAACAATGTTTTGGTTTTAAGAGATGTTTTGTATGTGCTGGATTTTTGGCAGAACCTTATTTCTATTTCCCGTTTAATAAATGATGTAATTTCAGTTATTTTTATAGTCATGTTTCTATCAATAGCAATAACGGTGTTATCTTTCGTAGGATACAGAAAGACTCTCTTTATATCATAATTTGTTTGTATGAATCTTCTGTGAATGCTGCATATAACTCATTTAATCATAAGAAGATGAAGTTTTCATCTTCTGATGAGGATTTTAAATATCTATGGCATTTGAGACTAGGTCACATCAGTCTAAAGAGGATCAAGAGACTCGTGGATGATGGAACATTGAATTCTATCCACGTAGTTCCACATCGAGTTTGTGAATCATGTATAGTGGGAAAGATGACGACCAAACCTTTTAAGGCAAGTCAGTCTCGAGCAAGTGATGTGTTGAGATTGATCCACTTTGACTTATGTTGATCTATGTCTACTCAAGCTCGTGGAGAATTTAAGTATTTCGTCACTTTTATTGACGATTACTTGAGATACGTGTTTGTTTACTTACTTCACTACAAGTTTGAATGCTTTGAGAAATTCAAGGAATTGAAGGTAGAAGTAGAGAAGAAGTTAAACAAGTCTATTAAGTCAATACGATCTGATTGCGGTGGCAAGTATCTTAGTTATGAGTTCTTGCAGTTTTTATCAAACCATAGGATCACATCCCAATTGAATGCACCGGGCACTCTTCAACAGAATGGTGTGGCGGATAGAAGAAATATGACTCTTCTTGAAATGATTAGGTCCATGATGAGTTATGCAAACCTGCCTATTTTGTTTTGGGGCCACGCGTTATTGACAGTAGCATACATGTTGAACCTGGTACCTTCTAAGTCAGTTCCTAAGACATGGTTGCCAGTGCAAGGCTTTAAGCCACAAGCAACTGCACCAACTGTTGATGCAGCACCACTGCTTTGTCGTAGTGGGAGGGTACCTCACCAACCCTAGTGGTATATGATCGTGGGTGAGTCTTCGAACTTGATCCTGAAAGATGGACTGTATAATACTTTTAACATCTAGTTGATAAAGGGGCCATGATTTCATAGCAACAAGTGATAAAACAATGCGAATGGTGGAAACTTTTACCACTGGACTGAAGGTAAGAGTGAAGTTGAACCAACGAACTTGGCTGAAACCCTGAGCCACTAACTGAGCATTATATCGATCAACAAAACTGTTTGCCAGTAATTTGGTACGATGGGGCCATTCAGAACCTACGACATTTGCATTGGAGGGTCGATGCACCAGCGACCAAGTTTGATTAGATGAGAGGGCAACCGTTTCTTCTTGTATGACCCGTGCCCATTCCGGGACTTTTAATATAGATTTGATCCCATGAGGTTTTGGAAGAGCTGTGAGAATCGAATAAATAGAGCACAATAAATATCAATAGGATAGCAGGGTTTAAAAATACCAGATTGTGCTTATGTTTGCGTAGCATGCATGCGAACAGGAGGAACATTATGCTTGGGCAAGTTTGGAGCCAGAGCAATATTATGAGAATCATCATTTTTAGCAATATGGCGTGGGGGTGTTGGCTATGGTATAGCTGGTGCTGATGGAGAAATTTTAGCAGGGCAAAGATGGAATTGTTTGTGAAAGGACTTTGTAGTGGAATCTGAAGAAGTTGAGGAAGGTGTGGTCAACAGAGGAGTCGAAGAAGTGAAATCATCAAAATATTCAGACATCTAAAGACAAGAAGGTGAAGTGGCAACATTGTTTTTGGAGAAGGGAAAGCAAACTTCATCGAACTTTGCATGTCCGGTGATATAGACACAAAAAGTGGAGGGATTTAAACACCGGAAGCCTTTGTGAGTGGTGTTGTATCCAATAAATACACAAGGAGAGTTGTGTGGTTTAAAGTTATTTGTGGTGTAATCTCGAAAACATGGGTACACACGACATCCAAAGGGATGAAAAGAAGCATATAGAGGTGGTCGACCAAACAATAATTCAAAGGGAGACTTATCTCCAAGAACCGCCATGGGAAAACGATCACTAGTATATAATGCTATGCTAAAAGCTCCAACCCATAGATGGAGGGGGAGGACGAGTGGAAGAGAAGTGTAAGTCCCATCTCTATAATACAACAATGAATACGCTCAGCCCAACCATTCTGAGCAGGCGTGTATGGGCAAGATATGAGATGGTGAATTCTAGACTTAACAATATGATCTTGCAATCAAGAGTTAGGAAACTCTGTTCAACCATCGCTTTGAAAATTCTTGATTTTGCAAGAAAACTGATTTTCAACAAAATCATGGAAGCTAAGAAATATGTCGAAAAAATCAGGCTTCGCTCCTAATGGGTAGAACCAAGAGAACCATGAGAAGTCATCAATAAGTATGGCATAAAGTCGAAACCCACAGTTTGAAGTAATCAGGGCACACCCCATAAATCACAACCTAACAAAGAATCAACATGTTTATTTGATAAAGAAAAGGTAAATAACAACTCTTAGCCAACTGACAAGACTTGCAAACATTTGCTTTAGGAAGTACATAAGTAACAGATAATAACTTCAACTTATCTAATAAACTGATAGTTGCAAATGCAGGATGGCCAAGACGAGAATGCCAGAGCTCAAAGGAAGCTGGAGTCGACTTCATCTGAGATATGGTACTGAGCGTTGTGGTTGGTGAGTGCAGTACAAAAAGCCCATTTTCACGAATGCCTGTTGTGAGGACTTGCATAGTGTCCTGATTCTGGATACGAAACTGAGAATCTTTGAATAAAATATGCATAGAAAAATCACGGGTTCACTTATTCACAAATAATAGATTTTTCGTGATTCTAAGAACGACAAGAATTGTATTCAATCGAATATGACGAGACAAATAAAGACAACTAATGTGAGTAATTGAAAGATGTTCACCATTACTAACAAAACTTGATTAGAACCCAAATAGGCGGAGACATCATCTAATTGAGATTGATCAGACGAGATGTGAGCCGATACACCTGTGTCAAGATACCAATCAGAAATAGATGGTTATGATATAAAGTATCCAGTGGAGAAGGCTTCTGCAAGATTTGCCGATGGAGGAGGCCAAGAAGATCGATCGAAGGAACGATCAAACCGTTTAGGATAGTCAAAAGCATCATGGTCTGAAATAACACCAAGAAGGACATTGACCACGATTTGTATTTTGATGATAGCTACATCCTTGACTATTAGACGAACGTCGCATGTGCATGGGATGCAGATTCACGCCCCTTATGTTTAGGGTTGAATGCAATGGTTTGAGGAGTCACAGGAGAATCGGTCGTTCCTTGAAATAACTCATGGTTTGACCTCGAGCAAGCAGGGTGTCAAAGTTTGGTAGGGAACACTGGGCAAGTTGCGCGGAAATAAAGGGGGAGAATGACAAACCCAATCCACGAAGAAATCAGTGTGACTTGTCAGAATCGTCAATTGATTTACCAATGGCCGCCAACTGACCACAAAGTGATTTATATCGGCGTCCATAATCCACAACTGAATGATCACCAAGTTTGATAATGAGTAAATCATCTTTCAAACTAAATTGACATGCTTTTGAAGTGTGGCTACTAGAACGAGAGAGAGAGAGAGAGAGAGCTACACGTCGCGACCGGATTTACATCCAATGATTACTTCCATGGATTCTTTTGTTAATGTGGATACAAGAAATAACTTCACCAATTGATCACGAGAATACTACTTCGTATATGTTGGGTTAACTGTGGGTAGTCTAGATGTGGCACAAAGTTCGTAGGGAGGAGGTTGGAATTATCTGTCAATGAAGGGAGAAAACTTTTGAGTGATTAAGAGGGGTTCAATTTGTGCATGCCAGAGAAGATAATTAGTGAAGGTAAGTTGAATATTTACCAAGTGGATCATAGTTCAAAGAGGAAGAGTGGGATGATCAACAGGATCTATATGATCGGCCATGGTAGAAGGAAGAAGAGCGGCTGTAGGAAAGGGAAGGAAAAAATATCTAGGGTTTTACCCAAGATAGGCTGATACCATGTAAATAAATGTATCCCTTTATTTAACTGATGAATAACGAGTTCAAGCTTTAGATATAAAGATGGAAAACTATCTAGAAAGTAGGAAAAACGATAACTAAAAGATATTAAATATCTAAGCTAATATATGTAGATATCTAGATAATAAAGATATATCTACAACATTAACTACAAAATTCATTTGTTCACGGCTAAAAAATGCATCGGCTAGTGAAAAAAATGCAGCATTGATGCATTTGGTCATTTTTTTTATGTGGAATTGATGCTTTTTTTTATTTATCAAAATATAAATACAATAAAATATTATATGCATTAGTCTTAAACTAAAAATGTATGTCGATAACTAAAGATGCATGTATTTTCAAAACAGAACTATATGTCCTGAATGAACAGTGACCTATGATCTAAGCGTCCATTTTATTGATCTGATGGCTGAATTAATGACATGTGGCAGGTAGATTTTTTATTTAATTAATTGAAAGGGTATTAAGGGAAGAAAATATTATGTTAATTTTTGGTAGATTTTATATAATATGCACTTACCTAATTTTATGCTAAATCAAATGTTAAACATATCTTTCCAAATTCTTTTTTATTTATTGAATTCCTGCTCAACTCAACGTGAATTAAACAAAAAACCCTTCTCATCATTCCAAATCCTTTCTCCTGATATGGTGAGAATTAATTCCCAGATCTTCCTTCCGCCGGTGTTTTTTTACCTCTGATTTCGAATCGGTGGCGTAGTGATTCATACTGGGTTCATCAATTGTCAATCTCGATTGTATTTTGGCCGGTAAATTTTGACTCGTTGAGAAATCAGGAGGGGAA